>VYXB01006785.1:251-108201 GCA_013397135.1 Pachyramphus minor
CCCCCATCAATTTGGTCTGTTCCATCTGCCTTATGGCAGGAGAGACAGGGCTTCACTATCTCTTGTTGCACTCCCTTAGGGGTCAAAAGGGTTTGACTCCAGTAATTTCCTCTTCACTCTCCCTAACTTTAACAGGTGAAATGGAAGACAAACTCAGCACTCATAAGAGATGATAGGAGTTACCCTTAGGGAAGATACACTAGAATTAGGTGAAGAGAGAGGCAATGTGAAAAAGAAAAGGCTTAGAAGCTGAGTAGAAATTAGATGAAGAATTTTTCAGTTTGGAAATCCTTACTATAGGAGGAGCAGTCAGTAGGTAGGCATACAACTATAAGTGATAAGAAGATGAGCAAAAACAGGTTATTTCTAATTTGAACAAAATCTTGGGGTAGCCAGCAACATTTTCAGGCAGCAGATTTGTAAGAAACACTTTGCTTTAGTGCACACTACTATACAGACTGTGTAAGCTCCCATGGAAAACTGCAAAGGCCAAAAATTAAAAGTTTGAAAAAAAAAATTGGACAACATCATGCGCTCTCCTAAAGTCTGTAAACATTATGCTCATAGACATGATGCAATCACTGTAAACCAGACATTGCTGAAAGTGAAACAGTGTGTATGCTGCTCTCATCTGAAGACATTCCCCATCATCAGCTCTTGGGGGTAGAATGTTTGTGATGGATGCTGTGTGGGTAGGAGGTTCACAGGAAAACCTTCTTCCTCAACACTGAACATTTTCATATTTTTTCCACATTTGGTAAATAGATTTGCTCTTTCCATTATTAAAGGCAGAGCTTGAACTTTTACTTCCTTATGACTCCATTATGGCAAGAAAAACCATCTACCTCCCAGAGAAAGGAGGTGGCTCTTGTTATACACACAAGCAGATGTACAAGTATTTTCCTGAAAACAGCCACTTGCACTAGAGAATACCTTTAGGATTTTTGACAAAAAATGAAGTGTCTGAGCATCAATTTTCATTGTTCCTATCCTACGGGACATTTAACATCATATGGTCTTCTATCTGGGAGGAGAGAATGGACTGTCAAGTGTTCAGTGGCCTGTATTTAAGGAAGGCCATTAAGTCTCAAAGAGAAGGAAGAAGGAGAGAGAGCGGGCACATCAGGACACCAGGAGCTGAACAGTCATGAGAACACAGGGCACCAAAGGCTAATTTCCCGTGAATGAAGCTGAAATATTTTTCAGGGTATTAGTTTTGCAAAAATCATTCAATCTCAAGCAGTATTTCAGACTGGGAATATCTGCCCAAGCAATAGAAGCTCAGGAAATTTCAACAGCTGAGAAGTGGGGTTACCAACTGGTGTGCCTTGCCTCCCACTCTGCAGAGGCTGCTTGTTCCTCAGGCTACCCCCAACTTCAACAGTACCCCAGGAGCCTCTAAAGGCAAGACTTTGTGTTTCAGTTACTACTGAGATCTAAAGAGCCCAAAATATTTGACCAACCTTTGTTATTTCTCTTCACACTATGGGGATGTTCTTAGTGATTTGGAGAAGGATTAATGTGAGTCATTCAACAGCAGAAGGAAGTGTCCAAATTAAGGTGGAATAGCTCACTCCAGCTCCCAGGGGCTGCTGTGCAATTGATGCACAAGGAATCTGAGTTTTATGGCTGCAAGGGTTTGAGCAAAGTCTCAAATCACAGAATACAGAGAGTTTCTTTTGTGTGAGACGAAGATTCCAAGACACTGTATATCAGTAAAATGAGTGAAATATTAGAAGTCTCAGCTACATGCTCCCTTGTGGGTGAGATCACGTTCCCAGGGCCAGGTCTGTGACTATGTTAAGCTTTGTTCATGCAGCCAAGGATCTGTCTGACATTAGCACACCTTGTGGGGAGCATTGGGAGGGGGAAGAATCCAAACAGTTATGTGTCTGCTGCCTTCTGTTGCCCCAGGAGAACAGGGCCAGTCCCCCCATTTCCAATTCACTTTGCTCACCACCATAGTTTGGTGACATTCACCCATCCCTGACAAACAGAGGAGGGAAAGCAGAAGTGGCCTTTCACAGCCGACTCTAAGTTCAAATTGCCATGAACACATACCAATTCCTAAGCACCACATCTCCAGAACACCTACCAGCAGTGCTAAAACTCAACAGAATTTGTTTGTATGACTAGGGCAGGCCCCTATGAGCTATGCAGTTCCTTTACACAACTTCAATAGGAGTATTCAGAATTTACCCTATAAAATACAGAACGAGTCTCAGATTTATACTTTTGACTCCTTAGGCAGCTACACTTTCTCTCTCAGAACCAGTGAAACATAGGAGGATTGAAACTTAAACATACTGCATAGTGGTTCTGTGACAGCTAAAATGTATTTCATTACACCTGTGACTACTAAAACAGAACAGGCGAAGTCCCTTCTCTGAAAGGAAATCAGTGGAAGTTTTGGCAGTTTTGGAAGTTGACTTAAGTAGGGTCAGGATTACAGCCCATAAAATTAGAGGGCAGACAAAGATGAAGAAAAGCAGGCAGGTGGCAGATGATGCTCAGGTGATGCATTAGTTGTAGCAATTCAGCACTCTACTGAGCATTTAAAACTTTTGGTTTGTTTTGCTTTGCTTTCTTTAAAGAAGGATAGATGTGTTCCTTCCTAAGGTTGGATAGAACATAATGGCAATATAATTTTCACACAGGAACTGAAGTTTTCACTAAAATCAAATAAGCAAATTGTAGTTGCCCCCCCCCTTTTTTTAAAATTTGTTTCAAATTTCTGTGAAAAAGTTATGAATAAAAGTTTTGGTCAGATCACTCCTTTATAATGAAATATTTCACTTTGTTGAGCTGTGTTGCAGCTATTTAATTTTCAGGCAATATCAGATAATGCAGGGTTACACTTCCCTTGCAGTCTGGCAAAAGTTACACTTCCTAGGCTTTTTGGAAGATTATTTCTTGGACTGTTACTTAAATTTTTAATTGACCCAGGCTGTGTATATGGCTGCAGGAGCCAAAATCCCCAAGACAAACTGTATCAAAGGTTAAAATGGCAGCAGCACACTCCTAAGCTGTAAGACTCGTGAGCTAACGGGCTTTTGGAAGTGTTGTACTTAATGGTGAGCTACAACAAAACATACAAGCTTAACTTAGTTTTTTTAAACCAAAGGTACTTCTATCCGGGGAAACATCAAAAATATCTCAGCAGTTTAAAACACACTGGGTTTTTTTCCTTATATCTTTTAGTGTAACAAGAACATTTCAGAGTTTTGTCTCGTTGTGGAAAGGCAGAATTTTGTTCAGCTTATTCAGTGATTTTGCAATGTATTGCGATGGGCAACCAGACATAAACCAAACAAGGCATGACCTCTTTGAACCCACCTGAACCTCTCTGACATTTCTTTTGGGAAAAGAATGAGAAATCTCTCCTGAGGTCAACATATTTACCAAATCAAGGCAGTGAACAAGTTTTCATTTCTCAATAGAAGCAATTCCAGGATATCCTTATTCCAGTCAGAACATGAATTGAAAGGATTGCTTGTGCAGATAGGAATGCTTAAGAAAAAGCTTCATATGATAGCTCAAAAACAAACAGAACCTTCTGCAGTGCAAAATCACCTGACTGGACACCTTCCTACTCCTCTGATAAATCACAGGTAACAGTTCCCAAGTCATGACATAGCCATGCAGTCCTATTTGAAGTAAAATCTATAGGACTGCTGGGTTTCATAATTAAAGACTGTCAATACTTTTTAGCATTACTCTTCCCTTTTTCCTTCAAGACATTAATGGATTCTTTAAAGCCAACACTCACCTGCCTGTGGCTTTGCTCTGGGAAAAGGCATAATCTAACACTAAAAGGAGAGTGGAACATCAATGGTACCCATCTCCTGTGAGATGATTTGGTGGTCGGATGACTCGCTGCCGAAGTGACAGCTCTGCTCTCTAAATGTTTCTGAGCCTGAGAAGCAGTGAAGGCACTTCTATATGATTACAGGTGTTGAGATTCTGACCTTGCCAGTATGAATTCAAACTGCACCGATTAGTACATGCTGAGATATGGCTTATCCACCTTAGGACTTATCAGTGACTAAAGCAATGCCTAGTGGTTGAAGTCAAATGTCCAAACCATGGATGTTTGCTAGACTGCCCCATCCAAGCGAACGAGGATGCTGCAGACAGGGACCTAAAACAGGAGTGAGCAAACACCTGTGATTTGCTTTGCTGGCAAGAACGTTGGAAGCACACTGGGGAGCAGACATGGGCAATCCACCTCCTCCTGGGGACACTGTAAAGACTGGTTCTAAACCTGGGGAAGCCCAGTCCCAGTGCTCAGGAAATAAGAATGTGTGGTAGCAGAAAAGCCAACAAGTGAAATTAGTCATGAGTTTCCTTAATCACTCAATTCTTTCACCTAAGTAGAAGTACCACCAGAATTGGCTTCCTTACAGAAGAAAATCCTTGAGTCAGAAGAATTAAATAGTTTCCATCTAGTTAAAAAACTTTTAGATGAGATGAGCAACAGTTGAACCAAAGGCTATTTTGTACATACAATGATTAGAAAGTTCACCACAGTCAGAGACTGAAGACTTCCACACTATTCCCAGAACTTCCGGTTGTGCAAGCTGGAAGTCAAAGTCTCTTTTCCTGCACCACCCATGTCATTTTTCATGGTGGTGGTGTCCAAGGAGATGGGGTTGAACACAGGAGGTATAAGTAATAAACTTTGATGTGGGAAGTTGTGTCCCAACACTGCTACTCTCCCAGAACCAGAAGACTGTGTGTGGCAAAGTTCTAGGTCATCTTGGCAAGGAAAGCTACTCAACAATGGTACAAGAGGGGTAAAGAGAAATCAAAAGCCTTCTGCTGTAAAAAAAAAAAATTACTTCCAACCAAAGGCAGAGTCATCCAGCTAGGACATGGACCCTGCACTAGTTACCACAGGTAGCTCCTGCAGCACAAGACACCATGGCTCACTGTGTCTCCTTGCTCTGGAACATCAGACTGGTAGGAGACAACACCAGCTGGAAAAGGGAATTTGAGGCTACACTTGATGTTTTGGGATGCTGGAGTTCATACAGAGAGTTCTCAGAACACAACAATACAGTGTTTTGGTCTTCTACATAAACCAATAGGAAAGTGAGAGGTTTCAGCCCTTATTCTGCTTTACTCCTTCTGAAAAACCTCAGTTGAGTCAGAATGAGTCACTCTGCTCACTCACATGTTAAAAAAGCAACAAACAAAAAACCAGAACAGATTATGTTGCTCTGTGATGAGATTAAGTATAGTTCATAATTTTCAAGTTCTAAGGAAAAAGAATAAAAAGCCTCAACCAGCAGTAGAGTCTAAATACCGGTGTAAGACCAAGGCTGGAATAAGAGCATAGAGGTGAATATCAGGTTGTATAACCAAACAGTGCTACTTCTGCCAACATTGGCCAGACTGCTGGGCTCCAGTTCTGTTTTGGGGACAGCCTGTAACCCATATCCAGGACCAGATAAGGATACTCCTAAGGAAGTCATCCTGCCCACAAAATCATCTTAAATCCTTACCACACAGCAGTGGCCCTAAGGAATCAAAGGGATGTGGCCCTAAATCTCCCCTATGTCCCTGACAAGATGAGCAGGTGTAATTTCAGGTGGCAAGAGCATGAGCTGGATTTAACTCTCTAGAGCATGGCAGGAATGGACAGCATCAGTATGTCCTCCACTGACAAGCAGAATGAACTAAGCAGCCTGGTTTCTACTGTTGTCTTTAAGACTGGTGGTAAGTAGCAGCAGAGTTATGTGCCACAAAGCAAGTCATCAAGAAATATCAAAACCCCACTGTTCACCAGAGCAACCACAAAATGGTTCACAAAATTGTATTTAAATGATTTTGCCTGCACATTCCTAGTGAAACCTCACAGACTGAAAAATAAAACCTAAGGTTTTGGCTCCTAATTGTTGAAGTTGATAATGAAGTGTTGCTAATATACTTAGGTCTGGGGCAGTGCAGCTTTACATCTTCAGAGGAGGAAAGGACTGGACAGAGACTTGCACAGAAAAAAATTTCTTGGACATGAAGTGAAAAGCAAGGATCTGAACAGCAATGTAACTTCTCACGGGAAACTTGAGAAAGGGGAGAGATCAGATGAGAAGAGAACAGAGCTTTGTCAAGGTAACAGGAAGCAGCCTACATTTCGTCTGGAAACACTTAGAAAATGAAACAATCAGAAAAACAAACAAGCAGCGTGAGATCCCAAAACAATATGTTAAGAATATCACAGGACCTTATTTGACCATGCAGGATTAAACCCACAAGGGTGGAAAGGATCAAGACAGAGCTATGCTCTCTCATGGAGACAAGGGTCATTCTACACCAGGAGACAGTTCCTTTGGACATATCCCTTGAACGGGAGAGGGAGATCCATCGGGGGAAGGCTTGGACATATTCAGAGCCTGCAGCACAGGCCTGACCTTCTCTATTCTCCCCCTACTTCCAGAATTACCAGAGGATAGCACCAAAGAGGCCATAGATGGAACTGGGGTCTGGCCTTAACAGGCAAAGTTTGAGGACAAGAGTTTCTCTCAGCACTGCACAGGTTAAGCCCTGCACAGCCCACCCAGGGAAACCATTCTGCTTATGACAACTGAAAACTTTCTCTGACTGTCCTGGGGGGTTGAATCATTCAAATAGAAACTCTGTCAGGCAACACAGTGAAGGGGCATTGCAGCCAGAGTTCCCAATACAAGCAAGCAAGCCTCAGGTAAATCATAGGATCATTTAGGCTGGAAAAGACCTTTCAGATACAAGATAAGAGAGGGGAAGGCCTTGTAGGGTCTCAGGTAAGAGCATCCATCTGCAGTGTCTATCTAGAGCAACTTGTCCTGTGTGTCATGAATGCCCTAGGGGAGTTGGCATAACTTTCTAGGTTTGATGCAGCTTTTGGAGAAGCAAAAATAATTCTGTTTTACCTGCTTAGGTTGTAACTGTTTAGTACAGATCTCCTCACTATGCAGTTGTCCCACACCATGATCCTGGTGCTATGACCCAGCATGATGTGAGCAAGGGGAACTAGGACAGGCACTGAAGAGACTGCAGCTCACATTGACCTTATCTGCTGGGGAATCCACTTCCCAAAAGGAGGGGGGAAAGGGTGACAGACTTACAAATACGTCATTAACCCAGTGGCTGGATCAGAGCTCAGCTTTGCTGGAAAGGCCTCATAAGACAAAGTCCTAGAAGCTCCTGACCCCAGAGACAGAGAGAAACGAGACATGACTTCAGCCACTCTTTCCAGACGCTGGTTTAGGGACAAATGGCCTGGGCAAGTAAAACTAGATGGAAAAAAAACAAGAAAAATGTTGTCTGCAGAGCTTCCTAGCGAGGTCACCATCCATCATTCCTCATATTTCTCACTAGCTCAGATCTCAGGAAGGTAAAACCCTGGAAGCTTCCAGGCCCCCAGAGGGAACACATTCCCTCTGTGTTGTGCAAGAATAGCTGAGAAGTGGCAGAAACAAACAAGCCCAACTTCAGTGCTTGGGAGAAATGCAATTAGAATATGACCAAATTTGATTTACAGGACAGAGTCATGATTCATCTTCTGTTCCTCACTAGCCAAGGAACTCAGTTCACATCCTCTCACATATCACCAGCAGAACTCAGTGTAATGTTCCCAACACAGCCACCCCTCACAGTGGGGGGACAGCCTGAGGAGCTTCCTGAGGTGTAGATTTCTAGGTGAGCCTGAAATTATGCCTCTTACTGACTTGGATTTCTGAAGTGTTCATGTCTATTAGCACATCATTATTCATCTGAGAAGCAAAACCTCCAGGTCTGCTGATGTCTTAGTAAGGAACATTTGTCTTTTCAATTAACAATTAGGGTCTTTGAGGATTCTTTTGGTTTTCTTTGGATGTAGTAGTCAGATATATATATATATATTCTGAAGTTTTACAAGTTCCATGATACAAACTTGCTATATCTCCACTTTTACCAGCAGAAGCACCTGGGAGCTGTGTGCCTGCTCTCAGTGCAGAACACATGCCCCAGTCATACTCACTGATTTCCATGTGACTGAGACACACCTGCTGCCTGCTTGTTCCCAAAGATATATGGCACACATCAAAAACATTGTTCCTTGGTACCCTGCTTTAGCCTAGGTAGTGTATTTCCAAATCAATGGTTTTATCATTCACATAGGCAAATTGGTAGCTGCTGAAATAATTAAATATTGATCACGGCTTTCAGACCCATGTGGTCTTAAAAGCAGGTGGTCTTAAAAGACTGTTTTGAAGGGAATCAGCAACCTACGGAAATGCAGTGATAGTAAAACTGCCCTCTAGTGGGAAAGGACCGATTGTGACGTAAAGAGGAGGATTTGAGAGTCCACAGCACAGCTCAGCACTGAGCCTCAGAGGCTGGATCAGGCACCAGCCCCATCCCTTTACACCGTCCCTGCGCCTGGCTTGGCTTGGCAGAGTTCCCTGCTGCATTCCCAGCACAGCCACACCAATGTGACCAGAGGGAACACTGCCCTGGCTTTGTCAGCCACATGTTTCCTACACTGCCATTCACCAGAGCCTGGAGAGGACATTCTCTCATCTAGCACTACCTATTAGTTGGAGAAAAAAGACTTAGTGGAAGCAAATTGAAAAAAAGTGGGTAACTATCGGCTGGTAGACAGTTCAGCATCATTAAAAGCCTTGCATTCATGTGGTGCCAACAGCAGTGCCAGATGCACATCAACTCTGAAAGCTGCAGCCCTAAAGACTGAGAAGTGTCCCCAGGGCCCCATCCACAGATGTACTGTCACACTGCATGTGATATGACAGCCAGGCTCCAGTAGGTCTATAGGAAAGAGAAAAGGTTCCTTACAAACAGAAAATTAAGCCCAGATGACAGTATGGCTCAGCAGTGAAAGCTTGTATGAGAAGGGGGAAACAGAAAGAGAGAAATGACAGCACAGAAACTGATTGTGTGATAATTTTGTCAGCCCCCTTCTTCCAAATGTACCTTATCCATCTTTGATTTTCAAAGCAAAAGCATCGAGGTTTTTGGGAGCTCACACACTGTGTTTACAATGTTTCTTTCTGCCCAGAAATGCTGTCTGGCAGGTTGGGTTCCTAACACACGCTCAATCAACTTCCCTTCATCCCAAAGGCTTCATCCCAAAGGCATGCACGTTGAGAATTTCCACACTTCCCAGATGTGTTCAATAGATACCTCCCACTTCTATCTCAGATATGTGGACCTCACACAGAGAAGCACAGTGGTCCTCCTTAGTCCACAGAGGATATGTGCTCGGTCTGTACACAGTTTTCTGTTAGCTAAACCTCACACGAGGCATTTGCCACGGTTTACTGCTCTGGGAAACTCAGTCTTTGCTCCAATGTCCTCGCTGCCATAATCATCTCCGACTCCTCAGTTGTGCTCCCAGCCAAACAACTGCAGATATTAATCAGTTAATCCCTCTCCAAACATCCCACCTAGCATCTCCTATAGCCACACACAAAGCTGTCCGAGCTGCCACAGAACTGGAACCCTTGTTTTCACTAGTCCATCATCACCATGTCATTCACACCCCTTCAGCCCAAAGCCTGTTGTCCAACACTATTCAATAAACCCTATTGTCTCCTCCAGGCTCAACAGACCAAGTGCTCTCAGCTGCTCCTCATACAGCTTCCCCTCAAGGCCCCTCACCAGAGCCCGGCACTCCCTCATGCCTCAGGCATCCTCAGGGAAGCTCTCCTCCTGGCCCAGGGAATCATCAGGGATCTACCAATCCTTCACCCCTGGACAATGATCCCAGCTTCTATTCTGCTATTATTGCTACCCCACAGGGTCAGAGGGCTCTGGCCCAGACACCACATGGACTCACAGGTTTGACAGAACATGAGTCCTGCACAGGACCATCTCCTAACCCAGGTTTGATCACACAGCATTAGGCCAGGTAGATAAGGAGTCACCACAATTCCTTCCTGTAAACAAGCTGTGGGATCAGTCACCCTGAACAGCATTTCTCCTTCCTCCAAGAGCCTGGGATCAGCCAGGACTGTGCTAAAACCCTTAGAAATACTGTTCCCACCATGAGCTAAAACAGCCACTGAGCAGAAGTGCCTCCCAGAAAGACTGGTTTCACACTGACTGAACCTTGCGGTTGAATGCAGCAATCTGCAGGCTAATTTTTAGGCTTTCTTTTTTCCCCCCCTCCTAAACTTATATTTTTCTCTTCTACTTTTAGACACATATCTGCAGGTCGTGCCAGTAGATCCTTCTTCATGACAGTAAGGCACAGGCTGTTAGCATTAATCTTTGAACAAAAAATACTCCCCACTGACTAGGACAAGTTCAGTGTTCGACTCCAGGGCTTTTGCTCAACCACTTTGGGCCACCAAATTAATAACCATTTACAAAGTGGAATCACTTCAACACATTTTTAGGCTGTTTACTTTTCCAAGAACTGATTGTTCTGCACCATACATCCTGTGGTTTGGTTTGATCCTGATGATGCAGCAGTTCTTTGGGAGCAACCTAGTTAGCCAAGCTAACCAAGTTAATTCAAAACCTGATATGGCCAAACTACACATGGACAATTCAAGTATTCAGATCCAAAAGGTTTTTGCCTCAGGCCTTTGATACAGATGTAGAAATGGGCAATTTCATAGGGTGATATTGGATGGTCAACAACCCTTTCTTACCTGAGTTTTAATTTTTCCAAAAAGTGTAAAAAAAACCACCTTTCTTCAGGGGCAGCAAAGGGGAACCCTAAGTATTTCCCTGCTTATCTTGTGATCCTAAGGGTAGATTCTGGTCTCCAGTATTTAAGGCTGAAGCTTGAACCCAAAGATATCATGCAAAAAATACTGCAAATGAATACAGTTTGCATGAAGGAAGATGAGCAAACTGAAGCCTTCACTTTTCCCTCTGCTCAAACTTTAATCCTCTACTGTCAACTTCAAAATTACATTGACAACCAAGAAAGAAGAGCTAAAGTTAAAACTTCACCCCAGACTTTGACTCCATATTTGTGATTTTAGAATAAGATTTGGATGGAGATATTTAATTTTTACTGTTATATACATTTAGTATTTAATTGCAGAAATATTTGCTTGATCCAGAGAAATACGAGAATTTCAAAATTGAATAGGGTGTCCTTTTTCCAACAATGAAGACAGACTGATCTGTTATTTCTTACTAGAGTTTTGCTTTGCCAAGGTGATAGCTGCTTGTCTCAAACCATGACCTATAAGCATTCAATCCAACTAACACATCACAAATCAAATGCATCCTGAGCTGCTAAATAAACCAGACTAGATGTATTTGCTGCACTGACTTGAAGAGATAAGGTGTTACCAGCACTTCTTGGCTCAGCAGATACCCTGGGGGAGCTCCCATCCACCTATCAGCTCTACTGACCCACTCCAACAGGACTGCACAGGGAGGACAGTAAGCACCAAGTGCCCTTCTGGAACCAAGAGCAATGGTCATTTCCCTTCTCCCCCAAGGGCAGCGTTTGCCAAGGGACCTAGGGCATCCAACACACCCAGGGGATACAACCAAATGAGTGGTGGACTGGAAGAAAATAGAGCTGAACTGGCACTGCAGACACAGTAAAGCCTGTGTTGTCTCAGTCATTTTGAAACCGCCCTACAGCACAGTGGGAAATTCCTCTGGGTCAGCAAAATCATAGAATTACAGGATATGCTGAATTGGAAGAGACCCACAAGGATCAAAGTCCTGTTCTTGGCCCCACACAGGACCATCCCCAAGAGTCATACCATGTGCCTGAGAGCATCATCCAAATGCTTCTTGAGCTCTGTCAGTCTTAGTGCTGTGAACAATTTCCTAGGGAGCCTGTTGCAGTTCCCAACCACGCTCTGGGTGAAGAGCCTTTTTCTAACATCCAACCTAAACCTCCCCTGCAGAGCAGCCTGGTCTGCCCTATTTGAGAAAGGCACTGTACTTTTCACATATTGCATATTAGTGTTCAATGGTTTGGAAATCACCACTGCGTGTCAAACTTGCCTTTATCACTTAGGTTTCTCCTCCTAACATATCAAATGCCATAATGGGGAAGGGGGTGTGTGTGGGGAACAGCCAGTAACAGTGAAACTCAGATACACAAAAGCAGACATCATAATCTGTCTGAAAGCTTTACCTGATAAAGGAGGGCAATGGGGACTGAAGCAGGAGGGGCTGCTGAGGGGACCAAAAGCCCCATCAGGTGCTCAATCCAGGATGGAAACGGCACACACCAAAACCACACTGATAGGAAGATGCTTGCTTTAAAAAGAGTGAGCACTTTGTCTGCACTGGAATTTTCATCATACCACAGTGGTTGGACACAATGAAGGACTTGAAACTACAATAAAATGTACTTATAAACCCACTTTCATTCAGAACTTGGTGAGTTGCAAATCAACTCCTGTTGCTGCCTGTTGGCACCCTCGAACATCCACACCACAGCAAGGAACTCCCCTCCCCAGCTCTCTGTCCCCATAGCAGAGAAAGGTGACAGATGAGGACATTATTCACTTTCCCCTTTAGCATAAGGGCAACGAGAAATGCTGCCACCAGCAGTAAGGCACAGATTCCATGTCACCAATGCCAACTGATGGGAAGAGACAGCAGCAGGTCAAACACAACAGGGCATCAGCACAAACCCAGCAAGCCACTGAGACATCAGTGCTTGACCCAAAGATATTGCCGCACAAATGACAGCAAATACATGCACTGACCAAACAAAGAGTGGGATGAGTAGGAGGAGGCAATAACTTGGAGAGAAAAAGCAGAAATCAAACTAAGTAAATAGCTCAGAGAACTGCTACACAAGAGTGATGTGTGTCAGGAAAAAGTGGGGTTTCAAAGAGGGCATATAAACTCTGAAGCTGGAGCAATAAGGGAACAGACAATACAATTTTGCTCTCCACATTGAGACAGAATCTTCTCTTCAAGGAATTAGACAGGGCAACAGAATGAAGGCAATTTTTCTTCATGGTCTTGGGGTTGATTCCGAGACCAAGTATTTGCTCATTTAGAGTAGCTCTACAAACCTCAGGTGGTATCATAGTGTGACTAAGGGATGTGCAACTAAGGTAGAGAGTTCTGTTAGTTCACAGAACTGGGACAGGTCCTGGGCGGCAGAAGAGACGTTCAGTAACGGGAGTTTCCAAGGTTAGGGGGATTTTTTTTTTCTTCCTTCTGAGAACACATCTGAAGAGAAAGAGCTGTGGCAAGGATGGGAGGACTCCCTCTCCTAAACCAGACTAACCACAATCTGACAGCATGCAATTAACAGCTCATCAGCAGAGAGGTGGGGCTGTCCCTTAAAGTAACCTGCTCAAAGCATTCCCTTGCTTTCAAGGAAATGGAAGGAAGATCTGCCATTTATCAACCGATACAGGAAGGGGAAGAGGACTGATGCACCCTTATCTTTTCCTTTCAAAAAAAAAAAAAAAAAGGCAAAAAAGGTAAATGGAAGATTCCTTCTATATCCCTAAGCCACTCCTGCTGCTCTCAACCACAGCCAGAGCAGGCTCTCCCTGATTTTTTCCCTTGCCATCTCTATGCTTAGAAGACTCCCTGATGCTTCTTTTGCCCACACCTTTTTCCAAGGCAAGTCTGGCCTTCCCCAGCTTAGGAAGTGTCAAGCTACATATCCAGATTAGAGATAAACTGCAACACTTTTACACAAAACCAATTGAGTCCCAGCTACTTTACATCAAATGGACAACCCCAAACACCATGAAGCTTTCTCTGTTCATCTGTGCCATTGAATTCTGGCTCATAATAAGTCCAGCTGGCAAGAAGAGCATAATAAACCGTTAAACATAAGTGCACCACAGTCCTATCTGGGTCACAGGAAGCAGAAATCACACAGCAGTATATAGCATGACAAAGGTGTTACATAAAAAAAGAGTCAGATTTCCTGATTCACGCTTTGCAAAAATGTCAAACAAATGTTGTCCTGAAGTGCCAGAGATGCAGCAGCTATCACTTTCTGTTTGGGGGTTTCCTTGCTCACTTTGAGGTGCTTGAAGAAGAATTGCTAAAAATCTGCTGCTGCATCATCAGGGTCATCTGGGGGAGTTTCTTACTAAACACTAGAGATGGGCATCCACAGCAGAGAGAACTGTACCAGCACGTGTGGCAACTCCCAGGGAAGCTCTCTGTGACTGCACAGGACATTTCAGTGGGAAATCCACAGTGAGTTGTTGAACACATTAGTTACAAGGTTTTCTTGCAAACAGAAAACCTTATAGAGCCTCCTTTACAGACATCAACTCCCCAGGTTACCTATCTCAACCTGCCTTACAGATGTCAAATAACTCCCTGAACCAAAGTTGTCTTTCTGCCTGATCAGTGTAGAAAGTCAGGTGTGGGGACATAGAGTAGTTTGAAGCAGAGTTAGTAACAGAGAGGAGGCAGCCTTCTTGGCCTTGACTCCTTCATAGCACTCTTAAGTGATTCCTGTGCTCCTGAAAATTTTATTCTAACTGGGAAGAGCCTGGCAAGGTGGGCTGATAATTGTTTTGGACCTTTACTCTGAAAATTTTATTCTAACTGGGAAGAGCCTGGCAAGGTGGGCTGATAATTGTTTTGGACCTTTACTCATGAGAAGACTATAAGAAAAACCATGCCAGAGTGCCACCAACAAACAGCCAGGTAATTCTGATCTGGCCTCTGTTACAGGGATCTAACTCATCCCAGTGGATTCAGAACAATCAATGTTGCACAGATGTGAGTGGCAAGACGAGACCCAAAGTGCCAGAGAAATATGGTCTGGGGCTGTACAAAAAAAAACCCAAACCAAAANTAGAGTAGTTTGAAGCAGAGTTAGTAACAGAGAGGAGGCAGCCTTCTTGGCCTTGACTCCTTCATAGCACTCTTAAGTGATTCCTGTGCTCCTGAAAATTTTATTCTAACTGGGAAGAGCCTGGCAAGGTGGGCTGATAATTGTTTTGGACCTTTACTCATGAGAAGACTATAAGAAAAACCATGCCAGAGTGCCACCAACAAACAGCCAGGTAATTCTGATCTGGCCCCTGTTACAGGGATCCCAGTGGATTCAGAGCAATCAATGTTGCATAGATGTGAGTGGCAAGACCAGACCCAAGGTGCCAGAGAAACATGGTCTGGAGCTGTACAAAAAAAAATCCAAACCAAAAAAAAAAAGGTGGGTGGACATCCAAGGAGTCAAGATATCCCTCTGGCAGTGAGGGTCTGTATGTCTCTGGCTAATTCAGCACAGGGCTGAATATTATTAGTTCTTGGAGCTTTCATCCCATGGCAGCCTCTTCACAAAAATCAAGATTACACACAATAAAAGCTTTCAGTTCAGCTTGGATGTGTAGCAAGGACAAAAAAAATCCTCTGCTTTTGAGACTTGGGCTCAAGTTTCAGTTCATTTGTTCCCACTTAGAACACTCAAAGACTGCAGCTGCACAAGGAACTCCTCACAGTGGAGCAGTGAAGCAGGCATGCCCTTTGAAAGACAACAACAGCACTTCCCAGAGTCCTTCATGTTGACCACTGAACATTTTAGATACTAGGTGCTGGGTTTTTTTGAGGGTTTGGAGATTATTTTTGCTTTATCAGCTGCAGACCAAGAAATTCAGGTAAGACATAAGCAACACCTGTAAAAAAGTGCAGTGTCTTCTCAAAGGGAAGATTTTTAGCTAAATAGCAGCACTGAGACAGATTTACAAGGTAAACCAAAGTCTCACAATATCCCTCATAAGCCTACAGCTCCTGTCTACCTACTCCTGGGTTCCCTGTGGACACACTGCCACCAGCACCACCAAGAATAAGATCTTGGCAGGGTGAGAAGAATGATGTAAGATTTACCACAGAATGAGGATCCATAAAAAGGATTTCGACTTGAAACTCTGCAAGATATCTAGATCCTCCTTCTCCAAGACAAACACTAACTCCATGCTGAGAACAGCAAAAAACAATCTCCCTGCCAAAAAACGCGGCAGTTTCCCTGTTTCTTCTGCTTCTCTTAGGAAATGTGTGGTGGCCAGTAATGATAACGTGGGGTAGATGGACCATGTGCTTGATTCAGTCCAGAGAAGCACATGCTTGGAAACACACACACGTCTTCACTTGCTTCTTCTGCTCTCAGTGAAACAATTGCCAAAATATTTCCATTGCCTTTGCATTCTCCTGCCAGTAATCTATAAATGCATTCTAATATAATGCATATGTATATATCTGTCCAGTAGAATAAATAGATTGGACCAGAAACACTGGTCCAATAATTTTTTTTTCCTCCCTTGCTTTCACGCCCACTGGCAAAACTACAAGGAAAGAGCTTAATTTGTTTTAAATCCAGCAGTCTAAGATTATCAGAACAACAGGCAGCACACACAACCTCATCCACAGCTGCAGGGTTTGGCTTGATACGTTCCTGTAATGCACGAGCCACACGAGTCCTCGCAGATAAGAGGTGGGGATGTTCCTGCACTGCACACACACTGCTCATAAGGTGCAACGCCCAGTTCCCAAAGCAATGTAGGTGTTTCCCGCAGGGACCAGGAACTATTTGCATGATAAAGAAGCCGACAGGAGCCACAGGCTGATGATACACACAGTGCATCATGTATGGGCTTGATTGCCTGTAAATAAACGGGTGGTGGGTGATGTTGGGCCTTTTACATCTCCTTGTACCGCAAAAAAATGTAAAGGGCCGGGGCTCGGGGAGAATCTGAAAACCTCGTTGCTGCTTTTGTCGCTGTCAACACTGCCAGGTGATACTGCTCACCAAGAAGGCTGTAAAACCAGAGTATGTTTTGCGTTGCCAGACTCATCATACTGCAGATTTTGTGCAGCTGCACTGATTTTCTTGCTGAATCACCACATCCCACATCACAGCAGAAAGAATCCCTGCCTTTGGAACATATCTTTATACCGCAGAGGCACAGTGTTAACCCTGAGGACATACAACAGGAATTTCACACGGCCACAAAGAAGAAAGGAGCTTTGGTAAATGAGCAATTCAATTAGAAGGAAAATTACCATGACAAAGGTCAAATATTACTGCCTCACATTTTTCTCTACTCCTTCCAACTCCCCTGGCCCTATCTCCCTCCCTTCCTCTCCTCTCCCATGGAACACCCTCAGCTTACACGAGTCTAGGTAATGTGCAGACTAAAAACCATATTTGTTGCTATCTGCTTTAGTAGATAGCAGCGACAGATTCTGCATCGAAATTTGCAGCTGCTAAAACTGGAATAAATATTGGCCCAAGGTGTAAACAAGGACGCCAAAAAACATGCACAGGATGTTAAAATAACACGGTAATATAAAAGGAGGCAGTAGTTCAAGTTGAGTAGTTTGTAGTTTAGATAAGAGATCACAACAGAAAAGATTTCTAACTAAGCTTGTTTCAGTATGTGTTAGATTTGGCCAGTTTGGACATGAGAAGAAGCTCTTGCCTTGCTTGGATCCAAGTCAGGACCAAAGCAACCAAGTCTGCCCAGTGGCACAGGGCAAGAGACTCCCTGCGATGATTAGCTGCCATGTAACTGCCCTTAAAATTGACCAAACTTGTCCATTCTTGACTTTGTGTGCAATTGCTCACTGTCATAAGCCAATAAGCTAAGGGAAGGACAAAGATAAAAACTGACCATGGCGAAGAGGAAAGTACCTGATGGAGTGCTATTGGATATATAAAATTTTAAAATTGCCTCTTTCCTACGGCCATGTTAAAAACAAGTGCTGTGGTCACTGCTGACAGCTGTAGAACTGCTGCTGTTAACAGTTTTGTTAACATTTCAACAGTTTTGGTAGGAGTTAGTGGGAAATCCCTGTGCTGATCCAAGGAACAACAAATACTGTGGCAAAGGCAGGGAATTCTGAAATGTAAACGCTCAGTATTCAGTGTTTACTCAGCCAGATCAACAATCAGCCAGATGTACCTGTGTGCTTTGGGCTTGGCAGGCTCCCCCAGCTGCTGCAGGAGGCGACCCGTGAAAAACCTGCTCAGACTTCAGATCCCCACGACCGTCCTATCTCCCAAACACCGACTGCTAAATCAGAAAGAAGCCTGCCGGTTTCTGGGTGCCCTGCTTGCTGTGGCTTCTTCTTGGAAGTCACTCACAAATCAGTTCACCTAAAGACAAGATGACATATATTCCATCCAAGGCAAATGACAGAAGATCTGCTCCACACTGAGCTTCAAGAGAACACAAAGAATTGTCTTCTTGCTTAAGGGAGGAGAAAGCAGAGAGTTTTCAGAATGATTGTAGATCATGTTCTCAACGAGCCTACCAGCATGACCCTGCCAAGTGGGAACCACAGCACTTAGAGGCACTGTAGTGAAGAACTCTGAAGTGTACACAAAGAGACAAGGAGCAAAACCACACATTTGGTGGGAATTCACAGATTTGATGTCACCAAACCATTAACACTGGGAAATATGGTTGCTTAAGTGTGTTATTAGATGAGCACTTTTAACTTACAGTCAGATAACTGAGTTTAAAGACCGCAAGTGACATTACCTTAATTCATGTTCTATAACCACAGCCTAATTCCATCATGAAGCTCTGGTTTATGGCTTTAACCTTTTTCTCTGGAAAATGATATCTTAAAATTACAGTTATTTGCCTCTCTAATAAAACAATGTCGTCTAATCTCTTCTTCAAACATACTAGGTTTTTGTTATATCTTTTGATGTTTAAGCTACTAAATTCTTTTTTGAAAGAATGATGTTAAAAAAAAAATCTGCATTTGGGAAAAGGCTGTAAGAATTGCAAGAAGCTCATCCCCCTGAGACCATATTCTTTGGAGCTTTACTAAACATTCTGGATATTTTCAATTTTTCCCCTCCCACCCACCTGCTGTAATTCTCTCTCCAAACCAGGCATCAAAACCACAAAAAGCCAAAAAAGGAGAGCAATATCTGAGACCTCCTAATATTTATTGAAAATCCCCACTTCTCATCTATCTTTTCCTCTGCCAGGGTGAATATGGAGGTCCACTGATTTTATCACAGAATGAATTCTCCTTTTTGGATCTACTGCTCCAAGTACATGCTGACAGTAATTGCTCTAAATAAAGTGTGAGAGAAGCTTATTTCCGCTAATGAACTATAGAAGGAGCTACATCAAAAGTAGGTAAAGGAAGGTCTATCACAATATGAAAGAATAAAAAGTCAGAATACTACACCATTCAGCAATGATCAAAGATGAAAAATGGTCAAAAAGCAAGTGGGAGGCCATATCCCTAAAACAAGCATGACACAAGACCCATGATGGGACTGGTTGGTTTTCAGCTATTTGCAAAATTTCCATTGGCCAGTTAGGAATAAAGAATGATTTTGTTTGCTGAAAAAAGACCAACATAAAGCCAAAACCCACAAAACCTTTAGGTTTAGGAAAAGTTAAATCCCATGGCAATGTTTTTTTTATTTAATTCAAAGTATTTAATGTATCACTGCTTTCCTAAAATATTCTCACCTTTTCATAAGAAAGCCATTACCATAGGCTTGGGTTTATATTTAGAAGATGATGTTGGGAAAATGTCAAAGTACCAAATGAATTGCAACATAGGTCTGCAACAATTTCCACATACATAGGAACGAAAAAGCTTTGTCTAAGTTCTGACAAGCAGCACTATTCCCAAATTACCAAAATGAGCAGTGATCATAGCCATCATTTCCAAATAAACAAACAAAAAAGAGCCCATCGGTTCTAGATCAGAGAAAATTGTACGACTGCTGTGGGTGTCAGGGTTTCTCAACTTCGCCCCTAGAAGTGATGAATGGGGTGATGTCAGTCCTAAAGCACAGCAGGAAACATTGATTCTTGGTCTAGGCTAACTTGCAAAGCTATTTTTAAATTCTTTACTTAAAACATGCAGAATAAGAGAAGCTTCATCATTGGACCAAGGGAACATTCCTACGCAGTTCCCATGAGAATGCAGCCTTTGGACAGAGGTTGCTGCTTTCCAAATGGAAAACAACTGTGACTTGGTGGGGGAAAGTGTAAAAATGTGCATATAAATGCCAGAGTAGATGCTTGTCCTCACTGAGCTCCCTACAACATCTGTATGTTGACTTTGTATGTTACCCTTGTGCATGGAGGACTTGCCCTGGTGTTACAAACAAGGCAGTCAAACAAACAAACAAATAAGCTTCTCACTTCAGTAGTTGATCTTTTATGTATATTTAAACATGACTGAATTTACAGTTGGATTCATAAGCAAACAGAGGTGAGGACAAAAAGAGACAGCAATTACCACAGCAAGAAGTGACTTGGTTGTAGCATCTGTGAACTGGCTGGTCTCCTTAAACCTACCCACAGCTACTGCCTTGGAGGGAAGCACCAGGTGACCCCACAGAAGTGATCCACAGGATCCACAAGTCCAGGGACTAGTGCTTTGAACACAGCTCACTCGTGGGATCACAGCATGGGTGGGCTCAGGTAGCACAGCTGCAAAGTGACAGCTCACCCAAACCAACAGGTCACTGCTGACAAGCTGATGCATTTTCTGTCTGCCAAAGCATTCCTTGCTATGAGGGGGACAAGACAGACTGCAGAGGCACCTGAACCCTTCTGTGTCCTGCAAGTGCTTTCTGAAGGTTTCAGTAAAAACCCTGTCTCAGCACATACCTATCTCAGCAATTATGACTTTTCCCACATTGTACCAAAGATGGGAGCCAACCAACTGCAGATGTCACAGGAGAGCCAGAGAAACATCTCAGAATTATCAAACAGAAGTAGGGAAATGAGATTGCTTGACATCACTAAAATGGAAGGAGCTGCAGTGCTTTGCAGAGGTTCAGGCAGCACAGACTGATCATTGGTCCAAAATGAAAAGCTCATCTCTCACTTGGGGGAATCCTGTGCTGCTGGGGCACCAGGAAGCACAGAGGTGATGTGAAAATCTGAAAACAGGAGTTGGAAGACTGTTGGACACTGTGCCCACATAAGCCAGCTCCTAAAAACCTTTTCTTTTGTGTTCAGATCTGGAAAAGCCTCACTCCAGAACTATGACCCTTATTTAGAAGGCTCACTGCTTTTCTAATAAGCTGGATAACACAACACAGAGGGACAATTTTTGCTACTAGAATATGTTGCTTACAAGCTTATCTTTTTTTTTTAAAAAAAGACTTTAGTAGTTAGTTCAATTTATGAAGTGAACAAAAATAAGTCCACATGAAAAAGTTACTATTAATGATGCAAGATTCAGGAGACACCTGAAATAAATTTGCCTTTGTCACTTCAGTTTGGCTTCCTTTTAACAAATTTATGGTATACCTTACAATTATCCCTAAAAATAGGTTTTCCTTAAGCAGCAGACACAGGATGATCAAATGATCATTTACTGAGTGTTACTTGGCATTTGTCTCCTCATTGCTCAACATGCAACCCTGGTCTTATTTAAAACTATTTAAAAACTTCCACAAAAAGGAGGTAATTACTCTTCAGAGAATTTCTGTAACTGTCACTATACAACAGCAGAGAACTTCAAAAGCACCATAAGCCTGTGAGATGCAGATAGACTTAATATCAGGGAAGATCAGGACAATTTGGGGATGGATAGACCAGATGGCACACCACTGACAGAGGTAGTTTTTGTCCAAAAAAAGCCAGAGCATGCTTTTGTAGGAACAGTACTGACAGGTACAAGAACCAGGCTGCAGGCAGCCACCACCCAAGAAGGCACAGCACAATGGATGGGTCCAAACAGGCAATACAATCCCAAACAACCCAGTTATAATGCAGGAGTTCAGGACCATCTGGTTGTGATCCCCTCACACAACTCTCTCCTTTTAGACTTTGGATGGGTTTGCTTCGGCACTTGCTTACCACAAAATTCATTACATATCCATAAAATTCAGACAGGCGTGGACACCACTTGGCTGTTTTGTCTCAGTTTCTTGGGAAGGTTCTTCCTCAGAACAACTCACAGTGTTAAGTTTCAGCTCGGATAGTTAAGATGGTCCCAGTTTTAAAAAAATGAAAACAGTTTTTCAGGCTGAGCCTCAGCTGCCTCATTAATAAGAAAACAAACCATCTCTGCATCTCTACCTCTTTCCAAGAAGTAAAACAACTGGGGGGAAAAAAAGGTTGTTCCTACTTTTTATGAAGAATTGATTCACAAGTGAGAGTAGAAGAAGATTTGAAGAAACTCTCCTGCATAGGAGATTAGTTCCCCCCTTCACGTTTCCTTCATAGAATCTGGCAAAGATGCTCCATTGAGTCAAATGTCAAGGTGGGACTAAGATTTGGCTGAGAATTTGTAAAATGAAGTAATCTGTTGTTGTGGACAAAATCCAATTTCTTCTTGTCCTGTCTTGTAGTAAACACTGCCTTATCAGAAGCTGAGAGATATTCAGCTACTCAAGATCAACCCAGTATGGGAAACAGATGTTAGAGATAACCATTTATTGCCCATTGCTACTAACTCCAAAATACATTCCCAAGTCCTGATTCAGTTTGACAATCTCCTTTGCCTTCACACTGCTACACGCACAGAAAAATCAGATCAAGTAGTTCTGCTCACTCCAATGAATAGGAATGACAGCACTCTGCACCACTTGTTCATCTCTTAGCTAGCAGAAGGCTTTAGTGCCCAGACAAGAGGATAGTTACCAAAGCTCTGGCTACTACTCACTTCCCACCTTTTAGGGCCCTGACATTTTATCTTTGAGTCCAACTATCTGACTATCTCTGCAATCTCAGATGTCTTTTCCAGCCTAAATGATTCTATGATTCCAAGACCATCAGCTGCCCTGAGGATTGACCACTGACACACCTGAGGGTCAAGTTAGCCCCCCTTTCACTGAAGGCAAGCAACACCCAGGGTAGCTTTCATAGCTTAAAAACTGCTTGGTGATTTTAATCATCATCCTGAGGGCATATTATCGATGACAAAGAAGTTGAACCACATTTATGTTGATTGAAGGCAAATGGAACTTTACGAAAAATGAGTCTGCAACAGTTCACGTGCCGTGAAGCCATCTTCACCCAGAAAACCAAACTTACTTCTGCAGAAACATCCTTTAATCGTTCTGGCACATTGAATTCAGCCAGTGTGTTCAGAGACAGAAACAGATTTTGATCAAGAAGTCAACAAGCAGTAACAAAGGCTACAAAACAGGAAGTACAACTCTTCCGGACTGTCATACTCAAAAACATAAAGGTGTTTTCCTGACTTAATTCCATTTATTGGAGTGGAAAACTCTTCTCATTAACACTTTTTCAGCTATGACCCTTCAAGGACAGCTTTGCTGTCCCTGTGCCCTGAACTCCTGCCCACTCTCGTTACTGCCCAGGGAACTGTAAGAGTAAGCAGTGGGAGGCAGGATGACCGGAGAAGCACCAGCACACTGGGGAACTTTTCCACTTCCTTTCAGGATGTGTTGTGCCCCTTGACCTTCTGCTGAGATATTCTTAACGCAAGGAGAAAGTGGAAGCTTAGTTTTCAAGTGCCTCTATCCTAACAGCCCATGGTGTCATCATTCAACACTGCCATCACATATTTTCAAAGGTCACATGTGGGCCTTTCACAACGAAGGCACTGAGAGGAAGGACACCCTGTGCAGCTCAGTAAGTCTCCAGTTATGCTGAAGAGGCCTCAAACAAATACCTCCTGTGGAATTTTTGATCTCAGCATCACCCACTTCATAGCCCACATACGTTCTGCACCCCCACAGCACCAGGCTGGCTCTGCAGGCAGTGCCTGTGCACACACCCTGTGGAAAGGAGGTCTTGCTTTAACCCTGCCAGGGCTCCCTCACCCTCCAAGCGAAGTGCACAGGGGACATTTCAGTCTCCAAGACCCACGGTGAGCTCAGACAGATACCATGCAGTGCAGGCCCAGCCATGGTCCTTGACTACCAGCTCTAGAAACCTAAGTGGCACTCTGCATGTCACACAGCAGCACATCATTCTGACATTGTTCTCAGGCACAGTTCATACAGCCAGAGAAATACTGCCAGGTCACACCACAGAGATGGATTCCCCCCATCTCCTTCTCTTACCCCCCCATACAAGCTAACAAATGGCCACGCTGTGTGTGGGGGGTGAGGTGAGGTCTCTGACACAGACTGAAGATGTTGGTTCTCCTTGGAAGAGAACACATTTACTTCCCAAAGGGTCATTCTTTTCCTGCTGCCACCACAATGCTGCTCAGTTCACAGTCTCCTGGAAGACACATACTTGCTGTCCAGAGTGAGATGAAACAAGGCATGAATTCTAAATGCTTCAACAACCTCACTAACACTGGCTGTCATCCTACATAATACAAAACAGAGCTTGCCTTGAAGTGCCCCAATTGATGGACACCAGAGGGTTTTGAAGAGAAGAGGGTTCTCACAAATTAAAAATAAAAATTAATTAAAAAATTGCTTTTTCAACTGCTCAGACAAGAAATCCTGTATAGTTGTCAGAGGACAAGCAGAACCCAAGGCAATTTCCTGCAGACTCAGAATTAGTGCTGAGCCCATTTAGATGGGTGTAAGGGCAGGGACACCAGGGCAGTGTCCAGAGCCACTACACAGAATACTTTTCTGCGTGCTCTGCTGTGCTCCTGTATGAACTTGTTGAGTTGAGAAGATACGATACAGTTCTTACACTGTGGCTGATTTAATTCTTCATTGGAAACCAAGATCTACAACTGCATCAGTAAAAGAGATTGTGTTGGCACTGATAGAAGTAGAAAATTCACAGGGTTCTTGGGTGTTACTGAGCAGGGAAAGGAATCTGCCATAAGCTGGATCTGTAGTCATGAGCTCCTGGCTTACAGCAGGAAACAGGTAATATTAGTCTATAACACTGTCTCCCTCGCAGGCTCTCTCTTCTACCTCTTCCTCTCTTGGGGAATATTTTTCTCCAGAAAAATCAAAATGCTCCATTTTCCCTAGATAAATTCATTTTTATGAGCAGACCAATGCTTCCATAGTGTATCACAGCCTCCTTTCTCCAGTAGTACCAGTGAGATTTCACAGGAATTTCTCTGAAATGCAAATTCCCCTACACCACATCCCTTAGATCATACTGAAGCAAGTTATGAAAAAAACAAAATACTCCAGCTGGAAGATCGCAACTTGATGGCATTTTTCTTGAAGACAAGGCAAGTAACAAGGCAATTTTTAAGTAACTGTTGATATCCCTTTCCCACAAATAGCTCTGAGATTGTTTATTTTCCAGGCAGGACAAAAAAGAGCTATCTTTAAACATTCACATTTTCCATGGCAGGAGAGCAAATTTTTTTTCAATTAAACCTTTGCAGTACCTTCTATTTGTACAGTGTGATTCATATCCTTGTTCAGAGACAGACTGGAAACACCAGCACAGAAATCCTATGGGAAAGCACAGTTTATCAACCCAATGCCTGTCTTCATCAATGCGTTTATCAAAAGAAAGCATTGATTTACCTTGGATGAGGAAAACAAGTGAAGTGATCTGTGTCAAAGAGACCAGAGTGTTTCCCCTATTTGAGCTGTGCCATCTTATCTGTTTTGTAAAAGGACTGCACCTTTCTGTGGAAAAACTTCCTTAGGTAGCAGAGGAACTTACAGAGCACAGTTGTCTCTCTCAAAATACTGTCAAAGCCACAAAAGGAACTTGCTGTAAGATAAGCCACCACAGAGGGAACTTGAGAGAAGCACAGACAGGAGACATTTACAACAGCAAGGTGCTAATTTCAGGCCTGACTGTGGCAAGATCTGTTTAGCACATCCTGGTTTAATGCATCCGGACAAAAATTCCCCACTGTGGTAAGCTGTGGGAAATGAAGCAACAGCTCATACACATCCCACGCCAAGTTATGGGAACATCTGTGAACACCCCACAGATACCACCTTTACACAGTCCAAGTTCTGGGTATCCCCAGAACAACAACTCCAGGACCCACCACTGAGAAGCCCAGGATGAAGGAGGACCAACAGGACACCACTGGATCCACAGGTGGTAACCATCTTCTGCTCTGTCTCCTCCTCCCTCCACTTTCCTATTTCTTTCTCTATCTCTACCTCACATTTAGTGTTAAATAAAATCCGTGCTATTGACTGCTGCATACAGCCTCATTTGCACCTTAATTCAGGCAGAGGCACCTCTCACTAATTGGACATAACTCAGCAGTGGAAGGATGACACATCAGAACAAAGGATAAAACTTTCTTTTCAACCCCTACATTTAATAAAAGTATAGAAACATAAGGTATGTTTTGTGTTCTCCCAAAGAGCATTTTTTTGATGCCGCTGCAACTGTTGTGCAGGGAATCATAATTCCCCAGGACAGCAAACAACAGCAGAGCCCTGAGGAAGGACCAGAGCAAGCACAAGTGTCACACAGCAGTCAGATCTCATGCCTGGATGCAAAGGATACCTGTCTATGTGCAACACAGCAGACCAAAGCTTCTAAACCTCAAGGCCAAGAGAAATCTGGATGGAAAGCCAAGAGGTTAAGTCTGTCACAGGATCAGTGGGTGATTGCATGGTAGCATCAGTAGAAAAGAGGAGAAATGCAAGACTGAAATGACTCTCCAAAAACAACTGCATGTGCCCTAATAGGTCTTTGCAAATATTTTTGCTGATAACACTGATGAAAAGAACAAACACAAGAAAAATAGCTGTTAGTTCCTCCCTCCAGTCAGTAAGAAGCAATGCTTCTGAAATATAAAATAAAACTGCACGATGTAAAGCTAAAAGGGAAGAAGAATCAGACCTCAAGGTGACAACAGGCAGAAAAGTACAAGTTTTGGCTGGCAGCTCTAGAATAAGAATTCATGAGATAACTTCCTCTCAGCCACACTACTCTCTCTGAGATAAAACACAGAGAAGGCAATCTCAGGGGTAGCTGTGGTACATTGTGCACCAGTAAATTGATCCTGAGGTAGGAGGACCTCGTTGGTCACACACTGACAAGGGTTTAGTAGGTATCTTTACTTCAAAAGAGCTTCAGGGTCAATTTGATCCAAACTCCTTCATTCTTGAAATACTTCTCTCAATATTGATTCATTGACTCCTGTGGACATGTCCCTGATTCAGATGAGAATGCAAAAAGCAAGAATCAGCCTCAGCTTCTCCAAGGCTACCTTACTTTTTCCTCCCTCTCTGGTCTAATGACTTCCATTTGTCATGGAAATACCCATAACCACTGCATCAACTTGCACTTCCTACTTTAGACCAGTGTTTACACACACTGCTTCTAAAAGCCATTTCGAACATGTGTTCACACAACAGTCGAAATAAAGGAGTGAAAATGCTCCTATTTCTCTAAATCCAAACTTAGCAGGATGAGGGACACTCCAGTCACGAAACCCTTGCACAAAAACTCAAGGATGTGGCATTTTTACGATGGAAGCAGGAAACAGAAGTCATCACAGAAGCATCTGAGTCAGCTGTTTTTTGACACAAGTGTGGGTGCAGATTAATACTCCAGTACAAGCTCAATATATCAGAAGCCCACTAATAAAAGGTCAGATTCTCTATGGAGTGCATCAGCACAGTTCTGTGTCCTTCCAGAGAAACTTTATCATCACCAGCTATTTCACTTGTAACTTGTCAACTCCAGGTATACTTAGTGAGGTGGAAATGCTGGGCAGCAAACTGAGGAGCAAAGATGATAAAACAGAAGCTTTTGTTTACCATGTTGCAAATGCAAATATTCTGTGCAGTTATAATGTGTGGGGAAACTGGAAAGGACAGGAAAAAACATGTCAGCTACCCAGTTGCAGTAGAAAGGTGAGATGAACAAGCCAGGACCTGACCCTGCCCTCTTCAGGACATTGCAAAAATTATTTGTATGGCAACAAGTAGACATAAGCAGGACACATCCATCAGTCACATTCAGAGCTCTCATACAGATCTAGGAGGCAACAGATCCTCTGCTAACAGTCACAAAACACCTTAGAGAGTGTGTAACACTACACACCACCCTCCACCCACTGTGAAGGTAGCAAACACTGATCGTTTGGCTAAATCTAAGCAACTTTTCTTCACAACTGTACTTTTTGCCCCCTAGAGATTGCAGCCTGGCATGAAGTTTTTCACCTTGCATGTAGCTTCCTTGCCTCCCTTTGTTACTCCATTGGGCTCTGTGAGAGCCAGAGACCCTGTAATTTATGAGCAGCTTGTTGGATGGAAGAACACACCAACAATTCCATTTTCACTTTGGTTCTAGTAGTCCAAGTGACAGGATTTCACTTTGAGTGCAAAGAACTCCCAGGAACTATCTTGGTGTCAAACATCAGATACAAGAGCAGGACTGATGGAAGCACCCCATGCCTTGGCATGCAAAACCACAGCTGGGAATGGCAGATGCAAGTGTCCCTGCACATTTGCTTTACTGCAGTGAAGACCTGCACTTGTGTCAGCCACCACACGAGGTAGAGCACTCAGCTTTGTGCATGACAGTCTATTAGGAAGGGAAATTAAAGTATATTTGCAAAGAGTTATATGCTGTTGACCACTGTACATGTGTGTGTATATATATATATACACACACAAGAATAGCTGCACAAGATCAGATGGTAAAGGGTGGTTGAGATGAGAAATCTGCCTCTAGCAGTAGTAATATCACTGCCAGGGTACATGTACAAGTCATCCTTCTGCATATCTTCTGAGCTCAAGGAAGAAACTGTTCCTTAATGTTTTCCTACACAGCAAGTTATATCAGGATCCATTTGCGAGATCCATTCCTTAATCTATTAATGTTCTACAACATACTGAAGCAATGAAATCTGCATTTTAATCACACATTCCTGACAGATTTCCAACCTTTTCTTACAAACCTCACAATACAACAACCACACTCTCCCTAAGTCATAAACATACAGAAAGTTGCCATCACACACTAGATTTATGTTCTGAAAGCAGATGCAAACTCACAGCACAGGCTTGAGGGAAAGGTCACGGCACCAGGGAATAACCACCAAGCCCAAAAAGGACAGCCTTATCCCAGAGAAAAGGAATCATGCAAACAGAGGAAATCTGGTTTCTAATGTGGGCAAAACCACAAAAACTATGTAAAGCTTTTCCTTCCTCCCTCATCCTCTCATTTTGCCTACACGCTGTAGTGTGCAATCCAAGCACGATAGCAACGAACAGAAAACAACTGCACATTACAAGAGGTCCTCTCAGAAAGAAGTCACTGCAGAACACGAGACACCAGAGAGTTGCTTACCACCAGAAATAGGGAACAGACAGCAGCAGGTAAAAAAGGTCTTGTGGTTTATTCTGAACAGGTGCTCAGCTTTACCCATTTACTCTCCTACAAGATCCTCTGCTTCTGGAGCTCAGGGTTCATCATTCTCCATGCTTGATGCCATGAAGGAGAATGGGGAGCAGGTTGCAAGACCTTCTCTTTTTCCCTGGAGTGCTCAGTCTGTTAACACATGTGCAAAACTATTGCCTAGATTTTTCATCAACATTTGCAGGTAAAACTTGTGTAACCTTTGCTCGTATTTCCCAGGTCACAAAACAGAGTGGCTGCAGAGGAGAGGAGCTACCACTATATGGTGATTATTATCTCCCAAGAAACTCAGGCTTCCCTTCAAAGCTGTCCACACAATGTCACTGACCAACACAATGCTCTCAATTTTTACATAAACACACGTAGCAGCCTTCACCCAGCACAGCCCAATAGCCTCTTTCTCACAGCATGAAGAAGTGGATTTTTCAGGAAGAATACAAGAAGGTGTGTGCATAATATAGGACCCTGCTTTATCTGTCCCAGCAAGCAAAATTTGCTGACTTCCTGAGCTGAAGAATTTAACAGTCATGGACCTAATTTCAACAAATGTAGCTAACCCCTATGACTAAGAACTCCTCCAGCTTCTAAAATGTCCTGTAGTAATTCACTGCACTTGGACTGTGTGTTGTGATACTACCCCTTCCTTTGGCTTTCCTGCATCTGAATCATTTCACTTTGTGCCTGTGCACTTGTATTACAAGCAATCATGAGTGAAACATATTTCAGCTCTCTGTTGATAAATGCATGTCTCCAACACCTCTCCTCAAAACTGCCTTTCTAAACAAAAAAGCTTTGCATAGCCACCTTGCATGTGAAAGCTCACCACCCTGCTTGCCCATCTCTGCTCCAAAGTTTCTCGGGCTGGAAGTACCATCAGCCTTGCAGGTGAGAGTGCAATATGGATCTATGTTTCACTTTGCTCTGAACTTTCTTTGCTGCCCACAAACACTCCCACTAAGTTCTGCAGTGAGCTTTTCAGGTGGACATCTGATGATTCCAACAGCCTTCCAGGGAGGAAAGGACGATTTGCAAAGTAAATGTATATCCCCAGAGCAAGCCCTTATTTCCCACACACATTGTTTTGCAGTGACTGGTAACAAATTTCATTGGCCACATTCTCATCCAGTCACATGGATCTGTGACAACCCCTGGCACCCTATCTGGTAACGATGTAACTGCCTTTGTTTTGCAAATATTTGTGGTGATTTGTGTTTTGTTACTCATTTCCAAGGAAAAGTTCTTTGCTAGGAAAAACCCACATGTTTGCTGCTAGTAGATAACAGTGGTGTTAGTACTTTAAAAAGATTAAACCCTCACAAACTTACTTTGTAACTGCATTTTTCCTTCATGCTTTCAGACAGCCTAAAGAAAAGCAACTGGTATCAACAGCTAATGATTAAACATTATTATGATCCAAACCACAACCCAGAGCTAACTGTAAAAGGTTTCCACCTCTCCCTGTGCAAAAATGTGCCTGGGAAAAGCTTTCCTTTTTTTCCCCCCCGGGATGTGGTACCTCTGCTTTCCTGGCCAGATTCCCAGGATTTTAAGCATCAGCATCTGGAGGTTACTCCACGTGGAAGTGTTAATCATGAGGACTGCAAAACTTAATAACCACACTCAGGAATTCAAGGACCTCACCACCACCCAAAAAACCATGACAGGAGACAAGTGGTCCAAGAAACATTCCACCATCTTCCAGCTCCTCCTGATGACAGAATTCAGCCTTCCACAGCAGGTGGTCTGACAGCAGTACACTGCTTCTTAAGCTACATCCAGAAGGAGAGTCTCCCACCTCCAGGAATGGAAATAGTAAGGATACCATACTCTTTGAAATGTCTGTAGGAAAAACAAGGTCTAACCCTGCCCCAGCTAGATCCTCCTAGCCCTCCAACATCCTGCACTTTTCCAGTCACTCTCCAGTTGGTGTTCATGAACCTCTGCTGTTAGGCAAGGCCAACAGGAGGACAAGGAGCAGCGTGTTAGCCACAGACTTCATCCTCCTGCTTGTACCATGGTACCAGCTGTAAGCATCTGTTATCAGCTCCTGGGCAGCTGGGGATCCCTGTTCCTGGACAACCAGCTCCTACGTCTGGCTCACTTGGGAAGGTAAGTCACACTGATAAGTACTGACTTAACCCGGCATCATAAGACTGACAGGCTCCCTTGAGTGCTCCAAGAGCATTTGCAGCTGAATTGTAGCTGGGAACACCACCAGCAGTGTGCCCCTCTTCACCAGCAGCCAGGGATCAGACAGAGCTCACAATCTTATTGTGATCTGTTTCTTCCCATGGAAATTCTGATACCATCCTCCCAAGGTCTCTGCATTATTTGGGCTGCAAATGAAAAGCAGCAACCAGAGAGATCCAGGGGTTCTCTCACCTGCATAGACAGTATTTCTGCACAGATGTGGAGAAAATGAATTCTTTCATGAGGGACTAGGAAGAAATCCAAGCAGATAAAATCAATGAGGTGTAGAACTCTAATGTGCCAGAGTCTGGGTATATATTTCCCTATCACCAGCATTACAGGCTTGACAAATAGCAAAGTTCATGCACGTTTGTTTAGGCTGGAGAACAGCTGGCAAATCCAGAGTCTTAATAAGCAGCAGCACGGTATCATTGCAATACAACTTGTCTTCAGGGTCCTGGCAACTAAAAACAATAAGACGTCTTGCTGCCCTAGGGAATTGCATATGGGAAGCAAATGCAAGATCTGAGTGCTAAAAAAAGCCCACAAACACTCCCTTCCCTGCTGAATCAGTCAGGAAATCCTACAGGAACAGCAACATAATTATTAGTTATTTTTGGTATCAACAAGAAATCAAGAGAATTTCCATTGTACAGAGGAAGATGAATGCGTTGCAAAAGGAAGATAATTCAAATATTTTAACAAAGGCAATAAACCATAAGGGAACTTCCTGATTTGAAAGCAATTTGGCTTATCAGCTGATTTTGATTTAAAGGTGATTTGCATGCTTATTTTGGCAAAGCCATCAGTGTTTCACTTGGAGTGATTTTTCAAGACCCTGCTTTTGGCTCAGTTCTACCTGACTTGGATGCGGCTGCAAATCTCCTTGGGGAATGGCAGCAGGATCAAGCACAATCACAACATCTCTCCTGACTGCCATGGAACCCATCACTGCAGGGAATATTTGTTCTGGCTACACAGGGCACTGCACTCTGGCTGCTTTCAGAGTCAAAGGTCCACATATCCTGATGCTGTGTGACTACACGTGTGACACACAGAGGGGAAGTGTCTGCCTACACACGGAATACACGTGGGAGAGGAAGACTGAGTGCTCTGCAAAAAGCCAAGAATTATATACACACACAATAAATCAAGCAACTGGAATACTCTGAGCTGTGCTGGAAACCCTGTGAGCAGTGCCAGAATGGCCCCTGCAGTTCCAGCATCATTCCCTGCTCAGCAGTTTTTGGGAAGCAGGAAGCAGGGCAGCAGTGGGGGGCAGCCAGTGGGGTGGGAGATCTGCCCTAGAGCCCATCCTGGTGGGCTGGGATGTATCCAGGCTGTACCTGGGCCCAGACAGAGAAGGAGGAGAGATGAACCAGAGCCTCAGCTCTTGAGCAGTACCAGCACCAGTCTGCCCCTCTGGCAGAGTCATGAGGGGATGATGGGATGATGGATGATAAAGGAGGTGAGCAGCCTCTTGGCATTTACACATATAGGTAAATAAACATATCTTTGTAGACAGAATTTTGAATTTTTAAAAAATAGAGTTAAAAATACAGATAAATTAAAACAGCTGCTGGATTTACTCCCCCAGTTGGAGGCAGAGCTGCCAGGTCTCACATCCCTCAGAGGGTGCATTTGCAGGTAGTGCATCTGTTAGGAACAACTTCCAGAAAACAAGTCTTCCCCATGAAATATTCCACAGCCTGTGAAACCTGAGTCAAGCTTTCCCTATCACTGACATGCACTTCATAGCCTCACTAACCAATAATTGACAAATTGCAGGAATTTACTAGCAAGGACTGAAAAGTCATCTATTTCTTGGGCAAGAAATCAAATAAAGGCCCTCAGCTGCATGCTGAGGGGAGACCAGACCCTCTTCCTCTTGTGCAACTGCCAGAGTTTGTTTGCTGTGTTGCCACCATCAGTCTGAATGTCAGTCTGCACACCATACCCACTGCAAGCCCAGGTCAACTGCAGCCCAGGCACATCTCCAGAGTGATTTCTTCCCTTCTGGCACCAGCAGACACCTCCTTCCAATGCTCTGGTCTCAGTGCCACAAAGGGAGCACTGGATCCCACCACCAATGCTCCAGTGGCAGGATGCAAGGAGCTTTGAATCACACTGGAAGAAGAGGTGTCAGCAATGCCATGAAGGGGACCACAAAGCTGAACAAGCTGGCCCTGTGAGCAGCTATTCCTGCAGCCAGAGTGCAAGACGCAGATTAAATTTGTTACAAGTGCCTGTAGCTCTTGTGGGAGGAAAAGAAATACCAGTGCGTGCTCTGGAATGACTAATTCAGAATCAGTATGTGCAATCTATACATCAGGCTGTGCTGCCAAGGCTTAGCATTGTTTTAAATGTCCTAAATATGGGGCCATTTTGTTTAGTGGGAGCTGTCCTGTAAGGGCAGGGGCATCTCAGCTGCAAGCCTGGGGAGTGCAGAGGAAGCTGCCTGTGCCAATGAGCCATCAAAAGCTTTCCTGGGCAGGATGGAGGTCTTGCCTCAGGTGCAAGCTACCTGCTCAGACACAGCTCCATAACCATCTCAGTATCTGTGCACAGACAGCAAGTCTGACTCCCAGGAGTCATGAGCTGCTTCACTCCAGCCAAGCACCTCTGTTCCAGTCACACATGTGTGACCCATGCACTGCAGAGCCTTTTGCTGCTGGCCATGGCTGGGAAACTGAGAACCTGCACGGTTACACCGAGGCCAAACTGCCCTTGTGCCCCATCTGCAGACTGAGCAATTGTGCAAAAACCTGCCCAAGGGGAAGACCAAACAAGTTCCCTGTGCACAGGGACTGTCACAGGCTCCCTCTCTGTCACCCTACCCTGTCACATCCAAGCACCAGCTCCCAGTCCTGCCAGCCAGCACATTACAGCCATCCTTGGGCTCATGCAGAGGAAGAGGCACAGCAAGCAACCAGACTCTGCTGCCTTCCCTTCCTCTCTTGCACAGCCTTTCTCCCCATGCAGCAGCACCAAGATGCCTGGGGACAGCAGTGTTCCAGAAAGTGCTGCAGTTAGTCACAAGCTCATCTGTCAAAACTGTCAGTACTGCTGCCCCAAAATACCTCCTTAACCAGAACTACCCAGCTGAAGCTGGCAGTTATTTCCAGATAAATACCCATGTACACAAGCAGTGCTGGTAGTCCAAGCAGTCTTTCTTTTTGTAAGAAAATAAGAAAAAGAAGACTTACAGTAAATAAAAATGACGGTTTGATTGTCTTCTGAAAATTCTAATTTTCAGTATGTTTCTTGGTTTAATATTAAAATCATACCCATTTCCACTTCCTTATGTGTAATAAGCTACACCACATAATTAATATCAAGCCACAAGGAATTTGTTAGTGGTGCTGCTTGAGCAGCAACTTGGTTTCATACCACGATGAGTTTATCATGTTGCATTGGCAATTTATCTGTAGTTTGTCACTGTTTGACTGGCAGCTATATAAAAAAGCCTCTGCTTTACCAGGTGAAACCCTGAACAACTCATACTTTTTTGCTGAAGAAAATCTGATCTGTTTAAAATTTACTGTAGGGGGGAGAAAATAATAAAATTTTTAAAAAAAAAAAAAAAAAGCAGCCTTTTCTGACCCAAAAGCTTTCCTGCACTCAATTTTTTCAGACAAACCTTAACAACATATAATCTTTTACTGGAAAGTCAGCCTTTGTAAATCAGCTGCCTGGATGCTTTCAGTGTCTGGATCAGAGTAACATGTACTTTGGTTTATAAACATTCTCCCAAAACAAAAAACAAACACACAAGCTATCAACTATTTCACCTTTGAGTCTGAATTTCACATAAACTTAAACACACTGCTCCCTCGAAGGGGCTATCCCAGCACCTGTTTGGTCAAAACTGTATTAAGAAAGGAGAGGCTTTGTGATGTTCCCATAAAACGAAAAACAGCCTTAGTCAAAGTGAAATCCTAAACTTTCCAGTGGTTCTTTTAAAACCAGTGGCTTTAGGAGTAAGCTTTTATTTGGCAGTTGCTACACAGGCAGAGATGTATTTAAAAATACAAGAGATGCTCCTGATTTTACTCACATTGAGGTGGGTTGGAACAAAACTCAGAAAGAAGGGTGCAACTGGGAAAAGAATAAAGCCCATGACTTTTAACTTCTCCAAATGAAAATTTCTGTTTAAAAGCTATTTCAGTGTGACCTACCCACCACTGAGCCACTGACATGGTTGTATGGCTCCAGTCAAGAAACTCCTCCTGTTGCTAAAACACAAACCCAGCCCTTTTGCTTCCAGCTGTGCTCAGAACAGTATTTTCCAGCCTCTCCAAACAATGGTACTGCTTCAACACAAAGAGAAGCCAGGTCTAGACACCCACTGCTTAGAACATCAGCTAAAAGCAAGGACACAGATAAGGTGTTCCCAGACTGCCTCAGCAGCTTCCTGTTTGTCTTGCCTCATCCTACATGAGTGCAGGAGGAAGCAAACCAAGGAGATGAGCCACAGGGAGCTCCCATCTACGTTGTTCTTCACAGCTGCCACAGCAGGGGACCAGAGCTCATCACAAGTCACCTGGTGGACCCTCACACTAAATTCACCTTTTTCACAAGAACATCACACAGGTGCTTTGTAGTCATCCTGTGATGGACCAGTACACTGACATCTTTTCTTCTTCTCAGTATTTTCTAACTGATGAGACTCATGCCTAAGAATAGGTTTTCATTATTAGTCACTGAGCACCCTTGAACACTCTACTGCTCAGTTTCAGCCCTTTTCTTCTACTCTGGTCTCAGTATTCCTGGTATGATATTCTTGCCCTTCCCCTACGTTGAAATTATTTTCTAACTTCTATCCAAAACATATTTTGTTAACCAGCATCAGGTTTTCATTTCAGAGGAATTAATGAAAATAGCAGATAAGGCTGAGCCCTAGGGAATAGTCCTCACCTCCAGACATCCCACTTTTGGTATAACTGATTGTCTCCCAATAAAGCAACTCCTATTGCACCTCTCAGCAGTCCCTGTCTTTTCTAGCTGGGAGTCTCTTCTTGTGGACTTACATAATGAATGCTGTCCAGCTGGTGAAGGGACAGAGCAAGTTATGCTAGTGAGGTTCAAGTTGTGATCTTCAGCTACTCAAGCTGGACAGGTACAAATGCTCTTGATGCTCATTCTCACTTAAGGAATTGCCTGTCTCCAGTCGGCTTCTAACTGATTCCTGATGGGCTGAAAACAACTCACAGCAAGCTTAGAGTCTGACAAGCAAACCTGCAAGGATTTACAAATCAGAGGCACAAGTGTGTTCATGCATCAGTGCAGAGAGAGCATGACTCCACTGCTCTCAGATGCGGTTCAGCCGTGAGCAAAGAGGGCCGGCAAACACACATAACATTTCCAGCTGCTCAGCAAATGCAGCCACTTTGCCTAGAGGCACCTTAAACCAGCTGCAGACCCAAGTCCTGAGGATTCCTCTGCAGGTTTTGCCCCAGTAAAGTTTTTAATCACAGCTTTACTTAAATCCAGACAACTTTCTTCTTTGGTTACCTACATATGATCCCCATTTCAACCCACAGAAAGCACACTACCTTATCTGATCAGCTACTCAACTCACTGAAAACTCCAGCATTGTAGTCTTACAATAAGAACATGCCCTGAAAATGGCTTCAGGACTCAGACCTCACAGACCTTCAAAATTGCGTAGGATATCAGCTGCTGTTCCTGTAACTCTAGGTGAGACAGGTACAGCTTTAAAGTGACTTCTCTGGATTTACTTCAGAATTTAGGCTGTACTTTCTCTACAGTCTTCTAAAAGTGTTACCAGAGTCTTCCAAAGTCACATTTTCATCAAGATCAGCCTTCTCCTCCCAGTTTCTCATCTGGTTTCAAAACTACACAAAACAAAGACTGATGTTCACATGCATTTACACTTGATCCACCCAATCACACTGTGCCAGTTGAATAGGCTGTGCTCAAGATGCTGATGCTGGGACCATCCTAGAGGCATTTTGTATCTGTTGATGGTGAAGCCCTAAACAAGCTCCCTTCCTTTTACATGGCTATGGTGAGGCACAGCAACTCCCATCCACTTCTTATGGGAAGGGGACAAAGGCAGGGTGTTCCTAGAGTGATGGGAATGATTAGAGCACAAAGACTAGTTGGGCTTGGAGCCCTAAGAGTGTTTCAGAGCTCTAGGCTACCACTCCAGTCAAAAAACAAGCAAGTTCCACAGGTAAAAATATCCTGGGCTAGGAGAGCTGCAGCTGGGGCTCGTCTCCAGTTCTCAAAACACCAAAACGAGAGGCCTCTCTTTTTTACCCCCTCCATCCTGAGAAAGCTTCTCTCTTTGTTACAAACCTAGTCAGGTATGACTCGCATATCCATGGAATTTCCAAAGGGCAAGCAGATGTGTTAGCAGGGAATGTTCTCCCATCTGCAGCGCAGCGTCACTGGGGCCCCACTGTGCTCCCAGCCTCTCTCGAGGTGGCAGTGGCAAGGCAAGAACAGTGGTTTCAGTGGTGTCTGCGGGAACCACCAACCCACACAGAGCCCATCAGCTGCCACAGCCAATACCTGCTGATTCCAGAGCAAGACGCTTGACATGCTTTTTGTAGCATCCTGATGTCACCTGAAGTGGTAAACTCTTACCTCAGCCCTCCCCAAAAATATCTGAAGCATCAAAACCTCTTAGTGCTCTCTATTCTCAACAGCACCTCATCAGATACTGATGTTGGTTACACACAGAGAAGATTCTGTGCCACAAGAAAAGGAGCCACACCAACAGCACATCTGCCTGGCACTGCAGCTGGATGCCAGCAAAATCCTCTAAATTCCAACCAGGCTGATGAACTGCCAAACACTGCCACTCATACAGAGGCCACAGCTCTTATCTTTTGAGATCTTTATCTGTCAGTGAAGGGCAAGAAAAATCGGTAGAACAGCATCAAGTCACAGTAGAGGTGCCTCTCTACCACCTGCATGGATGGTGGGAACAATTCTGGATACAATCCCCAGGGCACACACATGGCACCAGCAACAGCAGATGACATTAAGAGGAGCCATTTGTGACAGGATTGCCACAGGAAATCTCAATCCACCCTTTAGCACTGAGCACAGGGTGCACACACTGTATTAAAGTCCTTCCTCTCATGCCTGCCAAAACAAGGTCTCTTACGACTGAGTAAAAGACAAAGGTCACAGCAAAACCAGCAAGTTTCACAAAAAACATAATTCTAAAAGAAGAAAAAGAAAAGAGTTTTCTTCATTTCAGTGAATCTGAGTCAACTTTTCATCTATGTTTTTTGTGAAACTCCTCTGACTTTCGGTGACCTTTCTCAGACAGCTGCACCAGTCTCTGATATTGGAAGTTAAATGCATCATTGCACAACACAATGAAAGGAAATTGGCCAGGCCCTGAACGTTGGATTTGAGCCTGTGTGCCAAGAGACTGAGACAGACATGCAAAGTCTCTGCACTTCCGAGTCAAATTTGCCAATGGGAGCGCAGGGCACCTCTCTAGATGGTGAGAAGGCAAACATTTCTAAGAGCCTCATAAGTGCTTGACTTACACAAAATGAGTGACATAAGAAAATGCTGCAGAAAAACTTTAGCAAGCTGAGTGGCACCTATCTGCAGTACATCCTGGATATGCTACAAAAATGTGGCTAATTTGCTTTGTATGGTGTGGGGTTTTTTTCTTCTTTAAAGGAGGTAGCAGAGGATTATGAACTCAATGGCATGAGGAAAACACCAAAGAAAAAGGTTGCTTCCTTTGCAGAAATGCTAGAGAGACCCTTCGGTTCAAGAGGATGCTTGCAGTACCCTCTGATTTGTTTCACATCTGTCAGGGTGTGATTGGAAGCTGGGTTTTATTGCTAACATTACCTCCTCCCCAAGTGGCAGTTGTAGAGGAAATTCACCTTTCTAGAAGGGGCCTTAACTGTATTCCTTTTTTCCTAAGAAATCTCTTCTCAGACTGTCTTGATTCTGGATGACCTCAGCAACCAGTTTCTATTTCTCGCCTCCAGCTTCAGTATTCCTTCTGTTTGTGCCTCTCTTTGACCAGCTTTTGTTTCCTCGGGTGTTGTTTTGGAGCAGAGCTGCAATCACCTTCTCATCTAGGGCACCCTCTTTCCTATCATCCTCCCACTACTGCTCAAACACCCTGCACATCTACTACCATTGCCAAAACAATGTCCTGTATCTCTGGCTATCGTTCAGCACAGGAGTGGGAACTTCACATTGCTGATTAACAGGGTCAGGCCTGACTGAAAGCTCCTTTTTGTGGTTTAGCTGTCTTTGCCAACTGACTGCCACAAGCTCAGCAGTGTTCAGACAGAGAGGTGAAGGTGCAGTTAGGGCAGCACACACACCCACCAGAGAGACTCAGACAACCTGCAAGTTACTCTAAGTGTGCTCGGAGGACCCTGTTGTGCACCAACACACCTCCTGTCCTTAGGTACCTTTTTCTCTAAACAGCATCTTGGTTCATCAACTGTGACATGTTTTTCATTGTCATCCTGCTAATTCAAGAGATGTCACTCCTGGGCCTGCATGAGATTCATGAGATTTCTCTGCAGGTGCACTGAACTCAGCTTCTTGTGGCCTCTACTTCCATACAGCCCAATAGAACAGGACAGGCCATTTCTGTGTGAGATACCTCAGAGTTTGGACCAGCAATGGTGGAGTAGTTCCAAACTCCACCCACACCACTGGACTCAGTCTCTAACAGACCTGTGCCTGACCTACAATTTAGAGAAACCAAGGATTCTGCAAAGTTTGCTTTGCCATGTTTTAGCAGAAAAGGCACTGACTCAGCACTGTGTTCCAGTGGCAGCTCATACCTGCCTCTGCCATTGTTACAGCTGGTTTGGCAAGTTGGGACACCAGCCTTTTGCTTGCTTAAGACACTCCAGTAACATCTTCAGGTCAACATCAAGACTCTTTGAATCTCTCAAGATTCAAGCATTGCATCAACTCAGCAATAGAGGGGTGATAACTGGGCAAGTGAGGAACGAGGTTGGATCCCCAGTTCTTGTTGCTCAGCAGATACCATCTAACCCTGGGGAGCTTCATCCCACACTGGAGGGTGTCTGGAGTCCACAGCAGCTCAGGGCAAGGACTGTACCTGGTGAGGTGTCTCCACAATACCTCTGCAGCAGCTCCTGGAGTCCACACCCCCACACCCCACACCTCCACAGGCAATAAGACCCTGCAGGTCAGGCTGGAAGAAGCTGAGCTTCTCAGCATCTCTCTCTGTGGTATTTACACACATCTCCTGAGCAAGGCTCACACCTGCTTGTGAAAGTGCACTCACTGGGGATTCAGAAAATCAAAAGCACAGGACGGCACATGAGCAATGTTACATGTAACCACAAACCACATCAGAGCCACTCAACCACCCAACCCGTAAGGTGGGAGAAGCTACAGCTCTGAGCTCACTTGAAGGATGCCCAGAGGAATCAAAGCATTTTTAGACACAAAGAACAGTCTTAAGAACAAAAGAATCTTATCAGGTTAGCAAAGAAATTCATACAATGTTGGGTTGATAGGGAATTTCAGGTAGTTCTCCCTTAGACAAAGACTTCTGTGGGGTGAGGAATAAGTTTCCAAGTTTGCCAATAGAAAGCTGTCAGTCAAATAAGCAGCTGTCTTCAGACAGGAGCACTTGCTCAGCATCTCATTTCAGAAATGCCAGAGCCACTTAATGCAGGACACTGGATGTTGAAGGTTTTGACTCATTTCACTAGTGTAGTTAAGGTTTTCACACTCATGGCTGGTTCTAACCCTGTACTTTCACAGTGCTGTAAAACAAACCTTATCAGGCCTGGGTGTTACCCCAAGCTTAGAGTCTAGTCATAGAGCTTTTGGGAAGGCCTCACAAGGTCAGCTGGAAGGTGCAAATTCTCCCACCTCCAGCTCTTGATCTCATCTTAACCCTCTAAGTAGTATTTTCCCCTGTCATCATCTCCACATGGAGGTCACCTCACTCACACATGGCACAAGTCTGGCTTACAGCAAGTCACTGTGAGCCTGGGTGATCTCCTCAAGTCCCCTCCCAACACCTCCAACAAGAATGCCACCGTGGCAGTGATGAGGCCAGACCATAAGAACAAGTGCCACCAACGTTCACACTACCAAGAACTTGGTTACTGGGGAGAAGCAGGTCAGAGGCAACTGCACAGCACTCTGCTATAGAGGCAGCAGCCAAAATAACAGAACAGACACTACAAAATAGGGTGTGTGTTGAGATGGGATCCTCAATCCAAAGAGAGGAAGTTATCATGAATTGTCTAGTAGAAACCACAGTTGCAGCCATAGATACTGCTGATGTCAAATGTGTACACAATTAGCATGGCACCAGCTTGCTCATTCAGCACTTACTGAAAACCTCTTCAACTGGGAAATGCAAATTAGATCTCTGACTGGACATAGAACATGCTTTATTTCCCCTCCTTTGATCTTTGCTGTGCTCTTAGCTGACCTGGTTTCCTCTGTGTTCTCTCTGGTCCTACTGGCTATGAAATATAGGAGTGCATCCAGCCAAGTCATGGGGAGCAAAGCAGGCTAATGTGCTGGACACAGATGCTTCTACAAGAAGAAAGCTCAGAAGGAAGGACAAGTGCATATCTGAAAAAGGAGGGAGCACCTGGCAAAAAGGTTGGATGTTTCTGACCTTCTCTAGCAGCGTGTGGCAGTTCTGCTCAGCAACAAACCATGATCTAGTACTTCTAGACAGCTCAAACAGTATTAACAGTACATCTGTTTGGCTGGGGAATAAATCCAGGGCTTAGAGACTTAAAAGCCAAATACATTGATCCACAGAGCTCTGAAGTTCTAAACCCAAAAATTCATGTGGCTAGGCTGTCAGAGGATGCACAAATGCATTGTTAGCCCAGGATGCAAACTCCCACTTTGACACAGCCCAGCTGCAAGGCAGTCATCTGAGTCTTAGCCCTGCCTTCACTGGGCTCCAGCTCCATTCCCAGCTGTCTCAAATGTAAGTATTCAAATTTTCTTTCCTAGGAAAGAAATACAGTCCACTTCCCTTATCATTCACACACAGGCTGGCAAATATCTGCTGGATTCGAAAACAGATGCAACAGTGAAGAGCACACAGGAGCAAGAAGTGGTGGCTACCCTGAAGCATGGATTAGAATCATAGAATCGACTGGGTTGGAAAAGACCTCAGAGATCATCAAGTCCAACCCTTGGCCCAGCTCCAGTCTGTTTACTAGATCATGGCACTCAGTACCATGTCCAATCTCAGTTTAAAAACCTCCAGGGATGGTGAATCCACCACCTCCCTGGGCAGCCCGTTCCAATGCCTGACCACTCTCTCTGGAAAGAATTTCTCTCTAATATCCAGCCTAAATTTCCCCTGGCAGAGATTGAGCCCGTGCCCCCTTGTCCTATTGCTGACTGCCTGGGAGAAGAGACCAATCCCCAGCTGGCTGTAACTTCCCTTCAGGTAGTTATAGAGAATGATGAGGTCACCTCTAAGCCTCCCCTTCTCCAGACTAAACAACCCCAACTCTCTCAGCCTCTCCCCATAGGTCTTGTGTTCCAGTCCCTTCACCAGTCTTGTTGCCCTTCTCTGGACCTGCTCCAGCACTTCAATATCTTTCTTGAACTGAGGGGCCCAGAACTGGACACAACACTCCAGGTGTGGCCTCACCAATGCAGAGCACAGGGGAAGGATCACGTCCCTTGTGCTGCTGACCACGCTATTTTTGATACAGGCCAGGAAACCATTGGCCTTCTTGGCCACACTGTTGGCTCATGGTGGGCTTCCTGTCAATTAGTACCCCCAGGTCCCTTTCTGCCTGGCTGGTGATTACTTGGTTTCCTCAGAGGGTACATCAGAGCATTTCCGATACCATGATTTAAGCAATTGATTTGGAAACGGTCTGCCCAAACTTTGGATAGAATGGCTTGCTAACTGGAATTAAAGAAAGAAAAAAACAAGCCAAAAAAAAGAGAATCCCCAAGAGGCACTTGTTCTGCTCCATATTTTACAAGTGCTGGCCCTGACAAACACCATTGAGCAATACCCTAATTAGGCACAGACATCTGCAGACAGGATCTTCCTGAAAGCCCAAGCTTCCTTCAAGAAAACCAGACAAATATTCTTTTAGAGGTCAGGGCAGGAAGCAGGGATGTCTCTGCCACATCACCCCCCTTCTGCATCTCCCCCCTGTGCTATGGCTCTGATCCCCCTGCAGTATCTCTGGCTCATCTTCCAGCTGTAATCCCCTCTTCCTCTGGCTGCCTTACCCCGGGCTCTGTTAGCTGGGGCAGCAAGCATAGGTCTGACTAAGCATCTTCAGAGACCGCAGCCACGTTCTTGGGAATGGTGGGAAGACCCACAGCTCTGACCATGTCATAATACCATCCAGCCTCCAGCCACATCCTGAAGTCCCTCCGCTCAGAGACCTCATGCACATGTTCTGTGTGATGCAGCCCAGGGAGCACAGCACGTAGTAATTATCTTCCCATAGCTGCACCTTCCCCCTAGTCCTACTGAGCTCCAAGGTTCAGCTGTGTGTGGATCACAGGCCAGTTCTCCCCAGACACAGATGCCCCTCGCACTGGGCTAACCCACAATCTCTGGTAAGGGGCCACAGTCCCTTTGCACTTTGCCACTTCCCACAACTCCTGCGCACAGCTGGTGCCAGGGGGACGTGCTGCTCCTCCATTACCTTGTAACACACTTTCTGCCTTGCACAATCTTCCTGTGTTCTGTGGCTCGGGGGCTCAGCCACTGAGCCCTCCAAATCCCCCATGGGCCACCCATTAAACCCAGATGTTCCATGCACAGAGGCTGCTTGCCCCTCCTGAGAGTGGCCTCCCTTATCTCTACAGCAGCGCTGAGCGTCCCCAGCCTGGGCAGGTGGAGCAGGAACAGCAGACAAAGCAGGGTGGTGCAGGGTAGAAAAGGTCTATGAGGGTGTAGAATGGTGTCAGAGGAGGAGAGCAGAGGGGATGTAATTTGGGAAACGAGGCACTGCTCCTGCCCCAGCCCAGGCTGCAGTGAGACCAGCCAGCCCCAGGACTCCTTTAGAAAGCAGCCATCAGGATCCTTCCTCAGGTGCAGGATCTCACCCTAGTGACAGCCGAGTTCTCTCCAGCAGGTTTCGAGGCCACTCTGCTCTTTCACAGACCTTCCCTGCCCTCTAGTGGCTTCAGAGGATCTGTGCGAGAGGACTCACACAGGAAGAGCCTCCTCTACCTCCCAGCAGATGAGTGGGCAGCTGCCCTCTGGTACTGGCAGCACCTTATCTTGCAGAGGCAAAGCAAAGCAAGCTGCTCTGGCAGGGAAACGCAGCTCTCTGGGGCAGGACACAGGTTCAACCAAAGCCTGAAGATCTGGGGAGCAGAGACACACGTTGCTCTGCCAGTGGTGAAGGAAGAAAAACTGGGCTCCTTCTTACCACCTTGACTTCTCTTGCCAAAGAGACCTGTGAGCCCTTGCTCAAAGCAGTCACTGGGCTCAGAGACACAGCTGCTGGGATGGTGTGTGGAGAATCATTTGAACCTGGAGCTGTGAAGAGTTTGTGTTTCCCTCCGTGGCCCAGCATACTTGAAAGATCCTCAATACACACCTTAATGCCCATCTCATAGGGAAATTGCAAGCTGAGAAAGCACCTTCTTCCCAGGGAAAGCACAATTGTACCAACCCCTCACACATCAGAGACTGAACTGTGCCACAGAGGTGATGTCAAGCCTGCAACTGGAAGGATTCACTTCAGGCAAAGAGCAAAAGCCTCTTGTACCATTAAACAAGGTTTCTTGGCAAGGGACAGGTTTCATTGGGGGTGCAGGGGCTCCTTGCTGGGAGCTCTGACCACAATGGCACAGCACATCCCACCAGGGTGCTGCAAGGCGGCAGCATCAACCTGGCCTCAGACTCCTGCAAGACACCTACTCTGCTGCAGGACCTGCCTCTGATTCCCTCCTTCACTGCCACCCTCCTGTGCTCTCTGCACAGGACTGAAATTACGAACCTGTGCTCCATCTCCTCTTTTGATAAGCCAATAAATCCATTACCCACAGCTGGGACTGCTGCTTGTCACACCCTGGTTTACACAGACATCTAGTGCTCTGTGCTCCAGCTCCACCACAGAGCAGCACCAACACCACCATCTATTTGCACTGCCAGAGTAAAACCAAGGTGTTTCCGTGTTGGGCTTTCACATACACAGAACATATCAACGTGCCCCCAAAAGCAAGTAATTAAATAAGGTCATTTAGGGAGCCCATGCCACAAACCAAATGCTTCCAGATGAATCCAGTGTTCTGGCCAGTCCTGATGGCAAAAGAGAGCATGCAGTCTGTATAGTGCACATCTAATAAAACATCTGTGCACCTTTCTACATGAGAAAGAGATGTCAGTGACATGATAGCATCTTGCCAACCCAAAATAAAAAGCACTGAGGACTGACAGGAAACCCAGTGTTGCAGCAGTAACAGGAGAGTTCAGCAAGCACAGCCCCTCCCCAGGGCAGCAGGACTGAAGCTGAGAAAGCTGTGACCTGCCGGCCCATCCTCCAGGCACCAACACATTCCAGCTGATAGCAAAGTCAGCCTTTCCTCAGTCAATTAGGTGGGGAGGGCAGGGAAACAGGAGTGACAAAGGGTTCCCACCTGTTCAGACAGTTTACAACCAAAGACCCATGGAGCAACATCTAGGTGTGTTGAAGAAACAAGAGAAGTCCTGAATGTCCACTGTTAGGCCAAGCAAAGAAAAATCTCACATGGAAAAAGCAAGAGTCACAATGTGCTAGGACTGCCCTGGCAGTAGCATGTGCACACTGGACTGCACCCGCAAACTGCCTTGGTTTTCTCAAGTTCTTATTTAAAGCAAACATAATTCCAAAATAGAGAGTGACAGCCTTCCCACTGCTCCTCCCACCCCGATGTGGATGTCTCCATCAGGCTTTCCCCTGAGGCATCCTCGCCTCATTCTGCAGGGAAACACCTTGACTGTGCTACGCACAGCTGCTGCAGGGGAAAAGGTCGGGGCACAGGACACAGCAGGGCAGCCTCAAAGGGCAGCCCAGCTCAAAGCAGCGAAGAGAAAAGCCAACCCCGGGAGGAACCTCCGCCTGCTCCGTGCAAAGGTGACCCAGTCCCGCGCTGCAGCGGAGGAGCTCGGCTCTCTGATCTCCAGAGCACATTTGAATTTGAGGAGGTGGGGATGCCCCTGGAGCTGCTGCGAGCAGCTTTTTGGAGGTGTGGAGCCACCCGTGAAGCTGAGGAGGAGCCGCCGCTATCAGCTGCAGCGAGATGATCTCTTTGTTTCCTGGAGGAGTGACAGTGTGAGTCACTCAGCAGTGGGAGGGTGGTTTCATGTGCTCATTGGAGCAGCCCAAACGTGAAACACGTGGGCAGGGTAAAAACAATCCAGATGCAAGTGATTCTGGGGGAGGCAGAATCACCCGGAGGACAGCATTTTTCCTACTTATTTGGGTATCTATAACACTGATCACACAGCATGCAGAACTGCTTGCACTTCTCCCCTCCCCTCTGCCAGGGCCGATAAATGCAATGCCCATGTCCCAGAGTTTGGAGCCCTCTGGGTCTGCTCCAATGCCACACTGCCCAGCCATCAGCATTTCTGCTCAGCCTTCACGTATTTCCCTTTCTCTCTACCTCTCACCCAGGCAGCTCCCTCCACATGTTCCTCCAGGCACTTCCCCAGGCTTTCCCTTGCCACAGCCTCTGGCCAGGGCAGGATGAAGCCAGCAGCATTTTCAGCAAGAGCAACACACAGAGAATTACTGATCAGCACAGTAAAAAAAAAAAAAAAATAAATCAAAACAGGGGTAAAATCTCAGAGGAGAAAGCATTACCAGAATCTTATTGTCCTAACAACAGAATTACAGCCAGAACAAAGATCTTAAATCCTTTGCAAAATCATCCCCAAAGGTATAAAAAAACTAACTCCATTTACCAGCCAGCACAGTAAAGTAAGCCACTAATGTGGTTTTCAAATAGGGATTTAAATGAAGAGTCTTGCATTAGCTGAGAAACAAGAAACATCCTCTTATTCCAAACCTTCTGACAAATGTGCATGCCCTGGCAAAAGACCAAATAAGTAAGCCTAGGAAGCTAGAATACTTTTGCTCAAGCAGGGAGTTTTAGAGCAAGACAATAGGGCTTTAAAAAGAGAAATTGTACTTCTCCCACTTATTTAAAGTAAGCTCATTTCATACATGGAAAAATAAGAGCTCTGAGACAAAACACCCTATGTTGCCACATCTCAGTATGGATGAGAACTGGAGCTATTACAGGGTGGAAACAGCACTGCAAGGAATGAACCTTCCTCCCTCAAAACCTTCCAAAAACCTTCCCAGGGACCTATGGAAAGAGGATTCCCACCTTCCAGCCTCACTCACCAACCCTGGACAAGCACGTTTAACACTGGCATTAGATGCAGCAAGAGGATCTCACTCTGGGCACAGTCCTGAGAAAGTCGGCAGGAAGCCTTTGACAAAGAAACCAAAGGGAATACATGACAGTTGAAAATTAAAACAAAAGGAAAAATAAGCGATAGAGAAGGCTTTGCATTTCAATCCCCAACACAGCTAATCAATATACACACACAAAACTTCTTTGCCCTTTTCCAGCACCACTGCAGAGAGGTGAAGGCTAAAAGCACACTCAGCTGAGGCACAATAGGGCAAGGGCAAGACGTAAAACAAGTTAGAAGATCCATTTGTGCAGGGGCTGCTGACATCTGGAGCAGCAGTGGACACGCATTCCTTCTGAATGCTGCTGCTCCATTTCCCTTGCAGGCTACCCAAGCACAGAGAAGTCTGGGGTTGCTGCTACACCCTGAGTCAGGGTCTTCAGCTCTACCCACTCATCTCATCTTCCTCTCATCTCACTCCTCCAGGGCATGGAACCAGTGTGGTGGTGGAAAAGGGGTTATTTTCTTTCATGTCTAATGGAAATGCCTTCCCAGTACCTTATCTCACCAGATCAGCTTTCAGAGGGGGAGCACTTGGACTACGTTGCTTCTGATGAAACAGCACTGAGGGAGTTTGAGACAAACTGCATAGAAGTATCCCCCAACACCTCTCCTAGACTCAAACCATACCAGGCACAGCATTCAACCCCATCCTGGAGCAGGAGCCCCTTCACACTGTACAGCCACAGAGTCCCTCTTCCCCCTTACCTCACATTGCAGCATCCATACCCAGCTCCACCCAGCACCTGCAGTTGCTCCTCTCCAGTCCAGAGTATCCCCCCTCTGCTCCAGGGGGCTCGTGGCAGGAAAGCTGGGAACACTCCAGCTGAAGTGCCTGTGTTGGGGCACAGCCCTGCACATGTCTGTTTAAGTCACTTCGGCCCTTACGAGTCAGGCAGCTGCCTGAGGGAGAGCCAGCGCTCAGAGGTGCAGAGAGGGAGCACAGATCATCAGGTAACACCATCAAGAGCAACTTCTCAGGTGGCTTCCTTTCCTGTAAACACTGTTTGATCCCTGTGTGATGGCTGGTTAGTAGAGTCTCGCTCGCTCTCATGGGAGACTTAAGGTTCACATTTTGGTTTATGACCACAGAAGAATATTTTTGTGACTGCAGTCCTGAAGGTCTTGCAGTCCCAAGGCCTGCAAATGGGGTGATATGGAGCTGCACAGTAGCCAAGTCATGGGGGCACAGCCTTCATGGTTTTTGCAGCCAGACAGCACAGACAGGATTTGAGATTGAATCCTTTACCTCCCACCAATCCCTCTGCAGACCAGGGATCAGTGACACAGAAGGGAAACCAAACATTCCTTTTTGAATAGGATTTTGTTGCCTTCACAATTTGTCCAGCTTCTGTATCACCAGCTGTCCCAAATAACCATCAGAGACATAATTCCAAGCAGTTACACTAAAAACACAGTAACCACACAGCACACCATCAGCTCCTAAGTCAGACAAAAGGTCCCCACAGCCTCTGTCCATCCTCTAACACTATCCAGAAACAGATATTTGAGGGATTATTAACAATCCAAACCTCCTTTTGAAACACTTTCTCAGTAACCAGAGACAAATAAGCAAAAAGCCAGACCACTTTCAAACACACACAGCAAAATCCAAGTCCATAAAATATCCTAGGCCTAAACCAGGAACATTAAGCTGCAGAATTTAAAGCAAAAATGTAGGAAAGCACACAGCCTTACCTGCCAGCCAGGACAGCACAGCACAACTGAACCAACCCTTGCTTCCTTTACCCTGCTTTAAGTAATTTGCCCAATTAGGGTAATTAACATCTGCTGTGCCTTGCTCTCCACACAGGTGTTGAGGATTACACAAACAAGGATCTCTCAGGCTAACTAATCACCAGGTGTATCAGTTTTCACCCAGATTAGCTTGTTTTTCACCAGTGGGGCTCAGGCCTTTCTCTATTAAGTGTAAAACATTTCTGTATTTTTCCCCAAGAATGGTAGTTTTTAACATTTCAACACTAAGCTGCATTCTCACTACAAGGCAAATACTGCAAAATTTGGCTAAGGAGTAGGAGAGATGAAAGTCACCCACTTCTGCCTTTAGTCCCTGCTCCTCTCTCTATTCCAGCTCAAAGATTTTCCTGCTACCTGCCATGAGTGAGTAACAAGTTGTTGCCAAGAACAATCCTAGAAGCTTCTCCAGGCTCACTCCACCCCAGAAAGTGGCTGAATCCTTTACCTCCTCCCCCAGCAGCATAGGGACAAAGGGAATGGGTGTTGTAGTCAATTCATCAAACATTGTCTCTGCTGCTCCTCAGGAGTTGGACTCCTCACACTCTTCCCCTGCTCCAGTGTGAGATTCCTCCCATGGGAGACAGTCCTCCACAAATTTCTCTAACATGAGTCCTTCCCATGGGCTGCAGTTCTTCACAAACTGCTCCAGCACTGGTCCCTTCCCGAGGGTGTCATCCTTCAGGAACAGACTGCTCCCACAGGGTCACAAATCCTGCCAGCAAAACAGTTCCTCTCTCCACAGGTCTACTGTCCTGCCAGGAGCTTGTTCCAGTGAAGGTGACTCCTATTGGGTCACAGCCTGCTTTGAGCATCCACCTGCCCCAGCACAGAGTCCTCTATGAGCTGCAGGTGGTATCTGCTCCCTCGTGGACCTCCACGAGCTCCCTCCACTGCAGGGGGACAGGCTGAGTCACCATGGTCTGCACTCTGCTCCAGCACCTGGAGCACCTCCTCCCCTCCCTTCTTCACCAAGTTTGGTGTCTGCAGAGCTGTGTTTCTCACATAACCTCACTCCTCTCTTCTCCAGCTGCCAGGGTGCAGGTTTTTATCCCTTCTGAAGTGCAGTGTCCCAGTGGGACAGTGAGGCAGACTCCCAGAGGCAGTACCAGTGTCCCTCATGGGCTCAGCTTTGGCCAGCAGTGGGTCAGCCTTGGAGCCAGCTGGCATTGGCTGTATCAGAGGTAAAGGAAGCTTCTGGCATCTTCTCACAGCAACTACCCCTGTAGCCTCCCCGCTACCAAAACCTTACTATGTAAACTCAACACAGTCTTCTCACTTCTTCCCACTTTCCCTAGCAAGTCCTGCTTGCCCAAATAATACAGCCCTTTCCAAGCCTAAGGCAGTTTTGTCACAAATGTCTGGCTTGGTTCAAAACACCTTTTTGCATGCTGAGCCACGAAGACAGCAGTGACCCCTCTCTTGGTAAGGATGTCTCAGTTAAACAGGTTAACAATGGCAGAGGAAGAACAATGGAAGGCTGCAAACTATATCCAGTGAAGAGGTATCAAAGGATTTCTGTTCTGTGCACTCAGGCCCTTTGCCTTCACATAAAACCTGAGCAGGTTGTTGCTGAGCCAACCTAAAACTTTCAGTCTGATACACTTCATCTCACAGTCAGCCCACAATGGTCCCAAGATTCCCACGTGACAAATCTTCAAAAGAACTGGGAAAGCTCCAGTCCCAAAGAGATTCAATACCACCTTGTTTGTCTAAAGCTCTTCAGGGATACAGCTGGAAATAGCATTACATGTACCTAATTGGTGAACAGTCTTATTAAGACAATACTGGCAATAGCCACCTCTGACATTTTTTAACTTACTAGGATCTTAATCTACTTCTGAGTCTCCTGGGGATTTTACTTGTAAGATTACTCTGAATTCAGCTTCCCACTTAACATTCTAAAGCAATCCAGGTATGATTTTTCCAAACCCACTTTGATATGGTTACACCTCATACCTGCATCCAGAAGCCACATATCAACAAGTCTGCAGACCTGCATGTATAAAGCAGAGTGTTCATTTAAATTGTGCGTTTTAAACTTCCCTGCCATAACCTTCAAGACCTCCATATATTTCATCACAGTTCATAAGCTGTCCTGACTTAAGCCCTTCCCTGCAGAGCTGTTTCCTGAGAGTGCTCATCCATCCAGGTGTGGGAGGTGCAGGATGCACAGCAAAGCAGACTGTCTCTCAGGCTATGGACATGACATCCCTGCTCCCCCTCACCAAAGCCCTTCGAAGCTCTTAAGACGCCATCAGGAAATTAAGGTGCAACAGCAGTGGATCAAGACCACTGCCAGAAGCACACCAAAACCCCCTGGCTGTCCTGTCCCTGTTCTCAGTAACCTACACTTCCTGCCCAAGGTGTCTTGATTTCCTGTAGCTCTTTCCACAAAATACAGAAGAAACATGTTCTGTTTGTATCTGATGTTCTAATAAGCCCCAAGCTGTTTATAACGACTGCTCCCTGCCAGGTGGCAGAGAGGTGTCACAGGGGACAGCCCACCATGAGCACCTATGGGTGGAACAAGCCTGTCACCCCAAAGGTGTCTGGAATGGGGAGGAGCTGTTCTTCTCCTCCTACACATCCTCTCCTCCTCCTTGGCTGCTGGAGGAGCATTTCCCTGCCTGAGGTATCACCCTCAGTGCAGATACAGCGCACAGAGAAAGGACAATTCTGGCTTGGGGCTGGGCTGGGACCTGGTGTCCAGCCAGAGGTTAAGAAGGTGGGAAAGTCTCTCTGGAGGGTCGCTGTCCAGTCTCCTGGGCCAGGCAGAGCTAACAAGTAGAGCAGGGTGCTGGCATGTGTCAGCCCACCCTGTAGTTCCCAGTCACTGAGTCCCTGGCCCATGAGGAGCCAAAACCTCTCCTTAAGAGTGTCTTCCTGAGCTCAGGGCTCTCCAAGGGAAGCTGCAAGCTTTGGAGAGAACACCCAGTCTTGCAAAGGCCTCATCCTGTAGCCACAAGCCATGACCTCTGTGTCCCAGCCACAGGGAAGCCTCATTTCTGGGATTAAGATAAAACCATGGCAAGCCTGCCAGCCAGCCAGACACCGGTACTATCCCTCTACAGGCTCCCAGGGACTCACAAACCACCCGAGGCTAAAACCAGCAATTTCAGGGAAGGAGGTCTTGTCACAGTTTAAATCAGCAGCGCTTCCTGCCCCACCACCACCAAGCATCAAGGAAACCTCTGAGCATTGCCTCCCCCACGGCTGGGAGGGCAGCACAGGTGGTTAACACGGCCCTGCAGGAGGCACAGGACCTCTCAAGAGCAGGGGATACACTGGCCCCCAGCACCATGGAGAGAAGCCAGTCTGTGGGTGCCAGACAGCACAGCTGGATATCCTCAGGACCATCCCAAGCATTCACCTGGTCACAGGGAACGGGCACTGCTGTGGGATTGAGTGGGTACCTTTCTCAGCAGTGGCGAGGAAGGAGCTTTCAAAAGGTCCTCAGCTCAGCACAGGTGGTGCCACAGCTCGTGGGCCAGGGAAGACTCCAGCACCCTTCATGGAAGGACAGACCTGGTCCTACCCCCAAGCCCTCACCACCACAGCTGTGACTCACCCGTCCCAGTGGAAGAGTCCTCTGCAGAATGCAAATGTTTGTGATTCACCTGTGGGCCTCGCTGTCTCCAGGCTGTTTTGGAACACTGTTGTCTCACAGTGCTGCACTGCCCAGGCACGTGGGGGTGTTGATGTCACAAACCACAGGTTCTCCTGGCAGCTCCGTGTGGCAGAGTCAAGGAACACAGGCAGGACACCAGTTTATCTGAATGTTAGTGGTGCATGTGCCAGGGAGCTGAATCCTGGTGCTGCCCTACCTGCAGCCAGGACCTGTTGTTCAGCTTTCCTTGTGTCACCAAAGAACATATTGGTGAACCTGTGGCTTCACTGAGCATGGAGACCCCTGCCATTGGCCACGCAAATCCTGGTCCTCTCCAAAGTCCCTGGCTCCAGTCCCTTGTTTCAGCTTCCTCCTTTACTGCAGGGTTAACGTGTGTGGTCACATCTTTTCTCTGGTATCCTTCTGTTGAAAATGTACCCACACCATCACAGACTGGACACTTGAGAGTCAGTTCAGACCAGTGTCCCCAGAATACCAGGCTCTGACACAAAGGACACCATATCTGTGATTTTAATGTCCTTATGAAGTGAAAGGATACATTCTTCGCTCATCCAAGCAGAGTTTGAAGGGCTCTAATATAGTTCCACTCTTCTGTCAGGCATCTCATCCTTACCCAGCTCCAGTCTCAAGCAAGGCATTCAGGGCATTTCCCACTCCCCAGCACTTCCTGTGGCACCTCTGTGTCCTAACCTCCCTCCCAGACGCATTTTCTGGCTGCTCACCAAATCACTTCTCTGCAGGCCCAGAAATCTTGCAGACACAGCCAGACTTCATGGGGAGGGCAGGGAATGAGTCCTAGGGGGATCGTGGTGTGAGCCTATGGCAGAAGGGCAAGCCTCGGGGGTGACAGAGACTTCTCTGGGGCAGCAAGAGTGTTGGTAGCCGGAAGCAAGGTCAGGCTGCGAGGACCAAGCACTGCAGAGAAACCTGTTTTACTTCTGTTTTATTCTCCCTCCTTGCTCTGAGTTGTCTCTCACCAAAAAGAGGCATTTCTTAGTTTCTGTTCAAATTTTTCTTTCCATCCACTAGCCAGTCAACTTAATTTTTAACAGACTTCAGACCACCATCCTGTCCCCAGCACACATGCAAGGACTTGGGTCAGTGTATCTCCAGCAGCTCAGGTAGCTCCAGCCAGACCCACAAAACAAACAGGTGTTCGCCACGGGAGTCCTCCAGCCCTTCAGGTTTTAAGCTTCATATTAGAGAACTAACAAACATTGGAAATAAAACCATTACATCAACTACAATACAATTACATTCAGTTTCCTTACAAACGTAAACACAACACACTTCAAGGGTGCTGCCTAAAGTGCTGACAGTTCTACCAGTGCTCCCTGGCTGCCTGGCAGTTGTATTATGTGTGGGCTTGCTCCATTTAAGGGGTAAAAATACCTGCCTACAGGCACAGATAGTACTTATTAATTATTAATGACTGCCACTTCCCACACATTTTCAACACACAGCCATTTCTAACGCCTCAGTCACATATCTTTTGCTGTGCCTTCACAGCCGGGTCTCTTTCCCTTCACAACCATTTCCAGACCCTCCTGTTGTGCCCTACCTTAACATCTTCCTTCTCTTTAACACCTTCCCAGAGTGGTGCCACTGCTTCCCAAGCATTCCTGGAGCAGGGTGGCAGCTGGCTGTGCCCAGGGTGTCCGTGAGGAGAGCCCGAGGCTGCCCCACACCAGGTCCAGCCGGCCCGGCCGCCTCAGTCACTGACCTGCCGCTGGCCCCTCGTCCGGCCTGTGGTGCCTCTGTGGAAACACCTTTAAGAAAGGCAAAAACGTTACCCAGAAGTGAGGAGTGAGAGGAAAAGGTGTGAGAAACATTCCAAGGATGGAGGAGGAGGAGGGGGAAGATGCTCCAGGCACGCCTGCAGCCACAGGAGACCACACGAGAGCAGAGTAGGACTGACTGCAGCCATGAGGGACCCACGCCATGGCAGAGGGAAACATGAGGGAGGGGTGGCAAGGAGGAGCTGTTTTATCAACTGACTGCGGCCCCCATTCCCAATTGCCCTGCACTGCCTAGGGAGTGACAAGGGGAGAGGTAGAGGAGCTGGAAATTAAAGCACAAAGGGGAAAAACCAGGATGGAGGCATGTGGGAGGTGGTGCTTTGTCTTTGTTTCTCACCATCCGAATCTCTTTAAACTGGCTATAAATTAGTTTCCTCAAAGTGAGTCTGTTCTGGTGGTGAGGTAACTGGTAATTCATCTACCAGTATTTGTTCAACCACAAGCCTTTCCAACTTATTTTCTCCCCTCTGTGCTGTTGAGGAGGGAGAGTGGGTGGCCACTGGGGAGCTGGTTGGGGTCAGTCCACAACAAGTAGCCCGTAGTGTTTAAATTTCAAGCACTGAGAGTGCATATCCATCCAGCATGTATCATTTCTACAGCATGTTCCAGATGAGAGCCTGAGTACATCACACATGGCTCAGCCCTGCTTGCCCCAGAGAGGCACATAAGCCACTGCCCCTATTCAGCACACAGGGGTGCTGAGAGGGGAAAAAAAGAATTTCTGTCTGCATCTCTGGCAAAAATATGTTTACAGCCCCAGCAGGGACTTTAGAGACCACGCAGCAGCATGGAGAAGGAGGAATTCCTGACAGACGTTCTCCCCAGCTGAGCCAGCAGCTCCATGCAAGGCGGAGGGTTTCCTAGGAGTCAGCCTGGAGCTTCTCTGCCTACCTGCTGCCTTTTACGTCAGGAAGAGAGCAGAGAGGTACTTCAGGTTCACATATTTGTGTTCAATGTGCTCATCAAGACCACAGGAAATAGTACAACACTTTTAAAAACTAGGTCTGGGAGTGAGGGGCAGGGAGGGGTAGCTTTTTTTTTTTTTTTTCCACGGAGGAAATCAGAAGTAAAGAGTGAGATGAGTAAAAAGCAGTTAAAGAAAGACTGAATTTCCAAATCAATTATGTGATGCATTTTGTTAATAGGTGTTTGATGGTTCTGCAAGAGGGTTTTCACACCCTAAAGGCAAAAGCAAAGCGTTCAACAGTGGTAACAGACTGTTAGAGGGTACAAACCACTAGAAAACAGTTTCGAGAAAACAAAGGAGAACAATTTGGTCACAAAAAAAAAAAAAAGTCAAACTTCCAAAGAAGGCTGTACAAAGAAACAGCACTTGCTGTCTAAGTGAAGTTCCTGGAAAGTCAATCGTTTAAGACAATGAACATGAATTTCTTTTCTCTAAGCCATCTCCTTCTTTCATATAACATTTTTTTTCTCTCTCCAGAGGGCTCGGTGTGCTGATTGGATCTGGCTGTGGCTGTGGGCTGGGGGGTGGGAGAGGCTCATCACTGTCACGATTTCCATACCTACTTTTGATGCTGGTCATAACCCCACCACGAGCACTGCGTTTCCAGGCGATGAGCTGAAACACAGCGAAACGAAAGCGCTGCTAACCAAGTGCCAATTTGAGGCTTCTTTTCAAAGAATTCGGGGGGGCTTGTATAGCTGCTGGTATGCTCTGCATTCAGCTCCAACGCTCCCCAACAACAATCTAGAGCATGGCAGCCTAGAAGATGTCTGCTACCATATTCCCGTGTTCTTTTACTTCATCCCCTCAGTGTATCCTCCAGTCTCCTTCAAGTAACAGGGCTGGATTTTTGCTTGCTTTGCGTGAAGACAAAGGATGGCAGTGGGGAGAACAATTTTGTCTGAAGTGCTGGTCAGTGCTTTCAGGGCAGGGTCGCACAGGAGAGAGGAATCAGCACTTGGAGGCAGAAGCTCCCAGTACCCAGTGCCACCTACAGCCACTGCAAAGAGCCTGGTGCCAGCAGAGACCTGTGCAGTTGGTGCTCTGCTCCTTTCCAGGGGTCCTGTGGCCAGCACTGGTACTTCTCGTGCAGCACCACAATCCTCTGGGTAGCAAAAAGTGAGTCTTTACAACAGAAAGCCTGTGTGCCTGTTCACGTGCCTGCTTGGCAGGGGTAACCAGCCAGACCAGTGCCCACGGGGATGATCCTAAAGCAGTATTGCTGGTCTCACCACAGGCAGGGGCTGGGGGGCTGAGCTTGTCTTCACAGCTCTGCCTGACCACTGCAGACACTGCCAGCCAATTCCTGCACCCCAGCCTAAAGTCCCACATCTCCTGTAACAGGTTACATGCAAGGAACAGAACATTTGACTCTCTGCATTACACCAAGAGGCGAATCAGCAACAAGTTTTCAAGCTTTTCTTCTTCTCTCTTTTTTTTTAATAGTAAAAATCAACAAGAAATTCACATGTAACTTGCTTCACCTTGCAGCAAAATTTCTTCTCTCTCTTTACTCGTCTCATTCTCTCTTTTGCATTGAACCTCAGTCATGCCTAAAATTACACTCTTGTAATCATGATGTAGTATCGCTATGCCAGACAACTAGGGGGATAATAACAATATCTAAGTCTACATCTCTTCCTTTTTCTCCTCTCTCTAACCACAAGACAATGCTCCTTCCCAATCTGGTAAAAATCTGCCAGAGTCTGTACAGCTCCTTAGGCTGGAAGAAGTGACCCCACAAGACATTGTAACAGAAATTTAGAGACCCCAAGGCTGGCTTCAGGTAAATGAAAAAAAAAGAAAGGAAAACAATAATCACCCTCCAAAAAAACCACCAATAAAATTTGTCAGATCAAACAGAAGGTTACTGCCTGAACTCACAGGATTTGAGTGTCTACAGATATATCAATTCTTCCATTCTTACTCATATTCTTCTCCCTGGGAGGGCTACAGAAACAGTTACATATAACACCTCTCACCAGTGACAGTTCCAGCTAACCATTTAAGCTCTGAGGTTTCCGAGACAAGACGTGTATCTGAGAAAGCCTGACAAGAGTCAGTCCCTGTCGTGGCTCCATTTTGTGTCTCTGACTCCCTCAAGCATCTGCCAGGGATCAGCTGGAGACCAGCAACTGTTTCTTTTGCTTTACCTTTACTGTGCACCAGTCACCTTCCTCCCCATCATGAGTAACCAGGACTGGTAAAGAGTCAGGATACATGGATGAGGGATGCTGGTCATAGCTGTCCAGGGAATATTTCTGCTCTCTGACCACGATTTTGTTTGCTTCCACTGCGCTGCTGCTGTAGAAATATCAACAACCCAACCCATACAGTCCTTCCCGTAACGCAGCCCCTTCTGCCACCTTGTTTACTGCACACACTGAGCCTGCACAAGATTTTCAAGACACTGGCATCCTGCTCTCCCTTTTCTTCCACCAAGGCAGGCAAATAGGGTGCAGCATCTGATACCCATCAACCACAAAAGAAGCCATATCTTTATCAAGCACCTCACTATGCTTGGCTGCAGAGCACAAAATGGTTGCTGTGCAGAGCTCTGGGTTGGCCAGCTGCACATGCAAACATGCAGCCAGCACCTGGGAAGGGTTCAGCTGCCCACGAGAGCTGTCTATGGACACCTTTCACTATTCCAGGTTAGTCCAAGCCCTGTCCAACCTGGCCTTGAACACTTCCAGGGATGGGGCAGCCACAGCTTCTCTGGACAACCTGTGCCAGGGCCTCACCACCCTCATAGTAAAGAATTTCCTCCTAACATCCAATCTAACCCTGCCCTCTATCAGTGTAAAGCCATTCCCTCTTGTCTTTTCATGCCATGCCCTTGTCACAAGTCCCTCTTCATCTCTCTGGGAGCCCCTTTAGGCACTGGAATGGGCTCTAAGGTCCCCCTGGAGCCTTCTGTTCTCCAGGCTGGATAAGCCCAATTCTCTCAGCTTGACAGAGCCTAATGCCAGCATTAAATATTCATTAAGTATTTAATGGCAACAACAGGCACTCATTTCACTAAATGAACAGCTCATTAGCTAGATAAACAGATGACTTTAATAAAGCCGTTGTGGTACAAGCAGCCTATGAACTGACTCTGTGCTGTTTGAAATTTCTTAATCCTGTCACAATCTTACTTGGAATCTTTAGTCAGAGCCCACAAGCTAAGTAGCGGATTTGCTGTGAGCAGTTTAGAGGGGTATTTGAGGAAGGGATCACAAAGCAGAAACACATGTCTTACTGGCATCTGTGCTGCTAACGGCACAGTCACAGCTGCTCTCTGATTCGGGAGCAAGCCTAGCAGCACCGAGCTTTATCCTGCTAGGATAAGCCAGCTCTGTCCACCTCAGGAGAACCCATCACTATTTATGTATAACAAGGCCATCCGCCCCACTGTGCCACTGTCTCTGAAATGTGCAGGTCTCCATTGCCTTTGGCATTTCAGATAAAAAAAACAAACAAACAGATGCCTGCCCCTTGTGAGGTGCAGCAATAGCAACTGCTGCATCCTGCCCCAGAGGCAGCTACAGTCACAATCTGGATAAATTACCAGGTGCTAAGAAAAGCCTTTAGGAGCTTTCCAACCCCTCCAATACCGTAGTAGCATAACCTCAGAGAGAGCTCCTCTGGGCACAGAATGCCCTGCCTCTCTCCAAGCTGTTCACCAGTAAAAAAGGGAAGCATGTGATGTTCTCAGCTAGTTTTACCACAGAAACAGTTGAAAAGCTTGCAGGCACATATACATACAGATTCCCACTCCCCCTTTGGATGTCTCACCACTAGGAGAGCAACACAGTGCAAACAGTAATCGGAAGAGGATGGCAAGGTCTGGATCCAGCATCTCCATCTCTGCACTATGTGGCTTGTCCCTATGATATTAGCAGGGGTGGGGTAGTAAGAATAAATCAGTCAAGCCAAGAGACCCCTAAACTTCACCTGTTTGGTGTATGTTCCATCCTCAGAAGTGCAGTGGAACCATCTGAGTGCAGCAACGTGTGTGTGAGCAGATGAGCAGTGTTCCCTTCACGTTGGACACACCAGTAGCCAGACCACTGACGAATTTCCAAGAAATAGGTTTACCTGAAGCAAGAAAGAGCAAACCACAGGCCACACACCACAAAGCTGAGAGAGCATGGGGAAAAAGAAAATAAATGCTGCAGGCTGCTGAAGAGCAGACCAACAGCAGAGCTGCAAGAAGGCACAACCACAGGCAAAAGCGATGATGCAACACAGCTGCAGCCTTTGGGTCCTGCCTGGTGGTAGTGTGACAGACAACTCTAGGGATAGGTCTGCACAGACCAGACACCAGAGTGAGCAAACAGGGTTTTGTTGACACCACTTCTTTCCCTTGTCCTTCAGACTGCCCTGTGAGAAGTCACACAGGGGACCATAGTGTGTCTTTGGGGACAGCAGTGCTTCTGCTCAGCAAAAAGTGTCTGGCTCCACTCAAGCTCAAGCCTGTGTTTTGAGATCAGGACCTTCCTGATGGTCAAAGGGGGCTTGGGCTGCCTGGTCTGTGCTGCCCACATCACACCTCTCCAGACCCCAAATCCTGATGTTTGCATGCTGGAGCCCCAAAGCTCCATGGAAGGGATCCTGTGCAGTGCCAAGCAGGCAGTGAAGTGGGATGAGGCTCCCAGATTTCTACCATGCAGCTGGAGAAGGAACAAGGTGCTGGACCCTAATCACAGAGGCCTTCAGTGTTTTGGCCATTGCAGAACCCTGTTGCACCAAATGAGGAGAGGGCAGTGTCACTTACTAGAAAAATATATCTTTATTTACCATCTGTGTTTTGCTCAGGAGAGAACATCTCATGACAAGGGGGCCAGCTGAAGCCATGCCATGGACAGATGCCAGCATGTCACCATATGCATCATGAAGGGGGTGGTAGACCAGCTCTCCACAGAAGATCCTCACATATGGAAAGAGCAGGAACAGGGGCTGGAAATAACGCTTTCATCCTAAGCCCCACTGCCCTGCTGTTCAGATCCTGTCAGCAGAGCACGTGGCCTCCCCACCAGCCCCATCCCCACAGTGTGGTCATGGTTCCACTCCAGGGTCAGGACCCCCTCATGCCCCCACTGCTTCTGGCACGTTCCTTGCAAGGCAGCTGGGATGAGTTAAATAAAGGGGTTGAGGAGCATTTTCTGGGATGGGAACAGTTTGATAACCAAACACAAAATGAACATACAGCCCAGCTTGCAGGCAGGTGCCTGTTGGACAGCAGGCACAGAGCCCAGTGACCAGGGTGGGTGGGCAGCCATGGCCCGGGGTGAGCAGTTGTTGGCACTACTTATTCCCACACCACTCCGTGCAGTGTGGCACAACCCAGGCACTTGCAGTCCTGGCTCAATGGACCTCCATAATGCTCACCAGCTGTCCCTGCTGGCCCAAGCTCACCAGGCCCACGACACCATGTGGGGTTGCAGGCCCAGCCTTTTCTCAGGTAGCAAGTAGTGAGTTTCAATGGGGTCTGCAGCACACTACATTTTGAGTTTGTTGGGAGTTTCTTTGTAAGGGGAATATGTGCAATTCTCTTCAGATTGACACAGTACAGCTCTGGTGCTTCTCAGGTGTCTGCTTTCAAGCCTTTACCAGTGGCTTGAACACTCACACTGAAGGCCAAAACATGATTTCTTGGTGAGTTTCATGGTGTGTGAGCCTGGTTTGGTCACTGCACTCAGTCAGCCCTCACATCCCAGTGTGTGTGTGTGTGAGGGGGGCTGCTGGCCACAGTCCGTTTCAAAGCTTAAACAAGCCAAAGAAAGTCTTGGATTCCTCAAAATTAACCAGAGCAATTTTGGAGACATTGACATGCACACTGTCCATCTTCCTGAGACTGAATAGGGCCCCCAGGTTGCTTTTCCGGGCCCATGTCCTCTGACCCGTGCAGTAGTTGATGCCTTTGTCCTCCATCAGCACGTGGCTGCTGGGGGAGGTGGGGTTTCTCTTGTAGACAATGTGTGTGAGCACCTGGCCATCGCAGACACTGCCCCGGAACAGCACGTTGGAGTACACGAAGTACAGCCCGCTCTCATTGATGACGAGCCCCCGGTCACGGTACTGAATGTCACTGGTGTAGGCATGGCCAGAGATGGGCTCCCACTCCAGAGGGAGGCCCTGCTGGGATGGGCTCCCTGGGAGGCGAAACAAGAAGGAAAAAAAAAAAAAAAAAAAAAAAAAAAAAGAGTGATCAATTATAAGAAGTGTGTGGGTTTTTTCCTGAAGTTGCACCCCACATCATAAGTCAACCATTCTCCAAGCTCTGGACTGCAGCCCACCCTGGCCTGGCACCTTGTGACAGCTCCTGCCCCACACACCCCAGAGGAAAGCCAAAAACAGGCCTCACTAAGAAGTCGGAATGAGAGGGAGATTTTATCTGTGTGAGGTGGGCTCCTCACAGCTGCAACCACAACACCCTCTCACCCTAATCACATCTGCCCTATTCCCCGCTCACAAACCCTGCACATACCTGTTAAGTGTGCTGCCTTTCTTTCTTCTTTTTTCATTGACTCCTTCTGCCCTGCACAAAAATAGAGAAGACATGAGCCATGTGCCCAGAGAGCAGCAGGGAGCCAGCCACAAAGCTGACACTTGAGACCCTGCAAATCACCCCGCTGGTCAGGCAGATCTGTGCTCAGGGAGGCAGAGCACAGCTAGGAAAACTCTGCCTTTCCTGGAGGCCTCAGCTTCCCTTGGACAGGTGAGCCAGTTGCACCAACATCCCATACAGATCCCACCCACTCCATCCTTCCCTGCTTATCAGCATCTACTTTGTGTCCTCTAATTTTAGAAGCAGCCTATTCTTTCCTCAAGCCAATTAAATTTTCCTCTCCTCTCCCTCTTCTCCTTTACACTATTTCCCTGTTTCTATTTTATTTATCCATCCCCTCAAGAAATTCAGGGTTACTACTTATGTTTGGCTTCTGCTAAAGAAGCTTTTGATCAGAGCGTTGAGCATCCAGATAAAATGACACTTCCTCTTCCCCTAAAGTGGAAAATTTATTGATATGGGAGTTGATGGGAACCAGGACTGCCCTTTCCAGAGAATTTTGCTGTTTCCAAATTTGTTTTCATTCAGTATCAGAATAAATTTGGAAAGAAGTTAAACTTTTCTACTAACCAAAATCCTCAAGGGAAGAAAATAAAACTTTTCAAATCCAGGAAAAATTATCAAGAGAGCTGAAAATTTCTTTCAGACTTAGCCATCTTTAAGAAGGATATCCTCACTCATAACATTAACATGGAATGCAAATGAAAAAAATAAGAGTTTGCAAGATCAAAATATGATTTTTAAATTTTTCCTTTCAAACTGAAAATCTTTTTTTCCTAAGTGAAATCTAGAAAAATTGGTGGGTTCTTGTGGAAAGTTTCAATTTCACTGAAATTACATTTCTAAGAGAAAAACTCTCTACATATAATCAAACATTTCTCAACTATCTTTGCTCAAAAGAATTTAGGAAAAAATAAGGTGTGCTTTCAAGGGTGGGAGTTAATTCCTTACTCCAAAGAAAACAGACCCCTCTACTTCCTCCCAGAATCTTCAAAGAGTAAGGAAAGAAAGAACTAAGATGTGCAGTGCCCGTTTCCCTTCTCCTCCTTCCATTCACGTTGTTTTTCTGTGTCAGGGCAGCCAGATTCTCCCTTTCACAGCAGAGTGCTCCCACTACCACTGTCACATTGGGAATGGGAGACCCCAGGAACCTGTGGCTGACACCTCTGAGCAGTCCAGCAGGGAGGCTGCAGGACCACATCCCCATAGCACTGAGATCAAGCTCTTTGTCCAGCCAAGCAAGAGAAGTCAGCACTCAGAGCATCAAGCTGTGACCCCTGATGAGGAGAGGAAAGAGCTGGACAGGAGTACTCACACCTGCTAACACAGCAGTTCCTCCCCCAAGTACATCAACTCACCTATGAGTTTCTCCAGAGCTGGAGGGATGTGTTCAGCGCTGGCAGACTGTCAAAAGAGAAGAGTGACACTGTCTTAGAGTGAAAGCATAAGCAGCCACAGACTGACATTCTGGGTGCTCATGGGGAGCTGTGAAGTGCTAAGAAATATACAGGGAGATACCTCACAGCACTCAGGAACTCGAAAATACCCAGATACATCAGTCACCAACCGAGCAGTCCCTCACAGTAATAAGCAGCCCCACGTTGTCACAGCAGACACTGAAGCAGCACCATTCTGACCCTTGGGGAACTTCGCACCATCTGGGCCTTTCAGACACAAATGCAAGTTTTTCCTTTTCCCCGTATCCCCAGGGATGTGTGACCAGCCAGGCAAACCTCACCTCTCTGAGTTCAGCCAGTTCCTTCTCCAGGTGAAAAATCCGAAACATGCTCAGCCCCACTCCAGTGAAGGCCAGCAGGAGCAGCAAGTAGATCATCAGGAAGTCGAAGCCCCTCTTTTCTCTGTTTTTCCCTGGCTTTCTCCTCCGGTCGGGTACTGGCGGTGGGAAAGGAGCAACAGGTGGGGCAGGGGGGCAGGAAGTACTTGCTTCAGCACAGCCATCCACCCAAAAAATCTGGGGGTACACGTAGTTCAAATTCTGCTGCACGGCCGGGAGCGGGATGGGCTGGACACGCTTGGTGTGGTCCTCCGTACGGCAGCCAAAAACTGGCGGGGTTGTCCCAGGCTGAGCCCTGGGGGAGCACCCAGCTCTGCCTTTGTACGCCTGCATCCCTGCACCCGGTGAACACCCGGCCCAGATGCTGCGACGCTCTGAAAGCCTCAAGCACCGACAGCAAACCCCAAAGGGCTTCCGCCCTCGGCTGCAGGCTCGGGGCACGAACCTGCTCCTCCCCCGCGAGGCAGCGGGACCAGCCCGCGGGGCTCGGGAGCCGAACGCGCTCCCGCAGCCACGGGCTGGGGGGTACGAGGGCTGCGCTGCCAGTCCCGGGCTGAGTAACAGCTCATACCCACCACCAGCCACTCTTTCCAGCAGCCCACTCGGACAGAGGCAGCTGCTTTTCCACTGCGGTGTCCCAGACCACAACAAGCAGTGCAAAAGGAACGACAAAACCTCCGGCACCCTGCAGCAGAAGGCAGAGACAGAGCTGATGACTTCTGCCCTCGGCAGACGGATGAGGAACCAATGCCAAGCGCAGCTGTGAGTGCTGGGGAGTCAAGTCACTTCATTTCGCACAGGACAAATTCCTTACCACTGTCCCTTTTGCATCCAATCTTTTCCTTGGCTGCTTCACAGGGCATGGATCCTGAGTCACAGAACACGGTCACAGACTGTATCCCACTGTGATAAAGACCAATTTAAGTCAGAAGAGGAGGACACAGTGAGTGCTGCAGCCTGAACAGAGCTGCCCCAGCATTACCAGCCCAAGCAGAGCTTGGTGGGCTGCCCTCACCCTCACTGATTCCCCGGGGCACCAGCCAGGCTGAGCCAGGGGATTGCTGTCATGTGGGGAACACACAGTGCCTTGGGGCACAAGCAGGCTCTTCTGGCAGCTTCTGCTGCCCCTCTTACTTTGCAAATATTATCTCCAATCCCAAAGTCCTCTTCTAATCTGAAGAAGCCTCACAGAGAAGGGCTTTTTTATCATCTCTCCATGTCAGTGCTGAGCACTGCAGCAGGATCTAACCTGGCTGGGTAACTTGTGATTAAAGCCAGGGGCAGACAGTGCCACTCATCTTAGTAGAATTTGTCTTGCCTTTCAAGAAGTTATCCAGACTCCAGGTCATGCTGCAAGGACCAGCACTTATAAGAACTCATTACAAAATCCAAATGAAGAGAGACAGGGACATTTCCATTTCTCACTGACGACAGATTTCTGAGTGGTGACAGTGAGATTTTCCCGCAGATTTACAGGTGCACACAAGTGATTATAAACAGTTTGTTCTGGCATTTTACGGAAGTGTGTATTTGTACAGTAGTGTTAAAAACCTGAAATGCTTGATACAAGAACAAACTGGAGATTTGTGGCTGAAGGAAGAGATCCCAACACACAGGCTTTGATCTTGAACATCAAAACTGGGGTCTGAGAAGCGCACACTTGAATAACGTACGTACACTTGTTTCTCCAAAGCAAGGGCTCAGCTTTGCCTCCAACCACACCAATACATCAGATGTGCTGCCAAAGCCATGCCTGCACCACCAGACACCCCACTGCTTTTTGAAGATGCTCACCACAGCCCTTTGCTGCAGCAGCGATGTGCAGCGAAAGAGGTTTCAACAACTCTATCTGGCTCTTCCTTGCACTTCTAGGTTTCTGACATAAAAGACACAAAGCAACATAAATCCAACTCCAGCAGTTCAAGCTGGGTTATGCCTACCCTCTCTCAGCACCCCAGAGCAGCATTCCTGGGCCAGCCCAAGGACAGGTCCCCATCCACTCCCATGACCACTACAAGAGAGTGTCACTCAATGGCTTTGCCTGGAGAGGATCCATTCTCAAGAGTTTCCTGACACGGTGTTTAATGCCAACATCTTATCCTGGTGGGACTGAGGGCACAACAGCAGCCTCACTTAAATGTCAGAAGGGTTCTTATTTCTCACCCACTGCTTCCTATTTTCACAAAGATGCTCTTTTAATTGGTGGGGTGAGAGGGAGAGACAAAATCAGCTAAAGCCATTTCAGCTGCATCTTGGCTTTTGAATGCTCCAGCCAAGAGTCTGATAATGCCACCTCATGGCAAGCCAATGATCATGGATATTTTACCACCAAAGGACTGTGTTTGGTGCACAACATTCTTTCATGGACCTCTCCCTTCCTTACACACTCCTGTGCTTGTCCTGCTGTCACACTCCGTTTTCCCTGTCACCAGCTTCAGACAGTGTCGGGCAGGGCTGTGTTTGCATAGCACATCATGATCACAGTCACAGGAAAGCTGGAGCTGATTTAGACAAGGTTAAGCCCTCCTAAAACATGGGACAAGGACAGCTAGACAGGAAAGGAGGGCATCAGAAGGACAAAAAGGGTATTAGATTTGTCTATCTGCCTCCCTGTCCCCCTCTTCAACCAGTCTGCAAGATGCACACTCTGTTTCCAGCAGCTTTATTATGTCAGAAAAGAGTATTTTCAAAGGGAAACACCTTCCATAGCCTTTATCAGAGAACTGTTGCCCTTTGCCAAAACCAACAAAAAACATGACACAGACTGAAAAAGAGGATTTGCTCAGAGGAACACTCTATCCCCACTTCACTCTCAGAGGAGAGATAGGAGCATTTACTAACAATACACAATTATGCTAAAGTGTATGTTGACAGCAGATAATCAGCCAGCAGCTACAAGTTTGTATCAGCAGATTTAGGGACAAAAGGATGAGCTGCCTGAAATATCCCAAAGAAAGCAGGACTTGAACAGTGATCCAGATCTAATACTTGACAGAAAATAAAACAAAACCAACTTAAGTGTGAACCTCTGCGTAGGAGAGGCTCTCATCATGTTTTGGACAGAGTCTGTCTCAGAGTGATTAACAAATATTTCCTATTACACTAATGACTAGTGGAAATGCCAAAAAGCCACTCCTGAAAGCCCACAGGTCTGCATAAATTACACCCGAGAGCTGAGGAAGTTGAGAACCATTCACATTCTAAAACCAGTATTCAAAACCACGAGGACAGGGAATTGCATCAGAAGAAAACAAGTCTAGAAACAAAATCTGCAAATCAAGCTCTTTAGGTAGAAAATATCATATTAGAAAGAAAACAGTTCTGAAACCGAGAGGTTCCTCAGATGGACACGAGCTCCCAGTAGGGAAAGCCCATGGGTTCCCACAGGTTCCCCCATGAGAGCTCACATACAGCAACATACAGCTAGAAACGGTCCTGGAACCCACTTCCAGGTCTATGCTCAACTTTGGATCTGCTCTGGAAGAAGTTGCAGTAACTGCTGGACAGCAAAGGGATTCAATTCTGTGCATTGAAGAGCAGACTGGCAGGGAGGGATGGACAGTTGTGTGGAAAACCTGTACAAAGAGGAATGGTTTCCAACAGCAGAGTGCTCTTAAATCTCACAGAAGAAAAGCCTTCCCGGGGAGCTACTAACTGAGAGACAAAGCTGAAGGAATTCCAACAAGAGAAAAAAAAAGGACATGGATTTTTGACTGAACATTAGCATGGATGCTTGTGAGAGCTGCCTCCAAAGGGAGAGGATCTTCATCTACTGAAGAGGCATGGAAGACACTAAAACTCACCCAGCCTTCACAGTTGGTGCTGACATCTTCGTTTCTTTATACCATGTTTTTTTAACAGTTTGGTTTCCCAAATGAGGGTGATGCTTTTCATTTCCTCAGTGACTGCTCTCCTCATTAGAAGCATTTACAGCACATGTAAAGCCATGTCTTGGTGCCAACAGCTCATAGGGGGGACTTTCAGATATTCACACTTAAGCAGGTTTCAAAATCCATTGCTAACAGCTCAGGACTGGTGTTGCAGTTCTTAATATGTCCCTCTCCCAGTGAGGAAGGGGCTTTGTCCTCTCCTTCACCGTGATCCCAACAAGCAGACAGCAGCCCTGAATTCTGCAAAAGAGACACAGGGCTCTGTCCTGAGGTCAAATAGAATCCACAGAGCCAAAGCAGCTGAGAAAGGGAGGAATAATTAAAATACTACTCTGCTGCTTTTGTTTCTTTTGAGCAAGGAAGTGAGGTATAGTGGTTATGAGGTAACAGGATCTATTCTGAGAAACAGACACAGGTCATTTCATGTCATACAGTAGCTTAGTCATGGGAGAAAATGTAACGAGGGGCTGTGGCTGCTCAGAGGTTGTGAGGAAGACCAAAGAGAACACACAGATGCTGATTTCCCATCTCCTCCCCAGTGACAGCTGAGAGCTGCATTCACAAGCTCTTCAGCAGCTTCCATGCCCTGCTCCAGGTTCTCAGCACAATGCCAGCCTTTGCCCTGGAAAACACCAGCTGGCTCTGCTGGCCAATGTGGCCTAGTTGGTATGTGGTAATTTTGTTGTCTTGGAAGCAGCCTCAGTCCATTAAAAACAAACAAACAAAAAACCCCAAACCAGCCAAATAAACAAGCCTCAAGGTGGCAAACATTTCTTTTTCACCTCTAGGTCCACAAAGTGCAGAACTAACTTTCTCTCCATTCCCTACCAAAAGCTGTACTGCTGCTCTGGAAGCTACTGGGTGACTCCACTGGAAAGCAGCACAGGTGAGACCATTTGCAGCTCCCGGGCCACGTGTCTAATGTGAGACAGCAGCAGCAAGGCAGCAGAAAGCTCCTTGGAAACTTCTTTCCCAACTACTATCCTTATATTAGATAAGGGATAAGTAAGAAAGATTCATTTCAGTACCCTTTCCTAAACTAAGGTGTTTTATCTAGATAAGCTCTGGGGACACACATTATGTTTGAGCTCTCAAACCACAGCGATGTCTCCCGCAGCACCCAGTGCTGTTTGACACTTCAGGTTTCCAGATGAGCCACCCAGTGCCTGCTCACACCAGTTTGTGGTCAGGGCCCTACACTTTAATTGTTCCAAATCAAGTGGAACATGTTTGCACCCAATTAAGCAAGGCATGCTAAGCTGTTCCACCTTGCTTCATCTCATGCTGTATCTTGGTGAAAGCAGAAGCCACAGAGACACCTTAGACTTGAGTTCTCTACTTAAAACACCAAACTGCTGGTAGAGTTTGCATATTTAAAAAAGATCAAGATTCCACTTTGATACTTAATGTATATAAGCTAAATACCTTATTTTGGCAACCACAGCTGGTAATTCACTTACACAAGGTGCATGTTTGACTATCCATCCTCTGAGGAAATCTCTGCATTTTACAGATATTTTTTGACCATAGGCTCCAGACCTACCCAAGGTCTGAAGGACACCATCCTCACTCAGCACACACACAGTGGCTTCTTTGTATTTTACATCAGCAGCTGTCCAGTCTCAGTATGTAATATCACAGGATGGACTAAGCCACCCCATTTAAGGAATTCATTGAGATTTATAGGCTGTCGTCATTAGAAACTATTATTCCCTATATAAAGATTGTAACCAATTTGAGAGACCAGATTCCACCAAAGAATCAAATTTTGAAAGCTAGATTGCATGACATCAATAAAACTGAAAGTAAAAAATTACTCAAGAGACCACATGAAAGGACAACATGAAGCAATAAGAACGTGATGTTGAGACTCCTTTTTCAAAAAAGTGGTTACAGATACTTAAAAGCAGGAAGTCAGCAGAAGGTGGAAGCTGTGGTTCAATCTCCAGTCTCCTGCCAGAGCACACATTCTCGAGCTGCAAAAGCACGATCTGTGCTCTGTGGGTTCCTTCAGATGCATTATTCCCATGGCACACTTCCTGTTCATTACAGGACAAGCTTTATCCCTGATATTCTTCCACAGAATGCGTCAACTCCTTAGATCTAAGTCATGCCCAGTGCTTAAAATGTATTGAGAGCACAGGGTATTAAAGGACTGGTTTAGAAGGCATTTGGTTTGACATCTGAAACCGTTAACTTGGAACTGTGAACATGTGCTTGGAAGTTCAACATTGTCAGAGACTGAAGTAGTTAATGGTTTAAACACTGTAAGATCACCGAAAGACTTTTGTGCACTTTAGCAAACTGAAAAGGAACAGCTGCACAACCAGCAAAGCGTCCCCCTCGCTGAATATGCTACTGCTACTGGGAAAGGACCTTCAGATGAGGTAAGTGGGTCCAACTACCCCCTAACCAAAGCTACAAACTGGATTGACCAGAAGAAGGAAGAGGCAAATCCTGCAGAAGAAGGATAATCCTTCTTATCATTCCAGGATCCTCTGCTACATGATGGCTCTGCTGAGAAGACCTCTCTGGGGAGCATCCAAGACTTCTGACATGTCCTGTGACATGATCTACTGAAAAAATCCCCAGCTCAGGGGAAGTACAAGGCATTCCTGCCTGAGCTTGAAGTGTATAATAATAATTCATGAAATATATGAGTTTTGGGGGTAGAGGGGGCTTCCCCCAGCCCCAACAGATCAAGACCACCACTTCAACCAACAAACATGGAAGCTGCAACTACCAAGTTTCATTGCCACATCCAGGGGGTGGTGACTATATACATATATACATCTTAGGACCCTTATCCTTTCTCTTTCTCTCCCTTATACATTTTCTTAAGTGTTAGTTTTATGCCTTAATGTTGCTATGCTTTAATATTGCTGTATCACAATAGATGACAGCACCCAAAGTGGCAACATACCTGTTTACCTTCAAAACAAAATTGTTCTAAAATAAACCCTACAGATATATATAAATATTTACAAACACTGATTATTCACAGTTGTTTCACTCTAATTCACCCCAAAGGATTTATTAACAAGAACCTGGGTTACCCTCCTCTTCTGGGTGGGTCATAAAAAATGTCCAGCCTCATTCTACATTTAATCAGCCTAGTATATACCTGCCAGTCTTTGGTTCACAGCCAGGGAGTAAAGATGGGCTGTTCTAAGAATTCAGACATGTCCAGTTTCAGGTGATTCTTACTGAAGAGAAGGACCCAGCAGTTGCCTGGGCAATGAAGGTACACAGCTTCCTACAAGTGACATATCAAGAGAAAGGAGTAAATAAAAGAAGCCCATATCTTCCTCAAAAAAACCAGCCACCCTCCCCATCCAACCCCACCCCAGCAAAAGCCACACTCAATCACTTTTTAAATAACAGTGCTATGATGAACTAGAGCCTTGAGACACTCAAATGAATAACCAGTGCTGGAGAGCCTGTGAATTCAGCATTTGGCTGCACACTGTGCTGCTGTGCTTGACAGAAATAAGTAAGGAGGGAAGGACCAGTAAAGGGCAAACCAAGCTGAAAACTCTGCTTTGCAACAATAAATGACTCCCTAACATTTTCCTTTTTCAGTGCCTTTTTATATCTGTCACAAGCCTTCACTCTGAGTACCAAGAGGTCATTTCATGCAGTTCTCACAAAGCCGCCACGCCCAGGGATCCCCCTGGGCAAGGTGTGAACCGACCTGCTGGAAACTTCTCCAGCAGTTTCACAGGGCCACAATTCCTGGACTTTCAGACAAAGCACCACTCTGCCTTCAGAATTCACCTCCCCCTTTTCTTTCTTTAAATAGACAAACACATCTAGGCTGAGTTTATGAACTTCTTACTAGGGCCAGATGACCCCAGTCTTAGTCCTGGCCTGAAAATTAAAGAACAGTCCTTCTCAGACAATTTAAGCCACAAGTTTCATTTTCAAAGGAAAAATGCCAGCAAATGAAAGACAAAGTGTTCAGATTTATTTGGAAATTCACAGTTTCTAATGGCACTACAGCTCTGTAGTTACATACTCTTGTTCCACAACATTGGATGCTGCACTCTGGTGGTATGTATTTTCCTAGTCCAGGTTTGACACCCCTCTGAATTCAGGTTCAACACGTCTGGTTCATGTGCTCTGACTGGCTAATTGTGCAGATCAACTCTGAAAGTACATCACTTTAAAGTATTCAAAAACTAACAAGAAAGCAGCAAAAAAACCCAAAGTCTTTAAATAAGTCACATTACATACAATACCCAGGAAAGGCATTAGATCTGTTAAAAAGGGTACCACTAAAAGTGCTCAATAAGTTAACTTATTTTGTACAACGTGAACCTGTAACACCTGTCAAAAGGAATAACCTTTTGTTCCACTCATTCAGAATCACACTCAACATTTTAGCAACCACACATCCTATAGTATCCAAATACACAGTCACAGTCAAAATAAAAAACGCTTGAATATGAAATACCAACCATACCAACACTGCACATTTGTTAGCCAATGCAAAAGCAAACGTTATGGGAATACCCACAGTGAACCAGCCCGACTGCTCAGACTCCAAGGCTTTGCAAACTCAACACACCCAGAGCCGGCTCAGAGAACAGCCCGGCTGCACCAGGCTCACCCAGCCACTCTTCAGCTGAGCTTGCACTGAGCTCAGCACAACAGCAGTGGGCATTCCTCATCCACCTCCTTCAGAGAACTGCAGCAGGCCACTGAGATGACAAATGCATTCATCAGCCTCAGGTTCCACTGCACACGGGAAGTCCTGGAGAGACACCGTCACTGATTTTGCACAGACTACAGCTCACACTTGTGACTGACGGGGCAACTAGTTACCAACCCTGGTGACATATTTTCTTCAGAGTCTGCAAAACCACAGTCTAGTCAGGCAAGTCCATCCATTGGTATTTTTACAGTATCCAGTCCACATTACCGAGTCCAGCTGAAGGCCAACACATGTCCCTTTACAGCACTGTAGTGTTGCATCTTCAAAAAAAGCTAGAGAAATTACAAAATAAATCAAATGACAAACAATTGTATCTCCCCTCTTCCAGTGGCATTATAAATAGACAAAAGGCACATAAATATGGGAAGGTGCAAGAAATAGGAACAAAGCTAAAGGAAGAGGATTAGGCTTTTATCCCTATTCCACCCAACAAACTGGGTTTCAAAAAATCTCTGTCCCAGGAACTGTGAAAAAAAACCTTTATAAAATGAACCCTGCCCTCCCTCCCCCCTAAGCTGTTCTCATAGGAAATTATCAGCCTTGTAAAGCTGCAGCTTATAGCCAAGATTGACACAATCCCATCTATTTAAAAAGGCAGAAACCAAATTTCTGAATACTTTCCAATTAGTCGAGCTCTTTGTCTCCCACTATCCTCCCATAGAATACCACAGACTGTTCTCAAATGAACAAACACTCTCCTGTTTGAGAAGTTCAGCTAGTTTTAGATGTGTCCAGACACTGTCGTGACACCAAGTGTTCCCACTGTTATATCTTTGTTTCCTTTGATTATGTCATGCAGGCTTGGCATTGACCCCGACTTAGTCTGTATTAGAGTTTTTATGAGCTTCCCTTGGTCTGAAACTTTCGACCGTCTTCGCTTTATAGCCCTCTTCTCAGTTTTTGTCTTTTGGGTCTGTCCATTGCACAGACTCGTACATGCTGAAATGCCACAAAAATAGGACTCCTCAGACTGGGATGACGTTTCGGAGCTTCCTTCAGATGGAGGGCCCTTATATGAAGAGTGATAAACTTCCCCAATGTTAGAGAAGTCCCTCTGGTTCGTGAAGGGCTTCCTTCCTTTGATTTCCCCGTTGGCTATGGGATGCACAGGCTCTGTTGCTGGCTTAACAGTCTCTGGCTTTTCACTTTTGTACTTGCAACGCTTTTTCTGAAACCACAAGTGAAAAACAAGAAACAGTGAGGTTCTGGAAGGGAAGCAGAGCAAGCATCTATCACCTGCCAGCAAAAGCACCTCAGCCCCATCAGCCCTCCCACCCCACCCCACAGTACCTTCTTCTCTGGGGAAAACTTCAGAGGTTCTACAATGTACAGATCCTCTGGATCCACTGTAAGAGAGGAAACACACTTAGCAGTCCTGACACTGCCAACTCTAGAGCAACACAATCCTAAGTAAAGAGCAGCACAACAGAATATTTCACTTATCAGGCACAGGTTTTTCTCCCTTTGTAAGTTAAGGGGGCACAATACAAACACTAGAAGTGAGGGGAGCACACAGAGGAATTCCCCTGTGCTGTCATGGCAGCTGTCAGTGCCACACACTTGAAAACACGTGGCTGCCTGATAAATTAGGCCATGGGAGAGGTGCAGAGAACATCCTCTGGGAAAAAGGAGCAGGAGTCAGCAAAAGTTGAAGTCTAAGAAAACAAACCAGTATAAGTGTTTAATAAGCAGCCTGACTCTGACAGGACACAAGCATGTGCACCTATCAAGGACACAGACGCTCAGACTGACATGAGACCAATCTGGCATTCCTCCACCAGCGCTTTGTAAATCATTCTTCCAAGATGAAGCAGGGGAGGATTGAGGAAAAGTGTGCTTTAGGCCTTAGCTAGTCTTTATTACAAAAGATTTCCAACTCAAGAGTTTTCATGCAGTTTCATTCACAGTACAAAAACCTGTGAGGCAAGTTTGCTGCACCCAAAGAACAGTGTCAGCTGCATACTTGGTAATTGCTACAATCTGCAGCACTTGGTTTTGCAGGACAATGATGGCCTAAGAAATCAAAATTCACTTGATCCAAGTCTAACACGAATACTGAAAAGACCAGATCATCCCTCATACCCAAGCCAAAATAAATGGTCTAAATTTCTTACTACAGTTGCTAAATTTGAATCCTAAATACCTGCCAAGTTTCAAACACAGACTATCAGGCCTTCTGAAAAGTAGGGCACTCAGGCTTCCCACGTCTGGCACTTAGAAGAAAAAATACTCTGCAAGTTTCACAGCTTTTCAGGCCTGAGTGCCTGCATGAATTGCTACTAACCCCAACAAAACATGTGCAGAGCAGAGCAAAACTGATGTCAAAAACTGCATTTAAGGTTTTAGCATAATTCAGCACAGTTCTATGAATATCTGGTAATTTGTGCACAAGCCACCTTGTCCTACAGAACACATACATGAACTACATGGATGCTGTGCAATACTAAGAGCAACACTAGAAACTAGAGGTACAATATAAATAAATACCTTCTTTACCAGCTAGTTGAAAAGACTGTGATCTGACCAGTGGAAGAGAAGTTCTTCTTTTCAAATTCATATCATCATAGGAGGAAAAACACCTAGGAAATTCCAGAAAGCTTTTTTAACACATTTTTCTCAGTACTTTTGTCATACACATTTTTCATTAAGAAGCATTTTTGGTAGAAAGACCATTTTGGTAGAAAGAACTGAGGTGCCCAAGACAGCCTGGTGATCAGACACAGTATTGTGTTTGCAACAGGTTATCAAGGCACATTTAGTAGCCCCAAAATGCTTCTAGGAGAGTGTTACTACAAAGCAGTAATGGCTCTTTGCCAACAATTTTGAGTGTGCAGGAAGAAGACTCAGAATTAAAGCAGATGTCCCAGTACCAGCAGACTGTGGAAATACCAAAAAAAGCTGCAAGAACTATTAAGTTTCAAATATAAATATGTTACCTTTTGGGGCTAGGGTAGTGATTGCTTTTGGGAATTTTTGAGAGGTAATCGTCACAGAACTGAGAAGGGCTCCTGCACCGCTGCACAAAAAGCACCAAGCCCAGGATGAGACAAAGAACCAGGGAAATCACCAGGTAAGTCTGTCGATCAGAAACCTGCAGGAATTGGATACAATTATTAAAGACAGAATAATTTCATGATACTACTATTTTTGTGTTTAAAAGACAAATGAGGTATTCTCAAGTCACTGTCCTTCAGTTTCACTTAGCACTTGTGAGTAATTTTTCAGAGGTTTGATGCAGTCTATTGGCTATGCAGCGTTCAAGGGGTGAAGGCTGAATCCCACTACCTATTAACACAGACAGTATTTCACTGCCTACAGTACCAGCATAACTAGAGAAGCTGCCACCTCTTGTAAAGAGCATTCAAACCTACCTAAAAAGCAATATAGTATCCATAAAAAAGCATGCTCAGAAGGTAACTTCTCTGGTTTACAGTTGACCTGGATGCAACACTACAGCAAATCTAAGTGATGCTTTTCATCAGCTGACGCTGAACTACTTCACAGAACACCATTATAGTCACTTGATTCAAAGTGGTTTCATTAAGCACAGCACTAATGAACAGGAGCTTAGCTAGCCAGGCAAAGAAGGAGTCTCACTAAGGGTTTGAAAACAGCCCAAGGGAGGTCTCTGGCAACAGGCACAAAATAAAAAAGGTCATGTTTATGATCCTGCCTGGTATTTCAAGCAGTAACAAACATTTGAGACAAGACATTCCCAGTATTGTTGCCAAGATCTCCTTAATCTCCAAAGATGACAATATCCAGTGAGGAAAGGAGAAAGGTGCCTTAGCTCAGACTACAATCATGGGGCTGGTAGGGCTGTAATAATTATTACCAATTTTGCTGTGCACAAAACAGCTCAAGTTACTCAAATTTGTAGCTAAAAGTTTAGGATAAAGCAAGCTGAAAGCAACACTACAGACAACTTAGAGCTTCATTTGAAGACTCTGGTCTCTTCAAACAGAGATCTGTTTATGCATCTGTTTCCTGTGAGTCCTCGTGCCATACTGCTGAGCTGTAATTACCTCCTGTTTGAGCTCCGCCACAGTTGCTGACAGATTAGCAGCCAGCTGGGTCATGTTGGTGAGCTGTGCTTGTAACAGCTGGATTGCTTCTGTCTGACGCTGATCCTGTGTTCAAGAGAGTCACAGTCATGCCAGTGCTTGTCAGGCTCTATCACATGCACTCGTGTGTGCAGTTAGTGTTCTGTCTGACACAGCCAGGCACTCTGCAGCCACATGACCCAGCCAGCACTGTTTCCAGCACAGCTTTATGTAACATTTTGACTTGTCAGATAACGTTTCATAAAGTTATGCCAAGTGCATTTCATTGCAGTGACTTGTGCTGCACTCACTGCAGGCAGAGTGAGCAGTCAGCTCCAGGCAGTGGCTGTCAGGAGGCTGAGGACTGTCACATCACAGAACACACATGCACACAACCAGGCACAGCTCCAGTCCAAGGGCTGACACAGAGCTCTGGGCCTGGGATAAGGCAGCCAGTCACTTAATGACAGGAGCCAGGAACAACAACTTTGGAGCTGATCCCCAGAAAGAGCCCTAACAGGATTTTTAATCCTATGAGAAATTAAGGAAGGTCAGCAGCACATCAATGAGGTTAACCACAAGGAGACTGACCAGCATTGATACTCTTCAAAAAAACAGAAAAGAGAACACATTTGAAGTTGCCATTTTCTTCACTGTTGATGGATGAGCAAACTACAGGCCTTGGGACTGCACTTGAGAAACCTTCAGACAGTTTGGGACCAAGGCTGCTATGCCACATGCACAGCTGCTCCAGTCAATATTCAGCACAACCCTGCTCAGAAAAGCCAGGATGGCAGAGCAGGGAAAACCCACACTTTAAAGAATGAACTAAAGCTTTTGTTACATGAATTACACTTTCAAAAGCAAATTTCACCTAAGCCATTACTGTAACTTCTCTGCCTTTCTATAGGTTAGGTCTCTTCAGCAGCAGCAGAGGAGTTGTCTATCTATACTTTAAATTCAGATATGAAAACCCAACCAAGTCAAAAAAATTGTTTTGAGTGCAGCTACAGTCAAGAAACAAGGGTTGGGACTGATCTGGATGACTTTTTCATTGACAAAGGCTGAAGAGTTTTAGCCATTACCAGCTGACATGTTTTTTTCTGACAACTTATTTTTTCTTCAAATACAAAATCGGAAAACAGAGCTGGGAATAGTCTTATTATAAAACAACTGGGAACATACGTAAAAATTTTACTATGGAGAAAAAGAAACAGGGAAGCACGGGATGGATGCTTGTAAAAGGTCAACTGAAAGAGGATTTCTCCACCTCCTTGCAACTCTTCATTAAAAGTAAACACTCTTAATTAGGAAAACACTTAAATACTCCAACAAGCCATACCTGCTCTTCTGCTATTCTTGAGGTGTTCTGAAGTTTTATTATTGTTTTATTGAAAGCCTTCTGCATTTCTTCCATTTGCTTTCGGTACCTAAAACAAACAGCATGTTAAGTCTGAAATACTAATGCATAAAACTCCTCAGCTTAGACGTCTCTTCAGAAAAGGTGACTATGCCAGTGAAAAACTTCTCTTTGTTCAAAGAACTTTACTTAAACATCAAGTGGCATTTGCTTTTAAGTTTCACACGTAAAACAGATGTGTCTTTCTAAGGGATTTTTTTGGGTTTTTTTCCCCAAGGTTAAAATCAAATCTATTTCAACACCTTGGAATTTAGTGCCAATTTACTGGAATTCGCTCTGGAAACACTGATTGCCAAGACAGACAACACAAGAGTAAGTATAATGAAGAGCCCCTTCCTTGGAACCAATTCTGAAATTGGTACATTTCCCCATTCTCCTGTGGCTAAAGAGCATCACAGATAAATACTGATATAGATACATCCCTCACAGAAAGCTCTTAGTTCCTTCTCCACACTCATTTATTCAACAGGAGTTATTATAGATGGGTAACATGGTAATTTAAGTGGAAATAATTCAATAAAGAAGGCATTGTAGGTCTGCAGCATTCAGTTTTAAAGCAAAAGAAGGATGTGCCCTTTTGTTAAAAGGATTAGGGACAGGATTAGTGCCTACATCCTGGCAACACTTTATCCTTTTAAAAAAACCTACAGCAATATCCCTCAGAATGAAATAAATGTGACTGTATCTGAAATACAAAGAGGGAACCTCTGCCACACACAGACATCTGGGGCTCCAGCAGCTGCCCAGGCTTAGATACTTTCCTCAGTTTTCCATGAAGCTTTATGCTGTGATTTACACTCTGCCCAAGTTCCCCTGTGATACTCTCCATACAGGTGTGTTCCTTTGTGTCAATGGCTAAGACCATCCTCAGACTTACCTCTGACTGAGTTCTTCCAAATATCGGCTGCTCAGAGACATGTTGACTTCCAGGGCTTTTATGCGATTATTCAAGCGCATGAAGACGGACTCCTTTTGATTGGATCCATGAACAAGATTCCCATTAGCATAGCCCAGATCTGTTGAATTCTGCAATTCAGCATAGAAGTCTGTAGCTGTTCTCTGTGGTCCCCCCGAGACTGGAATTGCCATTAAAGCTTCTTCAGCTGCCTGATCGTCCTCCTTTGTCTCGGCAGGCACAGAAGATTCGACAGGAGGCAAAACAGGTTTCTGCACTTCTGGAGTGCTCTCCTTTCCTTCCCCAGCAACACTGGCTACTACGTCCACTGTATTTTCAGGCTGCAGAACAGTCTTTGTAGGCTTTGAAATCACTGGAGTAGCCACAGTGTCTCTTGTGCTTATCTCCTTTACCTCAGTGACCACACTGGTCTCAGAAGCTACAGGGCTTTCTTCCACAACTGAGCTCTCAGCCTTTTCCATTTCAGCACTGATCTCAGGTACATCCACCTGGGGAGTCCCCCTCAGTGATACCTGGCCTGCATCTTCTTTTGCAGGCTCCAACACCACGTCTGTTGTGGGTGATGGCTTAACTTGAGAAGTAACTTCCAAGAGGAGGGACTGAGAGACAGTTTGGGGATGGCTGGGCTCCAGCTCAATGGACTCTGTGGTCTCGTTACTTATCTCCTCATGGACTGCACTGCTCAAGACAACTGCAGCAGCAGATCCAGGTGGTCTCTCAGCTTTGCTGTCCAGTTGCTCGGGCAGAGGCTCATCGATTGACACAGGGACAGACTCAGTCAGAGCTGCCTGTGGCTGCTGCACATCAGCAGGGTGAGCTGGCCCTTCCTTGCCTCCAGTTTTACTGTGCTGCCGATGCAGGGCCGCTGCCACCGAGCACCACTTAAACAGGTATTCTGAAAACGTGGAAATACAGCACACTGCTGCCATGTCACAGCAGTACTGCTCTGTCTCGAGTTCAAACCAGGACGATGCTTCTTCTTCCTGATCATCACTGGACAGCAAGGTTACTGTGGACTGGCTTGTATCTTCTTCATACTCTTGTACGAGCTGAACAATAGGACTTTCTTTTGTCAAATCCACCACTATTTGCTCTTTATCTATCTGTGGAATATCTGTAGTAACGAGTCTACAACGAAAGAGTTAAAAGACAGGATGTTAATTCCACAGTTTGACATGCCTGCTCTGGAAGACTGCAAAAGTAGGATCTTTTAGAAAAATCAGCAAGGTTCAGTCTGGTGACTAAAGGATAATCTGGAGACAGTGAGGAATTCTCTAAGGTAGCATTTTCTCCAGTGTTCTTCAGTCTCAATTTGCAAACAAATTATTTCAACCCTTGCTTCTGAAACAGAAGCCTTCTCAATTAGATATTGCCTCTTCCCTCACTCCTGAAAAAAGTCACCATTTCAAATATGACTAAATTCTTACACAGCAAACATCTTATTCTGCTGCTGCAATCTTCAAATGCAAATCCAAGAATTTCAGCCTTCCCACTGAACTTTCTCAGTCTCTCAACAACCAGACTACTAGAAAACCTCCAAACACAACACAACTCATGTCTTAACATTCAAGAGGTACAGTCTTGGCTCTAAAGCAGCCAAATCAATTCTCAACAATCGTAACCCAGCGGAAAAAAAAAGCCCCAGAATCAATATACAACTCCTCTTGCCAACCTAATTCTGTATATTGGTACACAAATTTTCATTAGGGGGTAGTCTAGCAAAAATGGAAGCTTCTAAACACAAATCTTTGCCAATATAATTTAGTTGAAGTTCAGCAATCAGAAACCCCATCCCCAAAAACCCCATCCCCAATCACTTACTCTGGTGAAGGAACAGGCGTTGGTTCTGGCAGTCGCGGTGCAGCTGTTGAAGTTGCAGGAGTGGCAGTGACATTTTCAGACACACTTTTGTTCCCTGCAGCAGGAAGAAGGTAAATGTGAACGTTAAAATTCAAGAACCATCTTTGTTTTCAAACAATTTGAAGTTTGGGTTTGTTGCTGGGGTTTTCTGTGGTTATTAACTGCACTACCAAATTAACTGCAGATGTCATTCAAAGTTGTTTGAATGAAAGTGCTACTGTCAGTTTATAAATATGATGTTGTGGACAGTCTCAGAATATTTCCAGAAAGAAGCAGCAAATTAGACTTTACAACTTAAGCTGGGTAACAAAGAGTAAAGATCTCTGAACACAACTGAACAGGCCTATGTGTCATCAGTTCCTTTCTCAGCAAATTTGGCATCTTTGTTCCACTTTTCACAGTAAGTAGGATAAGAATTCCATTACATTAATCAGCAGTGCCATAAAAGGTGGCAGAAGTCACTTAAACATAGATCACCCAACTCTTCACAGAAACATTAAACAAGACAACAAGGAGAAATTAAAACTTTACAGAATGTTTTTCATTAAAGAAAATAGCCATCAATAAAATACCTTCTGCTTCAGCTGACTCTTCAGTTTTGGCTCCGAGCATATTAGCAGCAATGTTCACCATACTGAGGATAGCATCTAAAAGAGACAACAACTACTCAGCAAGGACACACTCAGAGGGCCCAGATTTCAGCAGCACTGAGCAATCTGCTATTTTGCAATACTTGCTTGAAAGGAATCACAGTATAAAGACATAAAAAAAGCCTGGTCATTCTATTATGCTGTATGCAGTTGTTCCTTTTAAAGGGTAAGTTAATAGCTAGAAACCTGTACTTACAAACCTGTACCTAACCTTTAGCAGCTGGACCTTCTAACACAAGCAAGAAGTACTTGCTGATCATCAGTCCACTGAAATCAAGGAATAGTAAAACAAACAGAATATTTAAGCATGGAGCTTGCTGCAACTTGAGTATGTGAACCTCTGAGGAAGGTCCTAAGCCAGAAATGTAAAGCTTAAACACTCAAATGAAAAAGCTCTAAATAAAGACAAGCTGGCTCATTTCTCATAATAGAACTAAAGTGAGTCAAGAAATGTCAAGACTAGTGGAAGACTGCAGAATACTTCTTATGAGATTAAATGTCTGGGAATCCCTAAATCTCCTCCTCAGAGGACCCTCTTCCTCATTGCTTGTTTAAGACAAATGATGCAAAATGGAAGTCTATTACTTTTGTCTAATCATGTACATATAAGAAAACCCCCACAAAAACCCCCACAAAATAGGGGTTTTCCAAAAGAGGAACGCTGACTACCCCACCAGAGAGGGAAGGTCTCAACAACAAGATGCACAAAATAATGATCACTGCAATGTTTCAGTGCTTTAGGAAGACAGCTGAGCACAATCAGCAATAGGGGTTTCAAATCTTTTAATCTTAGCTGTAGTACTCTAAAAAACTAACAGAAAAGTCACTGCATTTTTTTAGACAGTGAATAAAAATTTGCAATACTGCCCTTAGAGACAGATCATGTGAATATGCATCATCAGGAGAGCTTGAAAGTAGAAAGTTTGAAAGCCACAGAGAAGAAATAAGCAGTGTCAGGGAAGAATTTATTGCTTTCTCTCATCTGCAGTCTCATCTGAGACTAACACTTAGAAAGAATCTGCCTTTTTCACTATCTATTTCCCTTTTGAAAACTGCTCCAAGCTGTGACTATTCCTAGCCATGACCTTTTTATTCTCAGGAGACAACCATTTTCTAGGAAACAGTATCAGAATTCTGTAGCTCTGATCCACTACAGGATGAAAGGAAAGCCTGAGCCCAGACAGCATTAACTGAGTGCAAATCTACATTACAGGAACAAATCTTTGTTAACTGAGACAGAAGGGAGAGCAGAACTGTGTAAGAGCTCCTTAGAAAGAGTTGTGTGGAGCTGATACTAGCCTGAATAATTCAGCAGTTAAGAATGCTATTAAAACTGAATATTCACCTATTCTTAGCAAACAAACCCTATAATGGAGGTTTTCCAATGGGAAAAGTGAGAAAAGACAGTCAAGAACCATTAGTTCTCTCTCAAAAAAAAAAACAAAACAAAAAACCACAAAACACAGTCCTTTATAAAGAACCTGTTACAATATGTATATAAAGCCTTCTCTGAAACAGTATTCACCATTCCTCCCTTTCAAGCTGTACACTAAGTAGATCTTTACATTGTCTCCTATAAATAAAGCACATTAAACACAGATTTCCAAGTTCCAAATAATTAAGGTTCTACAGCACTTTAGTCTGGAGTGTTCACATCATCTTAAGTGCTCAGGAGCTGTAAGTACAGAAAACATTCTCAAAAAATAGACACCACTAGAAATTGAAAGTTCTATTTTCAGAACACTAAGACTGATATCCCAACTTGAAATTGTCATTTAGTCCTATGAAACTAAACAGGGAATCACAATACATTGTTTCAGCAGAAGAACATGCAAATTTGTAGATGTTACATGACAAAATGTCATTCTACTTTGAATTAACTCATCTTGTTCTAGTACAGCAATAGCTTTTCTAATAAATCATACTCACTTGTTGCAGAACCAAGAAGATTTTTTGGAGATTTTTCTTCACCTGTGTTATAATCCAATAGATAATCTATGTATAAAGAAGAACATTTGTGACTATCAAAATTAAATGTGTCATGGACAGAGAATATAAACCTCAAGATTTAACATTTCATTCAATTATGTCAGTTTGACAGTGTGAAAATAAAACTACAGAAATAGCATTAGAGGTCAGATTACACACTGAAATATCAAGCTATGAGAAACCCAAACAGATCCAGGGGGTCCCCAGGATTCACAAGACAGATGCAGCAAACAACTTATTGAGCTTCACAGAGGCTGCAGGTAGATGGTTTCACATTTTTCAACTAAAACATCACCTCTGCAGCCAAAATAAGCTCCTTCCCAATTGCTTGTAGCATTGATTATAAAAACAATCACAGGAAACGGGCTACAGACACTAAGTATTAATCTGTTTTGTGTGAGATGTTTTTATTATCTTAGTAATCCTTGACTCAAGTCAAGTCATGACTTGACTGAATCCTTGACTACTGTCAGCACATGAAGAAATTATTTTTTATTCTGCCAAGTGAAATAGAGACTTATTACGAGCATTCTAAAGAAACCTTCCACAAAGTTACATTTAAACAAATTGTTTAAAACTTAAAAGGATTGTTGGAAGAGCCCAGAACACTGTCAACGAGAGACACAGTAGATTTAACAGTCAAATCTTTTATCAAAACCAGGAAACAACAAGCCACCAGACTAGCACAGGAGATGTGTGAAAAAAAACCACACAAAATATTTGTTTACCATAGTCTTCATCAAAGAGTTCTTGTCGTTCAGACTGATACTGAGAATCAGCTATTTCTTCATACTCTTCAACCATGCTAGTACCAAATACCCTATAAACAAAGTTTTAGAAGAAAACCTAATATTAGCCTATCAGTTATGTAATTGTGTTATCTAATTGATAAGCACTTTTACTTTTATGTAGCAAATTAATTAGAAACACAATAGTTGCATTCAGTTAACCAAGATCAAGCAGGAGGTACATTTACTTTGTCCAAGTTGTATCCACAAAGTCACTGCAGGCTTTTAAATGCTAAACCAAACCAAGATCCTGTTTTTCATTCTACTAATTCCAAAGAGTCTTTTCCTCCTTTTTAACTCTAACTCACACCTAGACTTCCTTGTCTTAACTTATCTATGAGGTCTTACACCTCCTCTTCAGCCTCACCTTTGACTAACTTTAGGAGTATCTATTCATAACTACATCACTTTATATACTATATTCTCTTTGACCTGTTCTACCAAAACTAAATCAAATCAATCCAATTTAAAGCAGTCTTGTCAATTGAAAATATGGTTTGACTTATATCTGCAGAGAACTGCAGAGTTCCCAAGTTCAAGACCTGTTGTTTTGGGAGCTGAGCAGAGGTTGATGGTCCTCTGAACTACAAACACAGGTGTTTCTACTTGGATATTCCAAGCATTACTAACTGCAAGCACCTGGGATGCCAAAAAACACAGCAGCTTTCCAGAAGCACTCACCAAACCTGCTCTTTTTAGTTCACCACTTGTTCCCTATTTTGCTTGGTCAGCCTTGAACGCTCATGTTCTTCTGTAAAGTTGCTCCTGTTCCCTCACACTCTCCCCTACAAATATAAACTATTCCTTGCATACTGGAGAACCAAATAAAAAGATTCAAAGCTTCTTTAAACAGACATGAAGGACTTTACACAGCAGTTAAGTTAGGCAACTACTTCAATTCACAGTATTTGCAAGTAACTAACTGAAAACTAGAATTTGTTGCTCAAATACTATTGAAAAAGACTAATCCTCACTGCAAGGAGGTAGAAAGACAAAGCAAAACCAAAAATATTACCTTATGAGACTTAAAGGACAAAAATGTTCCGATCCAAAATGTGATATCAACTCCACCTAAAGAAATAAGAGCTATTTAAAATAAAACCAAAGATCCACAGAGTCAAGAGTTCATTAACATACACATTCAACCTTGAAATTCCAAGTTTTGTTTATTCAAGGGATTTGCAGACTGCCCACAGCAGAAAAGACCAAGAGATTTATTCTTGCCATGCATTAAAGTGCTGAGTTGCAGCAGAGAACACCCCAAGCCCCAAGCATTCACCATTCCAAAAGAAGAGGTTGCTAACCTTTATGTACTTGATGAACATCTGAAGCGAGAGAAGGGAAAGGAGAGAAAAAAAAAAAAAAAGATGTCAGTACAAAGGCTGAACACATGCCACAGGCAACTACAGAGTTTGGCTGGGTTTAATTCAGTACTATAAATGCCTAAGATGACAAGCTATGGAGGATTAAGTTGCAATACTACATCTGCCTTGGGTAGCAAGATTTCTTTTAGCCCTTGTACCTTGCAGATTCGAAGGTTACATGCAACAAGTGTTTTATTAAGTGATAAGTTTTACTTAAGTTATTCAATTTTTCAGGGAAGCACAATTGAAGACAGAATATTGGAAGTGTGTTAAGTGTTTTAAGTGTATTTTTTTCCCTAAAAGAGCACAGACTACAGAAAGTGACTCTAAAGGAAAAATAACCCAGAGCATGCATTTGTGTCCTGCTGCTGCTTCAAGTTCAGTATAATACTCCTCAATTTACAGAAGCACGACTGGAGAAATAGAGCATCTGGTGACAGATTTGGAAGCTTCAGTTGTCTGGGTATTTCTACTGACACCTTGACTACACACTGGTATTTATTTCATCTGAATTGATTTGCAAGCTACTTATGTAGACAATACCACTGAAAGAATGTAATGATCTACAGATGAGATCAACTCTTCCCATAAAAGCAAAACTGCAAAAAAAAAATTCCATTGTTTTTGATAAAAGTTCAGTAGGCCACATCAAAAAATTTAAGTTTTTGAAAACATTTTGGAATCTTCTTCCATAGACTACATACTTAGAACTTGAACATTTTACCATGCTGTATTATTCAAGGCAGAGCATGGTATCACCAAGGGAGTAAGTGCTGAAGCATCTACTGGAATTCTGGAACTTCAGTGACAAGCAAGATGCCAGCTACCTTGAGGCATTAATTCAGCCAGAAAACAGAATTAAAAATAAATGAAATCTTTATTCTGTGACTCATGCAGAATTTCTGGGTAGAGAAGTTAAACAACTATCATTCATAGTTGCTTTTTCATGAAAGCACAAACTGTAATTCAGTAGCACAACTCATTTTTTTTTTGGCAGCACCATAATTGGCTGATAAACACATCACTGGAGAGGACCTAAAAGGTCTGTATTTTATTTGAATTTAAACCTCCACTACATCCCTATATTTTCACAAAAGCTTTTATCCCTGTTCAAGTACCACATTAATTATTTATGGAGTTTTTTTTCTCTTTGAGTCTCCTGAATAAATGCAAGCTATTTTGAAGGTGGAGATATCACAGCAATGCTCCAGTAGCAGTGACCTTAAATAATTTGCCTGAGTCAGAACTATGATTGAGATATTGCAAAACTGCACTTTGAATCTATTGATGAGAATCAAGACTCAAAGGTTTAGTCTTTCAGGTTCACTTAAAACTGTGCAGCAGAATACAGTACAAAAATATCAAGAAAGACACATATTCTGATCTGTGCTCCAGGGAGTTTGTATACATATGTATAAAGCAGGTACAGCCAAGAGACAAAACAGGTCGAGATTCTTCTGATCTTAGATTCAGGGGACAGCTGGTTAAGTCAAATAGAATAGAACATTGTCTGGATTTCTCTTAGTTCAGGTATCAGCTAAGTATGCACTTGGACACAAGGCAATAGGTGCCTCCCAAGATCCTCTCAGTGTCAGAGGCTTGTGACTGTACACAGCCTGTAGCACTGGGGCCACTGATGAACCCAGGGCAATTAATGGGAAGGTAGGCTGGCATAACTCATTTCTCTGGGAGCTGTTACACAGGGTAAGCCCATCAAACTCTTCCACCCCTGACAAGCATGGATGCTTCTGCAGCATTAAGTTACCTTAACGTATTTTGCATACATCTGTTCATCCAGAGGAAAGCTTTGGACATTTCTCTCATCTCTGGCGTGGAAAGTACCTAATTTAATCCACTTGTTTGTTGGATACCTAGAAAGGAAACAATGGAGTCAGCAAATGAAATCAAGAACAGCATTTACAGACACTTGCTGAGGTTTCCCCAAACGCCTTTCCAGAGAAGGAATAATTTTTTCTTTCCAGTTGCACAGTAACAGCAATGTGCTTTTTATGGAAAGAAGAGCTGCAAGATAAAGTAGTCCCAACACAAAAACTCAACAGCATCTCTTCCCATACTTAAAACACAGGGAGCAAGCCCTTGAAGGACAAAACCCTCTACTTGATCCAATTACTGAAATTCAGCCAGTCTACAACAAAGGAACTGGAACTGAATAAAAAAAACAAACCCCAAAGGAACAGTGAAGAACACAACATATAAGTGACAGGTTGTAAATACTGTTGTAAGCAAGCAGTAAAAAACCGTGAGCAAAGCAAAGTTAGAACTACTCAACAGACCAAGTGCTTAAAGTCCAAATCTACATGCTTTGAGCATCTAAAAAGAACCTTTTTCTGTGTCAGTGTCTGCTCTTTCACAGGCCAGAATTACCTGCTCAACCCCAGAAAGCAGAAGGGGCATAACACTGCCTAAAACATCATAAAGCCACCCTTTAAACAGCCATTTGGCCAACCTGTAGTATTTTTTTTACCCCTTTAAATTCCATAATGGTGTACTATTTTTTTTCTTTTTAGATAATTTGGGGATTTTTTGACAGGGTTCACTGAAGACAGCTTAAACCACATGAAAATGGTCTGAATTACTAGAGAGGAGACAGCCCACAACGTCACTAGCATTCTGTAAAGGAATGTTCATTTTATAATCTGCTATCCACTGCTTAGGCACTGGGTAAATTCTGCTCCTTCACTGCTGCTTGTCAAAAGGATTTTCCTTTTAATTTTTAAGGTGGCAGAGGAAAAAAAATGCTAAATCTGATAAAATATACACACACAAAGAAAATCCATGTAATTTCACAATACATTACACTCTGCATAATAACAGGCATACACAGACCATGTTCTTTGAAGCCTTGTATCTAATAATTATTTCATTTTTCATTCAGAAGGGTAAATTTAAATAACATACCTGTCACTAATTGACACTAGAAAGTCTTTAGGAGTGGAAGAGAATAATTCATGATTTGCAATGTCAAACTGCTTTACTTGGACTGGTTCACAGAGCTCAACAACAAACCTTAAAGACAAAAAGGAAATATTTAAAAAAAAAAAAAAAAAGACTTTTCCTTCTACAATTATAATCCTCAGTGCTTTACCCCATTACTGCTGCAAAACCTCAGAAATGCTGTAGAGTAAGAAGGCAATACTTGTTGCTCCCTTCAGAATCACTAGGGATATTTTCCTGAATATCCACCTTAACATTATTTCTCAGTACCAGAGCTGGATTTCTATGGGAGACATAACAGAGCATCCTGTGCTAATTCTGTCAAAGTTCTTTACACACCCATTGCAAGCAGCAGCACACCAAGGTCAAGTCAGTTCCACAGGATAAACACATTCCCATCACAATGGAAAATTGTAATCATATGAGCAAGCCTCAGTAACCTACCAGATTTTAGTACTGCAAGGATTGAGCATGTAAAGGTCCATGTTTTCCATGAGAATAGCTGAAGTACTCTGTATAAAGAAGAGGATTAGTATTTTAAATTGCACAGCAGATACCAACACAGCATCAAGGATTTCTTCCTGCTTTCCAAAAACAACTCTGATATTAGGTATGCAGACTAATAACCAAGTTCCATAACATTCTGAGCAAGATAATATACAGGACACAGTAAGCCATACTCCCTTGGAGCCATCACAGATTATGTACTATGGCGAGATGTTTAATACAACTTGGTTCAGTTGTTCATTTTCTGTAATAAGTAGACTCTGCTCCTCTCTCTAAATTCACATCAAGTCCTCTATAGCAACGCCTCTTAAAAAAAGCACGAATCACTATGTCCCATTGTTATAAATCTAAATCCCAATAAACACAAACATAGGAATAAAAGACTACTTCACAAATCAGTGTTCAGTTTTCAGTCTACTTTGCAGGACTTCCTGCATAACAGTACATTAAAATAATGCATACTGGTCATTGGTAAACACTTACCTTTGCCTCTGGATTTGCTGCCAAGATTTTGGCACCACATTCTACAGAGGCATAGTTATTCCTATTTTTCTGGACCTTTTTAGTGGCGTGCTGCCCACCAACAGCAGAGGGGTGCATTGACTGACCTAGGAACAAGAAAATATTGCTGCTGTAACGAACCACACAAACAAACAGTATTTTCGCTGTCAGCGAACTTCTGCTCACTGCTTTTATATAATGAAGGCCATTAATTATGTAGTTCCAGCAGAAAAATGAAGTTCCAGGCTGCATTCCAAATTGAGACAGTCTCCCTATTCAAATCTAGTACGAGATGAAAGTGGTCTCTATTTAGACCAAACCAATGAATCCTGAACTTACTCTTTTCTTTTTCCACTTCCATGACTTTCTTCTTCCATTCATCAAACGTTGGAATGTCTCCAGGGTCCTTTGGAGTTATTACTGATGTGGGGTCAATTTCTCCTGTTTTCTTAAAGTCTTTCTGCAAAACAAAGAGCCACCGATTGTGAATATTTTTCAGTACCAACAATGAAAACAAAAATGAACTTCAATAAACAAAGCATGCTCTCATCAAGAGCAGACACATCACTTGCACCCATGTTAACAACTTAGTGCAACTTAGTGCTTACAAGCCAGAAAAAAACACATGATGATTTCCTCCCAGAATTACAGATTCTTTCACCAAGATGATGGCAATTTTTGTGGCTAAAGTAATACATTTTAAGTCAAAGGTAAGCATTTCTGCCTCAAACACCTGCTTTTTCTTCAAAATTTTTGCTTTTCCTCCCCCCCAATGAAGAAAGGTTTCCCTGTAGCAAAAATCTTCAAACATAAATTTTGGTCATGGCAGAATTCCAGAGGTCCCCTGGAATTTCTGAACATCTCAAAAACAGCAGAATGAGATGTTTCAAAACAGTTTCTTTAATGTTTAATCAAAGAATTAATATTTTGGACTTGCCTAACAAAGCAGTAACCCTGTTAAACTGAATTTCAAGTCAACTTCTCTGTACAAACACATTTTCAGCACACCATCAGATGCACAAAAAGCTTTTGCTCAACATTTCAAGTGTAGAGGTCATTTTGTAGAAAATGTTCGAAAGTTAGTTCCCAAGATATTAGTGGCAGTTTAAATGTGATCCTAAAATAGCAAAAAGCCACGGCCTTGGTCCTTCTTTAGCTATTTAAAAAACATAAGTTCTAGAAAGTGCCTCACAGTAAGAGCATAAAAAAGTCATACAGTTCAGTATAGAAGACCTGTCTAGCTAAATATTCCACTTCAACAGAGACCAAGTAAGATTCCTGGGACAGAATAAAAACAAAGTCTGTATTTCCTCCAGCTGTCATCTTTGCCTCTAGCCATCTGCTTGCTAGTCAGGAACTTCCTGACTCAGCCAAGATTCAACCCTCAGGCTTCTTTTCTACACACTCACTTGGACCACGTGACCTCTCTACCTGTTTTCTTTTTCAGCCCATATAAAAAAAAATTCTGCATCCCCAGTGCCCTGTGGGAAGTCCCAGCTTAACTATCTACATAAAGAACAGTTCTTCTGGATTCTCCTCCAGATGGTTTTACTTGGTTTCCCCGAGTCTTGTATTTGAAAAGACTTGCTAGCTCAGAAAAACCAAGTGCCAGCAGATCAACCTTGGTGCCCTTTTCTCTCTGTTTTACACAGTGGCAATCAGGACAGTGATGGATATCAGTTATCTTTATCAGTGATGATAACCTAGCAGAGGGCACTGGGCTCCTGTGTGTACTGAGTAAATATCAGCACTGCTTACCTCCCTTTTTAAGTTCTCCGAGGCATTCAGAGCAGATTTTTGCTCCTCTGCCCCCTTTTCAGCTACTGAAACTTTCGAGTCAAATTCAGATTTTGTCTTCTTTCCCTTGCCATGTGAAGATGATATATTCTCTATATGTTGACCTGCAAGGCTGAAAGTATAAAGAGTATAAGGACTCAAAATCAGTCATATGCAATAACAAACACACACAAACACACAAATATGTAGACAAGCAAGCACATGCAAATGTTTGCTGCAAGGCCAGGACAGAAAAGAACAACTACCTTTAAACTATTCAGACTCACAACCTACTTGGATACTCACCTCTCTGGTGGACTGACAAAAGAGGAAGGCTCACTCTGAGGGTCAGCCTCAAGTGTCCCACCAATATCACAGTCAGGTTCTGACTGCTCAGCTTCACTAGAGCTGACTACAGGGGTATCAGCACGGGAATTCTCTATTGCACTGAAGGGAAAGAAATAACACACCTTTTAGCCTTCTGATGATACAAGTAACCCTGACAATCAACCACATAACCAAAGATATTAGAAAGTTTTAATAAAGCAATAGTCTCAGAAATAATTAGGAAATGGATGAAGTATGCTGTACTTAAGTACATTCTCAGCTGTACCTGTGCAAGAAAAGAATTTCCATTTTAGCTTGTCTGTCCCAGAAAGGAACTCAAAACTAGCTTCTCATCTCCCAGAGCTCTCATCTAACATTTTACCAAACAAACACTCTAATGGATAATTCCTCCCATCATCATTACAAACTAACAACAGGTTCATAGTTATCTGGCTGCCAGCAATTTTCTTTCCCCTTTCAACAAAGGAAAGAAACACAAGATTGAGTTCCCTCACTAAAAGCTCCTAATGTTCCCAAGTCAATGGGTGGAAGTCAGAATAGAACTTGGCTAAAACCAGAGGAGAAAAGGGGTGCTGTAACAATATACAGTGAGCCAGGCAGACTTCCTTTCCACTAGGTTTATTTATTTTTCCCACTAGTGTAATAAAAATCAGGTAACCCAGCAGACCACTATCCAAGTTGTACCAACAGCCCAAACAAGATGATCTGCCTATTGCTTTACCTCCTCTCTCCCAGAAAGGCTGAACACACCACATCAGACAAATCCAGAGGCAAAAACTGAAAAGAGAGTCTCTTTTGGAATTTTCTGTTTACTCTTTTGGAATGACAGAACAGGTGGAGAGAAGAAGATGGACAACTAGTAACTTCCAGTTCTGGCTGTCCTCTCTTCTCCAGTACAGGAATGATTTTCACACTGGTCTAGGCTAGAGCCAGATCTAAGTCAAAGTTTTATTCTGCCCTCTAAAATTCAACGTAAGCTTGCTTTAGTGTCAGCAGCAAAGTAGGTTAATCCAATATCATGGCAGAGCTGCCAAAACACAAATAGCACATCAGCGACTTAAAAGGGGATCTTTCTGGTTCTCTGGCTGCTACAATTATCAACAGAAGCAGCTGCAACCAACCCAGGCAGACAATTTTAGTATCTTTCATATGATAAAGTTCCTACAGTATAAAACAAAAATCTCATAGGCATTCAAGACTTTTTGCTATGTAGCAAAATCTAACAAACATTATGAATACGAGACTTTATTAGCTACAACCAGGGAGTAGCCCCAAAAGTGCTACATCTGAGGTGCACAGTTTGGCTCTGCATGTAGAACATCACTAACTGAATAACACTGAATACTACACTTAAAGCTGAAAAGCTTCACATATTCACAATCTCAGTGGATAGGTGAGAGTATGAATAATTATCTACTGAATAGGTGACAAGTATGAACTTAAAAATCCCCTGATCTCAGGATGTACCTGCCTGGCCCCAAGTAACTAATTTTGGCAGAAGGTGAGCCTAGAAGCTGTGGTGTTCTCTCTCCTTGGGATACCTGGATTTATTAGTAGCTTTGCCTTAACTTTTAAAATGCACTACCAAGCCCACTTTGCACAGCAGCTGCCTTTACTTGCAGCCAGAACAAACTCAGATAACTTTTCAAGTTTTCCTCAGATTAGACCTGAGGAGAAAAGCTACAGTCAGTGCTGTCCTAAAAAAGGATCCATTACAAAGTAAAAATAGTTTGGAACAAAATTACTTTCAGAATATTTTGACTAAGAGGTTCTGCTGTATTATTAGACCAGTAACACCTGAGGGAGCTGGACTTTGTTACACTGACAGGCCTCAGCATCTAAAACAGGAAAAATGCTGTCTGAAGATAAAAAATGCAACTGTGTCTTTTTAAAGATCTTGTTTAAATATGGAGTTGGACTACAGCTGTTTGGAATATTAATCTGTACAATAAGAGACCACCCATTACTAGTTAAAGCTAAAGTGCAGTTTGAAATATGCATCTCCTATACTAATTCTGCCCCTTTTCCCTGTTAATGGCACTGGTGTCAGAACACTGCCCAGCATTAACTAATCAATCAGGTGTTCCAAAACAAGATTCCATTTTCATTCATTTCATAGTTCAGTTCCTCACTCCAGTATCCCCAACAGTTCTGACAGTTTTCAACAGTTACCAGATACCAAGTTGAATGTTTAAAAGAAAATAACATCCTGTCTCTAAGACCTGACAGCAGTAGGATTTACAACATGTTACACAAAGGAATCACTGCAGTAGTCAACAACAGCTATAAAAACAACAGGCTGAAATGATATTCCAGTTTTGCTTTATAAAAACTGCAAATTTTAGAAGACTTGCAATTCAAGACACTGATAAAGTACCAAAATGTGTTTAGCCCTGGCAGGATCAGTCAGTAAACAAGACTTCCATACTTTTTCTATGGTAAAGAAACTCTATTTGGTAAAGCAGAAAAACTGGACTCTTAAACCCCAAACACCAAATTAATTACTAATTTTTACTTAATTTTTATTAATTTTCTACTTATTTTTGATTGTGTTGAATTTTTATCTACCAAAATATTCGGTCTTTATCAGCAATCAGAACAACATATTTCCCTCAACACACATCAGAAAGGCCAGCAGAATTTTGTGAAAGTATTCAGAAGTACACACAGGCATTTCCTACTACAGTTCACATTTGATAGCACAGCATTCCACAAAAGAAGGGAAATCACACCAGCTCCAGAAGGCTTCCCACAGCAGAGGTGGCTCTGCAATACCCTGCTGAGTACTAGAACTACAAATGGTCTTGACTGCATTTATATGAAAGTTTGCTATTTTGTCAAAAATCTCTTCATATGAGAATTTATTTCAGACTGCTCCGGTTTAAGGTCCAAAATAAAATTCTGCAGAGTTCTTCCTTAACTGAAAGCAGAAATCCTAATGGTAAGGACCTGAGGCTTTTATAGTACAGATTATCTAAGCACATGGGCTTTTTCTCAAAGCAGCAGCTTAGAAACTGATAATGGCAATAGTGTGTCACTTCGTGCAAGTACACAACTGTTTATCCACACACTGAGTAAATGATGACATACTCCATTAGCACTGACACCACAAACCAGCAAAACAATCCCAGGTAACAGTCCAGCTTTATCCCTACCAAACCTTTTAACATCAGAGTAAGTGATATTCTCAAAGACAGAAACCAAAGAATTTAAAGGGCTTACTCAGGCTGTGAGATTGGAGGTATCTCTGAGGTAGGTGAACTGGAAGTGTTTTCAGTGCTTGCAACTATGCTGGAGGAAGCTTCATTTACAGCTGCTGAGGGTGGACTCACAGCTTCGGGCTGGCTTGCTTCACTTACTTCTGTCGACTGTGAAAACATCACAGGTGAACACACATTTTTCAAACCCTGAACAGGAAAAGCATTCACACAATAACATCTAGTATGGAGTTCTGAAAGTTCAGTAGTTCAGATTTGTCAGAAATAAATTTTCTTTCTTCCTTAAGTGGTATTCTGTGCTGCTCTGGGATAGTTGCAACACTCTTCTGTAGTCTACAATAATATGTAAAAATATTAACTGGAGCAGGGATGTGCAATCCTATAGAGACAGTCAGGAGAAAAGCAGCTTGAACATTGCAGTAACCGAAATAAACAGTTCTATTGGCATGTTCCATTACATGTTTTCATCCTAAACTAAATGTTGGAGAAGGCTTCCAATTTTGGCACTCAAATGGAGGTCCAAAATTCTTCAGAAGTCTATTCCGTGCTGTGAGTGAATAAAGAGAATAATCACTTATGGCTTCCCACAGTCTAGTAGTCTTGAGTCTTACTTATTCTAGGTCCTCAGTTTTCATAAGCCTTTGCACAGCACACTCAAAACAAGGTTTAGTAAATCTGAAAGAGCATATAACCACTGAAACAGGTCAGATTAAACTCCTGCATCAACAGAAAATATTATTAAACAAAAGCCTCTCGCAAATTGCTAGATTACTCCAAGCCATCTAACTGAACACAAAGAGGTCTGAAGGCTTTATTATACAATTACACAGCAAACCCATGCATTAGGTTTTCTGCAATATGTCCTATGCATTGTCTTGTCATCTACAAACTTTTAACAGTGGGCTTTATAACATTTAACACTGGGCACTGACTTAATGGCACCAATGGCAGATACTACTGAAGCACAACCCTTTTTCCATTTAAAAAAAGAAAAGAAATTAAACTGACAGAAGCCATGAAGGTTCTAAGCTAAAATGGGCTGCTATGATCACCAAGCCTGATCTCTATAAAAAATACCTCAGTGAGAAGGTTTTTCACGTTCTATTTACAAAGAGACATCCTTAACTATAACATCCAATTTCAATTTATCTCGGAAAGTTTCATTTAGTCAGTACCTACAAGTACTAAATTACTCCTATTACTTATGCACATGGGAAATGCAAGGTCTGTCAGCTCCCACATTTTCTCCTTCACTGGAAACATGAGTCCAAGAGCAGTCCTGTGTGCAGGTGAAATGTGATAGACAGTTACTGCGAGCTTTAGATAACCAAAATGAAAGGCTGAAATCCAAGCAGCATTTGAAGAGTGTATGGAGACAGTGAATGAAATTAAAGTCTTGCCTGGTCAGATTTTGTAAAGTCATTGAGCAGCTCTTCCATAGAGTAACTCCGAGTACTTGCGTCTGCCGGCTCGGGCTCCAGTCTGGGACCAGCCTCCTCCCCCTGGAATGTTACAGGTACAACAGCTGTAAGTCCACAGTAACACAGCCCTTCTGTTCCCAGTAAGAGGAGCCACCTCTGATACAGAATAATACCACCTTTTCCATCACTAAAATATCAAGTTAAGCTACATGAATCTTCAGAGCCACTGCCCACATATGTTTAAAATCTCACCTGCACAAAGACTACAGCAAGTTAAAATAACTCCGTTAAATCTTCACTAAAAAGACCATTTTAGCATTGTCTTATATAATTCAGTTTGTCTGCTAAGGAAAGTTCACCATTCTGCTATGACTTCCCAGGCTGACAAATCCCCCCTATATCTCCTTGCTGCCCAAAAGAGTAGGAATTAAAAATAAATCCTAAGATGACTTGCAACCATTAAAAAATAACACGTGGCACATTTCAGATGCAGCATTCTAATCAGCAGAATGGGAGTAATTGCACAAGTCTGCTGTAACCTTTTAAAGCAACCTTCTCTTTCACAACTAAAAATTTACAATCAAGTGCAGCAAATTCACAAAGTAAAAAAAAAAAACCAAACCACACTTGAGAGGAAAAAAGTTTTAGAACCACCAGACTAAAACTAACAAGAATTTACACTTGCCCTTCAAACGTTCTTTTAGGTTGAATACAAAATATGCAAGTTTTTTTTGAACAGTACTTTAAAATACAGCAAGAAATCTGGTAGAAATATACATTTAAATTTACATCCCCTTGTTTTATAAGGGCTGTCTAAAACCCTGTGGTCAAATACTGCAAGTGCTGGAGTTCAGATCCAACATGGGCTGCTGTGCTACAGAACATTACGTGACATTAATTTGAGAGAGTTAAGGCACCCGGTAGAAGAGCAGGAGCTACAAACCTGAGTGTGAAAATCTTAGAGGCAACAGCTAAGTGACATTTCCCCCCAAATACTGTTAGCTCACAGCTTAGTCCCTACGATGAAATAGCATCAATGGCTCGAAGAGACAACTGATCTAAGGAAAAGTGATCAAGGGCTGCATCACTGCTCTTTTCTGAGCAGGACAGCTCCAGCAGCCTAATTAGGAGTAATAGGCACATGCTTACGATTTCTTATACACCCAAGAGATTTTCTTTAATGAGTAAAAAGAACAGTGTAATGTATGAGCTTTCACATCTTTGGGTTTAGGTTCAGAAATGTGCTTAACAATGCAGCCACATTAATGGAATGAAAGAAAGAATGTTGGAAAAAAGAAAATATACACCAGTGGCTTCCCAGTGTCAAAGCTTACTTGATCTTTCCAGTTTTATTACATCAGCCATTAAACTAAAGCAGAACTTTTTTTTCCACACAGTCAGAAGAATAGGACTGAATGCTATTTGGCTGCACAAACTGGAAAAAAATACGGCTCCCTTAGTTGTTGAAATGCTTAAGAAACCTACAATATTAGAAGGGTTTTTTTATGGTCAGGCAGCTCCCCACTTGAATCAAATAGAATGCTCAAAACATATTTTCCAATTTTGATGTGGCACATAAAAGCTTTCTTGGAATGAGGACCCTGATTAGCACTGCTACAGATTGCTGGAGGAAATGAGAAAACCAAACCCCATTTTTATCCCAGGACTGATTCTTTACCTATGCAAATAAATAAATGAAATTACTCTGACTTTCTGATGTGACTCAACAGCTTGGGAACTCACTACACAACTGCAATATGCAGAAACTTGCAATGCCTTAATCAGGGTGGGACAATTACACTCCATTTAACCTAAAGTGCTGACTAAGGTAAAGAAGGGATCATACCCTGTTTATTATGCATTTCACACAAACATTTCAGCTTTGTTAATTATTATTAAACAGGAGGAAAACAAAGTGGTAAATACTGACTTAAAACAATTAATCTTAAACCTTCTATTTCGGATAGCAAACATTTGTGCACTGTTTTTAACACAACACAGATGTCACTGGCATACTGTGGCCTAGACTCATCCAGGCCACCACCTCTGATGTTGGTTTCTACAGAGCCACATACTCATACACGTACATCCCTCATGCCCACCTCTTTTAACATCTGCCACCCAAATAAAAATTCCCAAGCCACCAAAACTAGCTTTACTATTTTCTTCCCTCTGCCACCCCAAATTGTTCACTTGTATTGTTGCAGAACTGCAACAAACCTGAAGGAAAACAAAACCTTGGGAAGATAACATCCTGGTTCACAGAACAACTGAATACACTAAATACCCTGGCTAAGAAGACCCCGTGAATCAAAGTGCATGAATCATTTTTAAAAATTCAATATCGAGTCAAACTGAGTAACTAATTAATATGATGTATTCAGCATACCTTTTCCTGGAAATTTTCATCATCATTGGCCAGGGCACAAGCATCACCTGAAGCATATTGCACTGCTGATGAGACACTGTCTTTACAAAAGACATTGCAAACAGGAAGCCTATTTAAAAAAAAAAGTAAAAAACCTTAATTTAAAATGAGTAAATGATATTTTAGAATTTCCTTAGCATTGTCCCCCTCAACCTTTTTTTCAGCGGTTCCCACAAGGTGCCTAAAAAATAACCATGTGCAGTTCGTAGATACTCATCAAATCCATTGGAGGACTTCACCTCAAGAAATTAGCAACAGAAACCACAACAAATGTAGCACTTCTAAAACAAAACTATCAGAAAAACAATTACTGGGGTGTTACTGTGTCGAAAAGTAGAAACTGACACAAATTAGTGAAGTTACTGCAAGCCAGAAACATTGAATCAACTACATCCTTTGTCACACAGCTATGGGGTATTTGCAGCAATGATTACTGCTAAGCAAAAACTAAAGCCACGGACTAAAAAAATAAAGCTCCTTATTTCTCTGCACAGACCATACCTGAGAAAGTTCTGCACACTCAGCATCATCAAGCACATTTAAGAAAATCAGAGGAAATACCTACACTAAAGGCCCATGCAAAAAACTATGAAAATGTACAGACAAGAGGCAAACCAGGCACTGGCTTCAGCTACAATCTCCAGAGATATTTGTTTTGAACTTGCAGTTCTGAACAGCTTTGCTGTGCAGTAGAAATGGATTTATTTCTGTAGAAAAGTAGCCATCATCCATACAAACACCTGTACCAGAACAGCATCTTTTGTTGCTTATAGTACATGATCCTTTCACATCCTAAACCAGCATGTGAACAGCAAACCACCAGGCTTGGAGGCCCAAAGGTTTTCATGCTGACTTCAAGTAAGCCCAGCAGAAAAAACACTCTGCAAACTGAGCTTTCAGTGGAGTTTTCAACAACACTTTAACATCAGTCACCTGCCACTTTAAAGAAAAACATTTTTCATTCAGGAAATACTGTTTACGTAAGAGCCAGGTGAATTCACACAAACATCACTTTTCACCCTGAAGAAAGGGACAGAGAAGGAGACAGGTCTACAGCATAGAAAAATCTGGATACAGCAACCTTAGTCAGAACAGTAAGATCATTAGTAGGTCATGATTTGCTTGCACAGCTGGGATCATTCCAGTGCTTAGAATTTGAATTACCACCTTTCTTAAAGGCTTGACTATCAACTTTGCTGAGAAGCATATGCAGCAGAGACTCCTCCAACAAGGAGGAATCCATGCAACAACAGACCACAGCCAAGTACAGAATTTAAAAACAGTTTAATGCATATATACATATATGCACACACAGAGGGAGCACTACTCCTCCAGGCTGCATCACAAAAATCAGACTTTTCTGGTAGAGATACAACCCTATTGTTCCTCTTTCACCTGCAGGGACTGTCAGAGGTACCAGCCACTAAATGCACAGCTCTCATCATTAGGGGAGCAGAAGACAACAGACAAGGAATTTGTGGGATCTGACCCACTAATCTGGAGACAGGCAAATAAGGTGCCCAGGTCTGTCTCAGCCCCAGACCACCCCAGTAATTTCTCTTATCTTTGAGGCAGTAGTTTTCCTCTATGCTTTCATGGCCTTACTACCTAGCTCTCACTTGGTAAAATCAGTTATGCAAATACTTTGAGTCACCTGTATTTCCAAAAAATAGTTTTGATCATTGCATGGTGAAATTTTCTCATGCTCTTAATTTCAGTACCTCTGGTCTCTCCTTCCAGACAGAAAATCTCCCTGGTTCTTCATAAAAAATACAATAGAAAGATCAAAAATTATACAGATCATCCTGTAGCTCATCCTACCCTGTCACTACACACACATTCATTTCCTACTTTGCTCCCAGGGAGCGGGGCAGCTCCGGTGAGCTGTACAGAACAACGGGAAGACCTTCAGTGCAGAAAAGGAAAGGTATCACTGGCTGTGAATCAGCATTTTCAGACACAAGGTATATTTTCACAAATGCATTAATAACTGCTTTAGCACTTGTACTCACAAAAAGCACTCAGCACCAAAGGCACACGTTTCTTGCCTTACTGTACTGAGAGTTTTTGTGCAACAAATCAGGCTTTATTAGGGCACAGACACTGCTTGTAGAAGAATGCAGTTTGGTAGCTCAGATTTAAGCTACTCTGACAATCTGTGTCTAATGTCTGATTTGCTTATTTTCCAAATTCTTCTTGGTCTACTCCCCTACTCCAACATGATGCCTCAAGTCTCCCCAAAGCCCTCTAAGCTAGGGAGGGGACCAGGAGCTCACTGTGTATGTGTGCAGGCACCCACAAGAAAACCCAAGCCCCACTGCACCAGAGGATGCAGCTTGCAGGATTTATCACTCATCTGCTGCCAGCAAGCTATGACAGAGAATTAAGAACACAAATCCACAGAACACCAATGCCACATGAGACCAGCCAGTCTGTGGGAAATCAAATTAATCATCTTACCAAGGCCACCACCTTTTTCTTCAGACTTTCAGCATTCTGCATATTAATTCAACGGGCTTCTTTATCCACAGGTTGGTAAAGGATACAGCCCGTAATAAAAACAATTTGCCAAAGCAAGCATTTCTAAATGCAGAAAGTCAAACATGAGAATCTAATTGTTAATTTACAGAGGAGAGATTTCCCCTTGAGTTTAATGGACTTGCAGTGTACAAACAGTGGAAGCAGAGCAGCTTCCACCTGCACATACTAATCCATCCTTCCCTATCTCATGACCCAGGAGTAGCATTTTAATGCTGACTCAGAAACAAGGAGACCTAATGGCCAAATAGTGCTGGAGATCAGTCACCAGATATACTGTCTCAGGTACAAGGCAGATCTTCAAAGGAAGAGATTGTTCCAAACACATAACCCACAGTTAGTGACTTACATGGATACAGAAGTTTTCAACAGGTTCATTTTTATATAAATGACTCAAAGTACCACCTGCTATTAAATCTAATAAAGAACAAAGAACCTTAAGCACAACTCTTAGTGTTACAACTAATTGTAGTTTAAAAGCTATTTTCTTTAATATGCCTTGAATTTTTCAGTTTGATATGCGCAAACCCAAAGGCAAAGGCTACAGGTTCAGACAAAGCAGCAGAGGGGCAGGAGGGGAATCTTTACTTTTCCCAGGGCAGGCACACACTGTGGTTGCCCAGTGAGGCAGAAATGCTGCTCAGCCCTATCTGAATGGTTCAGTGCGCTCATTGCTGTAAGGATTGGCTCTGCTCTGCTGAGGCTGTTCTGCTTTTGAAAAGGAACACACTGAAATTCAACAGCGCAGGTGGTTTGGAAATTGCAGAGTAGGTTTCATGTGAAAGACCGTCCAGTTCTAATTTGGCTCCAGCTCCCTAAGTAATTGTGAAGGAGGCTGCAGAAGACTATCAGAGACAGGGAAGCTATTGATAACTGTTTTGACAGGCATAATGATCAAATAGAAAGCAAACAACTGGTAAGAAGAATTAATCATACAAGTTACAGGTGGGAAAAAAAACCAATTTCGCAAAATACGAAGGCAAGAGGAGTTTTTCAACAATTTGATCCTCCCCGAGAAAAACAGCCCAGGCTTTCCTTCCAAGGACTTCATACAACACTTACACAGGTTCAGTTCAAACACATCTGTCCTCTAAACAATTCATTTCATAAATTCTCCCCAAAGAAGGCCTATTTCTGGACACTGGAGAGTGATGCAGTTCAGAACAGTTTATATTTGACACCTGCAAGACGGAGTCATTTAGGCAAAAGGAAAATGAGAGGAAGCTATCACCAGCACACGAATTCCAAGCCCTCCTTGCAGGCACAGGGAAAAGTCTCTCCCCAGGGCGATCCCTGACGTTTTCTGCACCTCTCAGAAGGCTGTGTTACCAACAGGTGCAGATGTGCCAGTGCCCAACAGCTACGAGGGAGAATGAACATGTCATCGTTCCTGCCATGTGACAATTCTCTACTCCAAATACTCACGGGATCAGGTCAGATAGGGCTGTGCAGAGAAGGGTGGGTTCTGGACCCAGGGCAGAGCTGGCCTGTGAATGGGGAGAAGGTCTTGGTTGTTGGTGGTGGAAGGTCACCTTCCTGATAACAGAGTAATTGACTTCAGATTAATCAGGTTAAAATTATAAAAATTAAAATTATAAAAGCTGTGAAAGGACAAGGAAGGCAGGAAAATACCTTTTACCTTGAACAAGTCCTACAGGTCTGTGACTATCACTAGTGAACTGTCAGAGAGAAAAAATGCTTTGCAAGAATGAGGAGCTCAGCAGATCCACAACTAAACCCTCCAGTCAGCAGTAACCTGCCTTCCAGCCACTGACAGCACAGGAAAAACACTGGGAAGAATCCTCTCCCTCTCCCCAGCAACTTAATGGAATCAATCTTTCTCTTAGAACAGTTCAGCCAGGGGGACTTGTATTTAAAAGGGCCTGCAGAACAAAGTAAATCTCCTGGAAAACGAAGCCCAGGCTTTTAGGACAGCAACATTACTTCAACCAGTTAGTTGCCAGGCACTGACTGCTGTAGCACGAGCTCCCCAGACACAACTCACTCATTTCTACGTGTGAAGTGGAAACACATATTGATAAATGCAATGAAGAACCATTAATCTTCCTTCCTTAATACTAGTAAAAAACTCCAAACAAAGCACAGCAAAAAACACACCACAGAAGAGCAGCATACATTGCTAAGACAATTTTAAAAGTTCTGGTGGACCTTTAAGGGAGAAAAAAAGCTGAAAACTAGAATTATAGACCTAGACTAAGCAAGGATACTGCCAGCAAGGCACTGATATCACCTCATTTTTTACCACTAACTTGATTCACATGCTTAAAAAAAAAAAAAACAAACCAAAGCAAATGAAATTGGAGCTTTTTTGAAAATCCTTTACCAATCCATTGTATTTTGCAATTCAGTTTTTAACCTTGCCCACACATTGCAAAGAATGTGCTCCCCAAACAGTTATTTCACTTACTCAGAGGAGCCAAACACAAAGATACTCCTGACAATACTGAATTCCATAGCTTCAAACAATGAGATTCCAACCATTGGTTTAAAATAGGGCTTTCAGCATTTTAAATGCATTAACATGCAAAGACTGCAAAGGGAGATTCCAGCAACACCAGATACTTCATCAGATTGAACTGGTTTACTGCCTGAAGGGGTTGTCCAGCCTTCAGCCACACAGGTCTCTGCACACTCTGATCTGATCTTGAGAATATGGATACACACCAGCAAGTCCTGAGGGGGGAAAGACAGTCAGCTTTGAGCCAGGGTAAACCCAGAGAGCAAATCCAAGACGACAGAGGGAGAACATACTATTTGCTCATGACTGCCCACTGTTTTCCTAAGCTAAATAACGGAAATGAACTTCATTCCTTTCTTACAGTGCTACCAGTATTTCTCTCATCCTCTCCTAGGAAAGGCTGCTGAGATAACAAACACCTTCACAGCATCTCATTGTACACTGTTTTGATCCAGTGCCCATAACAGACAATAACCTACATTAAATGCATGTTGCAATGTAACTGAAACAAACACAACCCTCTAATTTCTTGAAAGGAGGATCCAGGTGCCCTATTTCAGGGACTTAAAGCAGGGCAGAAGTCCTCAGCCCTCAAAAGGTGTCCATGTGGAAGTGCCCAAAGGAACAGGAACTCCTGGAAACAGACTCCTGTAACACTGAAGGTTGCAGCTCATGAGAACCTCACTGCACTGTCGAACTCCAGTTAATATCCTTAATGCAGGAGTTCGGGAAAAAGAACATATTATGGAAAAACACCACAGAACCTGATACCAACCACAAAGGCTACAGGGAAACAGCAGGACAGCCACGCACAGTGATTAAACTTTAAGGCTCTTAGAGACTGTAGTAATGTCTAACTTAGACCTTTGAAGATTTCCCTCACTGCCTAAATCCATAAGCTTGTCTACACAGGCACAGTACTGCAACAGCAGGCTCCGAACCAGCAGCTGCTCTGCACCAACCCCCCGTGCTAAAAACACAGACACAGTGCCAAGGAGGGAACGTTACCATAAGTTTAGCAACATGAATTTTGCCCTAGATCATTGTAAAGCTGCTACCACCTGACTCTCAGACATTTTATCATGTATTTTTAATAGGCTTCTTACTTTTAAAGGATTTTGGCAATATTCTGATTGCCATTCCAAACACCAGGCAAGGCACTGCCATTCCTTTGAGCACCTAAGAACCTTCTTGAACCTTTTACTAATATTCCAATCCACTCTGTCATTCATAGAAACATTTTTACTCACCCAAGCAAAAGGTCTAGCTTTGGGATGAGTCTTTCTGTTATACCAGCTCACTATTTTCACCAAGAATTACTGAGAAGTTTTTTAGATTTACACTTCTAAGTTACCCTGTTCTTGACCAAAGTTCTTCATGCACAGAAAACACACCCTCTCCAGGCAGAGGGCTGTAGCACCTCCAGAGTTAACTTTAAAACACTGTACATCTACCTCATGAAAGAAACACAGAATCTACCAAAAGCCAGATTATTGAAAATTAAAGACAAGAAAAGCAAAATAGCTAAAAGCTATTCTGTAGAAGCCTTGCAGTAAGAAGAACAAAGTGAAAAAGAACAGGTTAGAGAAAGACGTTTCAGAAAAACGTCAAACGAAGCACCTTGGGGAAGCACATTTCAGTGAAACACGCAGGGTCTTACAGATCAACACAGCAACCTCAGGATGGGATAGAGGCCACTTTAGTACACAATCTGCATAACAAACAACCAAACTTGAATTTTCTAGGACATATCTTTTAGAAGATACTGCATGAAAGCAGTTCACTGATTTTCAAGTAATTTTAGCAGGTAAATATTCAATAATTGATTGAGCCAAGCATTTGTTTGTATAAGACACCAGGGCCCCTGCCTGCACCCACCACCTTCAACTTGAGCAGGCTCCAAGCTGGGCAGATTCAAATTTCATTTTTAGGAGTCCAAGAGTTCCAGTGCAGCTTTTGTCCCAGCCTTAACCACAGAAAAATGATACTTCCAAACAAGATAGTCCATACCTAGAAACATACTTTCCATTCTGAAATCAGATGCCTGGAACAAGTTTTGATTTTATGAACAGTGCCCAAATCACTAAATTTCTTCCTATTATAAAATGCACACACAACGGTGTTTATTTGAATATCAGCCTTCTGAGGAGATTTCATTACAGAAGAGGAGAATCCCATATACAGTTCTGAGCCCCACCACAAGCAAGTTACACCAGCAGCCCTATCCAGATCATCAGGGCACCCTCCTGCACACATACTCTGCTGAAGAGAGGATTTCTGTAAGAGGCACATCACCCTGGAACACAAGCCTCAGCTCCCCAACTCTACCATTCACACCTTTCTGCTGTTAATAGATGCAAGCTCTGGGTTTAAGCCAGAAGTCCTCTAAGAGGCCAATAAATGTTCAATTAGCAAAACCTCTACTCCTGTGATCTCTAATGTGGTTTGCACAGCTTTCACCTGTGCAGGAGCAGCAGCACAATAAACCCCAGGGCTGTTGTCAGGCTGTTTTTCAGAGCTCCTCTTGCATTACAGCTTTCAACACGCACACCTTCAAAAATGGACAAGACTGTAAATGCAAACCCAAACTAGAAATATTTTCTCATTAAAATTCACATGAATCTGCACATTAATAGGTGGGAATAAAGAACAGTACCAAGATCCACCCTGTTCCAATGCACCTGTACCTAAGCTTTATTCCTGGCTATGGTACTGACCCAATGTGACCTTCACAATTCTCAGGGTACACTCATAAGGGATTCCAGAGTCAGAGCTACTAGGGCAGGGGTTTTCCACCAAACCCAGCACATCTTGCTGCTAAACCACTTTGACACAAGCCATACTTTACTGATGGGATACTCACAGAGCAACAACAACTCAAGAACCCTGAAGTGCACATGCACTTATCCCCACCTTCCATTTGCTCACAGTTGTAAACCCAAGGATAAGAGCTCATAAAAGCTGAGTAGATGAGGATGTGGCAGTGAACTTTCCAAGACAGAAAGACAAATTACTGTAGGATCTCTTTATTAAACTCACAGCTGACACCCAGCAAGTGCAGCAAAAGCTGAGGTCAGAACAATTTATACAGGTTACTCTTCAAACAACTGTCACAGCTGGTCTCACTACTGGTACTACTGGTATTCCTATAAGCTGCTAAATATTCTCCACTTATAGCTCTCTATGTTGTCAAACTACAAAGCACTACAAGTTTTAAATGTATTTTTTACATTACAATCACCCACACAAAGGGATTAACTAAAGCATTAAGAAAATCTTTGTCAATTCAGGACAACAGGAGCCATTTGTCAGGCACAGTCAGAGCTCCAATCCGCACAGATGCCTATTATTTTTAGAGCACTACATTCCTAAGCCATACCTCCATCAAAAGCATTTCCCTAAAGCCATGCAGGCATCCCACTCTTCTGAAACTTGGAACAATCTCACTGGCTCAGGTCTGCCAGAGCTGTGTCTGCTCCAGGTTCAGAGAGCCTCCAGTACAGACAGCTCTGACCCTGCACTCCCAAACCAAAGAGCATCACGTGGCCTTTACTGAAGTGACACTGGCTGACAAACCCCTGTGCTCGAGCTTCTGCATTTTTTGTACACTTCCTAATACACAGACACATTTTTAACTTACAGGATGGCATCTTCCAGTCAAAAAAACATGCCAAATCAATACTTTTTTCCTGACATATACACACTTGATTTTTACCAATTGGTACTTCCCCACTGAACCAACTTCTTTAGGTGAGCTTGAAAATGCCGAATGGGAGACGAAAAAGTTCGTATTTTATGCTTGGTTTCAAAGAAAGAAGCAAAACTAAAACAAAGCCCATGTCAAAAAAAAAAAAAAAA
>VYXB01006785.1:115062-331662 GCA_013397135.1 Pachyramphus minor
AGGCTGGGGGGGGGGAAGGGGTTGGAAAAATTTTCCTTGGAAAATCAAACAGGAGCAACTCTGCCTCCAGCTGAGTTGATAATTGCTCTTTCATCACTCAGCAAACTGTGTCTGATACAATGGGCTGTGCCTCTGCGGTCCCAAATGCGGGTGCCGGACATCCCCCTGCACGGACGCTGATTCCCGCTCCCACACTCCTTTGAATCCCGAGGGACGCTGGGCTGTGACCGCGGTCTCAGTGACCAGCTGATCCAGCTGCAGATTCCCGGATCACCGAAGCGCTGGCTGTGCGCGGAGCCTCGTTAGGGTTAATTAACGTGGGTCGGCGCCGAGGAGCGTCTGGGCAGCTCTTGGCAGGGAGGGACAGCGGGACACGGTGACATCCAGCAGGGGCCGTGTGACCTGGGGCGGGAGAGCGACTGCTCAGATCTCCTGCCAGCCCCAATCCCGCCTGAAAGAGCCTTGAAATCTGGCACAGGTGGCACAGTGCCACAGCTCCCAAGAGCACAGGTGGAGCCACAGCCAGGACCACCTGGGACAGCCCCTTGCGTGGCTCATGGGGGGCACAGCCAGGTCCAGGCCTCCTCCACCTCACTCTGAGCCCCCTCTTCAGCAGCTCAAAAACTGAAAGTCCAAACTTTAAGTAAGATGAGGAAAATTAATCGAGATGGGAATGCCACTTCTGAAAACATTTGCATTTGATTTGCTCATTTCACGTGGCTTCATTTAAATTTTAACTTTGCCTAGAAACAGGAGATTAAGTGATGGCTCCAGCGGGGATGCCCAGGCAGGGTACAGCAGGAAGCATCAACATCTCCCAGCCCTGTTTCAGAACCACAAAGCCTCTGCATGACAGAAAACACCAGTGCTTGGGAACAGATGGAAAACAGCTTCAAGAGGGGACCCACCTTCTCTTAGTCCGGCTTGCAGGTGTTCTGGGTACAACCTTCAGCAGCATGTGGGCTCAGTGCTGGGACACAGCGCAGAGGCCACTGCCTGCTGGAGAAGACAAACGTGGTCAGCAGCTGAGGAGCTTCTCTTGCCATCTGACAGGGCTGGTGGAACAGGGAAAGTCCAAACGCTCCTGGCAGCTGAGACACAGACAGTCAAAATTAACTCTTGATCACAGGATGGAAATGTGGTGTGGTACCAGGGGCTTGCTGTGGGGTGAACAAAGGTGGTGGGTGCCTTGGTCCCCCTGGGTTCTTCCCGAAAGCTGGTGTCTGAGGCCCCCTGGGAAAAGAAAAAGCAAATTTCACTGCAGAAACTGAGAAACAGCAAAACTTCACGATGGAGGTGTAAAGCTTTTTTTGGCCCTCATTTCTGGGAGGACAGTGTGGGCTGAAGCTTCCCCTGCCCTCCTCACCCGAGGGCTGGGAAAGCACCCGGTGCAACCCGGTGCTGGGTTCCCTCCATGCAAACCAAGGCCAAAGCAGGGGATCACAGGTCTGCAGTGCCAGGAACATGTTGGGAGGGTGGCACAGCCTGTGCAGGAGCAGCAGCACCTCCACTAGATCCAAGTGGTGGGGATGAGAGATAAGGCCAGCCAGGCACGCACAGGGAATGCCACAGGCTCAGCTGTTTCTCTTCCCCTTTCTCTCCCAACTACTCAAATAAACTAAATTCCCACCTGGCTCCATCCCCTCCCTGGAAGATATTTAAAAACAGGGAGATGAATGCAAGGGTGGCTGGTGGCAGGAATGTCACTCCTCAGGGACCCACGTGTTCCCAAGGGAACATGCACATCTTGCAGGGCTGGGCCCAGGGACCCTCCTTCCCTGTGTTCCTGAGTAGAACAAGCTCATGTTGCAGGAAGAAGTGCTCAGCCCTGACATCACACTGCTCTTCCCAAGCTCATGGGCTCCTGCTTGGAGGTCCACGGGAAGAGGGCAGGAAGGGCTCCTGGGGTGAATATCTCCTGTGAAATCCCTGTGTTTCCAGGCTGAGGCCATGGTGTGTTTGAACAAAGGCTTCTTTACAGGCAAACGGGAAGGTGAGCACAGAGAGGAGGATCCTCTCTTTTTGACCTGTGCACACCAAATTTTTCCCCAGCTACACTTCCTGTATAAGTGTTTCATCCCCCATCCCCCTCCCCATTTACAGAACAAAAATATCCCCTGAGCAGACAGTAAAATCCATGTCAAGAAACTCCAGGTCCTTTCACACCTCTTGAGCTGTAAGGGGAAGGAAGTGGCTGCCATATGAGGTTCAGGGTGGTGGAGAGATGGGGGAGCTGGTGTATGGCTCCAGCCACAACCACCCTGGTCACCAGCTCTCCCCAGTGGTACGTTACTTTTGCCCTCCAGGGAGTTGGATTTTTCAGCATTTTGCCACCATAAGACCTTGCCCACTCCTGAATCTTGGAACTTTTCACCTTTCAGCTTTCATGCCAACTCAGTCCCACAGGCAATGGTTTGGTTTGGTTTTCTCCCTATGTCTTTGCCTTAGGGCTGTGCCACATACAGCTGAAGGTTGGACTTGGCCCACCTTGGAGCACCCTGCAGCTGGCAGAGCACACTGCTGATGTCCAGTTTCCTAGGGTTGGGAAACTTTTTTTAGGCAGATTAGAAAACAAAAGTATCTTTTCTAAGTGATACTTTGGCCTTCATAGAGTTCCCCTGCAGAACAGGCCCCTGCTGCCCCTGCCGTGGAGCTGAGCGAGACCCTGGCTAGGCTGGCTTGTCCCTCTCCCCAGAACCCAGAGTGGGCAGTGGGGAGGGTGTTTTGCCATGGGGCTTCCCTGATCCATGCTGACTGTTGGGAAATGCCAGGACTGAGGGAGCTCTGTTTCACATCTGCCCCACATGGTATGAATTCCACAGGTCACACCCCTGCAAGTGTGTGCCTTTCCACATCGCACCTCTCCTACCCCAGGTCCTCAACTGAGTTCTGCAGCAGTCTTCACATCCTTCTCCCTCTGCTCAGCAAATCCTAAACCTTGCCCTGGCAGGTACCAGTCCAGCCTGGGCTCCTCAGACTCAATCCCAACTTCCTGGACTGCTCTGCCCAGCCCTGAGCAGCATCACTGGGTGTCTCCAGCAGCCTGTGCACTTCCTCATCTCAGCTTATGGTCTGGGAGGGTACAAGTTTCCTCCTTCTCTGGCTGTTCCTTCCCACTTCCTTCCTTCCCACTGCCCTTGTTCTCCCTTGTAAGCTCCCAAGTCTTGCCCACCCTGCCCCCTGTGTCCCTCAGATGCTGCCACAAGGGAAAATGGCAACTCACCAGCATTTAGGTCCTCTCTGTCCTGAGTAGGGGCCATCCACCCGCAGATGCATCTATGGTGTCTGCAGCAAATTTCCAGCTTGCATCCTGGGGCAGGATCCTCTCCATGGGATAGGGAGCTTGGATAGTGATACCAGTGACATCTCCACCATCTCTCTGGTGCTTCCATACAGCCCAGCCTTGGGATAAGAGACCCATGTGGATCATGGCACACTCCCTGCCCTGGCTGCACCACCAGCACTGTAGCATGTGGACAGACAGTGGGGCCTCCACTGAGCCTGTAGAGGACTCACCTGAGGTTGCTGGAAAGTTTCCCTGGTGGTGGAAGATGCAGCCCACAGCCAGGACATGGCTGCACAGGGGATGCACCTCCTGGCTCACACACTCCTGTGAGGTTTCCCTGGGATTGGAACACAGACCTGGATCCAGGGAATCTGACCTGCACGCAAGGAAAGAAGAGGCCTGGGAGAGCTGGAGCAGCACTGCACTTCCCCGTGTCCAGGCACATCCCTGCAGGGTACCCCAGGGCATCCAGCCCTATCTGCTCCAGTATCCCACCATGGAGCTCAGCTCAGCTGCAAGGCACTGGGCTGGTATTGCCCCACTCTGTACTGGGGACTGAACCCAAAAAATCCTTAAATAGGTGATTGCAGGAGAGCAGACACAGCCTGTATTGTGGGGCCATTTAAGGCAGGAGATGGTCTCTGGACATGGAAAAACTCAGCAGTCGGAATTGTGCCAACCTCCCCCCCGAAAAGCATTCCTATGGAGGGAGGGTTTGGCTCCAGGGTCAAAGGGGGCAGCTGGGGGATCTCTTGGCAGGGAAATGAAGCCAGATTACCCATAACTGTGTTATGTCACCCCTGTAGAGTAACTTGGGAGGGATGCAGGGGAAGAGCCCTACCCGAGGGACAGGGTGAGGTGCAGGATCCATGTGCATCCTCACAGTCCCAGGCAAGCTCAAACCCATAGCAGACTGTGCTGTTTAGTTATTTTGAAGCCTATTTCTGTGGCACAAGTGATGGTCCCATCCCACAGAGAATCAGACCTGGAGGCAGTCCCAAGCTGGCAGTGGGGGCACAGTGCCTGGGATAGTTTGATTTTCAAATATCTCCAGTGGAGGTCTAGATCAGCCCCAGCTATTTCAGTCCCAGCCTGTCACCTTTTCCAGCCTTCCTTCCAAACAGCTTTAGCAGTGCATTCAAACATTCAGAGCCCAGAAAACCCTAAACAAATCCCCAGTGGGGTCCCTTTACAAAGGGCAGGGGACAGCCAAGCCAACAGGTCCTCAGCATACCCAAAGCTTGTAGTTCCATGGCATCCAGCTCCTCATTCCTGCGTTTCAGCAGAGGAGCTCAAAGCATTCACCATCTTACAGCCTCTCCAGAGGCCAATGGCATTGGGAACATGTAATCATGCAGTGAGGGAGGTGTTGTGGCATGGAACCCAGAGTGGGAATTAAGATGCTCACAAACAGCTTTTGCATCCTTGACCTTAGCTACTACTCGTCCCTGCCAAGAGAGCTCTGCTGGCCCCATAGCCCCAGGAGGGCTGAGGGATGACCTGAGGGGTGACTCCACAGCACATGTTCCCCTCTGTCCAGCAGGGACTGACGGTGACGTGGCGGGTCCCGTGGTGGGTCCTGCCTGTTTTGCAGGCAGACGAGTCATTCATCTGCAGGCAAAGTCTGGGCCACCTGGGCAGGGCTGAGCTGCCCTTTGGACCGTGGGCGGTGCGTTCACACGTGGCTGAGCACACACTGTCCCCTCCCAGGGGACACAGTGCCAGCACAGCAGTGGCAGCTGCTCCTCCCCAGAGCCCACTGGGGCCCCCCAAGCAGCAAGTGGGCTACAGGCCCTGTGGCTCTTGGAACTGAGGGCACGGAGCCAGTGCCAGGGTGATCCCCTTGTCCAGTGGCTGGGCATTCCATGGGGAGCTAGAGCTGCTGCTATGGCAGCTCCTGGAGGGCTTTGCTGCCACCATGGCTGGCATCGCCCAGCATGGCTCAAGGGTGCTGCCAGTCACCAACCAGAGCAGGCTCCCACCCCTCCCTGACTCCAAGAGGGACTGGGTTGGCCCACAGCAGAGACCTCAAGGGACACAAAGAGTACCTCTCACCTATATTCTTTCTCCCCCTTCCACTGGGGTTTCCATATAGACCTGACCACATGGAAGCAGCCTTGTGCCCCAGCCCCAGCCCAGCCCACTCTTCCCAGTTCCCCAGAGCATCACGGATATGCACAAGACCCCAGGGCCAAGTCAGACCAAACCCGCTGTCACCACTCCTGGTGAAAGCACAGCATTGCCCTGCCAGTGCCCGTGGGTGTCCCTCCTCTGTGGTGGCTGTGGCACTCCTCAGGGGAGTAAGAGTGGCATACTGCCCTCCCAGATTTCTTCTTGTGTGTCCCAGCTTTACTGCATGACTTTAGGAGAAGGACATTTTGTTCAAAATCTCAAGTTCCCAGGCCCTGGGCATCAAGGCAATGCCAGGAATCACAGGAGCTGGCAGAATTCCCTGTCCCTGTGGGCAGCTGCTCATGCATATGAAGGCACGCACAGCTCTGTGCAAAGAATAGGGCTGGGGGCTTTTAGGTAGGGCAGCTAAAACTGAGCCCAGCTCCATCCTGGCTTGGAAGCTGCTGGCATCACCCCTCAGCATGGAGTACCTGCACAGGGTGAGCAGCTGTTCCTACACTGCAGAGGGAGTACAGGGATATGGGTCTGGGAGGTGGCACATTTTAGATGTCACTGTGGTGTAGCTCAGACTGAGGCCCCGCAGAAAGGCACACCAGGGAGTGTGGGGGTTACCTGCTGCTATGCACGTATCTGGATGAGGTGGGATCCTGTTTGGAGAATCCCCTGTGGCAGGAGCTGGGGTGAAAACAACCTTCAGCTCCTTTGCCTGATCCCACCGTGACAGGACAGCCACAAACGCCCCTTCCCGAAGCACAAACAGGGCAGTGTTCGGGGCTGCTTTACCCTGGGCTGAGGCCTCTCAGTTGAGGCCAAAGTAAGCAGCTCCTCAGCAGCAAGCACCTCTCTGGGGCTGGGAAGGCTCTGACCTGAGCACAAACAAACATAGAGTTAGGGAAAACACCTCTGGCCTCTGTGAAACCTCCCTGCATCCCTTATTATTCCCCTGTCCCCTTGCTACACACTAGCTCAGCCCCTTTGTCTCAGGAATGGGCAGTGCAGGAGATGGATATCTTTGCAGAGCTGCACCTCTCCAGCCCTGCTCAGCCATGACTTCTCCCTTTTCACCTCCTAATCCACTCTTGAGCGTGCCGGCGGGCTCCAGGAGAAGGGCAAGACTGAGCTGTGAGCAGGCAGGAGCTTCAGGGAAGGGCACTATGTGCTCATACCATCACACCCAGATTCCTGACCTGGCTGCTCGTTTGGCCAGAAAAGCAGGTGCCTCGGTGGACTGGAACAGGGAGCGGGCTTGCAGCACAGGCTGGGGTCACGTACCCAGCAGCAAGGCTGGACACGCGCGGGGATGTCCAAGCACAGAGAGGACCCGGCCAAATCCCACCGACCGGCTGTGCCCTTCTCCGTGGCCGCTAAAGGATGGCGGTTGGGCTGCAGGAGCAGAGCCCTTCGCCATGGTGTAGGACACGGCAGGAGCATCCCTCCTTCCCGCCGGGCCGTTCTGGGGGGACCAAGCAAGAGCGAGGCAGTGCCCAGCACCCCCGGCAGCAGCCTCCGTGCGGGACACGGGCCGTGGCACTCGGGACGGGCAGCTCCCAGCACGGAGCCTTCCCCTGATCCCACCCGCAGCCGGCTGCGGGGAGCAGCAGCTCTCTCGGAGCGCGGAGCGCGGCCCGGGGCGGGGGTTCCCGGCGCGGGGTGACGGTGCCCGGCCCTGCCGGTCCCCCGGGGTCCCGCACGGCCCGNGAGGCGGCGCGGCCCAGGCGGGGCCGGAGCGGGGCCGCGTCCGCGCCGGGGCCATGGAGCCGGTCCCCGCGCGGCGGTGGCAGAAGGTGCTGTACGAGCGGCAGCCCTTCCCCGATAACTACGTGGACCAGCGGTTCCTGGAGGAGCTGCGGAAGAACGTGCACGCCCGGCAGTACCGCTACTGGGCCGTCGTCTTCCAGTCGGGAGCGGTGGTGCAGCAGCTGTGCAGCGTCTGCGTCTTCGTGCTCACCTGGTGGTACATGGACGCCGGGATGCTGAGCCCGCAGGGGCTTTTCGGAGCGGCCCTGCTCTCCTCACTGCTCGGCTACGTCCTGTTCGACGCCGTGGACAGCGGGGCTGGGCGGTGGGAGAGCGGGCGGACACGCTGGGCTGACCTCAAGAGCACGCTGGTGTTTGCCGCCTTCACCTACGGCTTCTCACCCGTGCTGAAGACACTGACCGAGTCCATCAGCACGGACACCATCTACGCCATGTCGGCTCTCATGCTCCTTGGCCACCTCATCTTCTTCGACTACGGCGCCAACGCTGCCATCGTGTCCAGCACACTGTCCCTCAACATGGCCATCTTTGCCTCGGTGTGCCTGGCCTCCCGCCTTCCCCGCGCCCTCCACGCCTTCGTCATGGTCACCTTTGCCATGCAGATTTTCGCGCTCTGGCCCATGCTGCAGAAGAAGCTGAAGGCCCGGACGCCCCGGTGCTATGTGGGGGTGACGGTGCTGTTCGCGCTGGCGGCGCTGGCAGGGCTGGCCACCATCTCCAGCGTGGGCGCCGTGCTCTTCGCCTCACTGCTGCTCACCATCTCCTGCCTCTGCCCCTACTGCCTCATCCGCCTCCAGCTGCTCAAGGACAACATCCATGGGCCATGGGATGAGGCTGAAATCAAGGAGGACCTCTCCAGGTTCCTCATGTAGGTCTGGCCTGGAGGGACAATGCTGTGAGCAGTACAAAGGCCCTTGCTGGGAGACAGCCCTGGGGAGGAGAACACCTGACCCAATAAAGCTTCTCACAGAGCAGTGAGGATCATGTTTATGTTCCCTTCAGCATCTGTTTCCAAACCTGACTTGCTTGGGTTTGGTGAAGAAAGGAGCTCAGCCCCACAGAGCAGCTGGTCTCTGTAGCAGTTCTGGGTACAGATGAGCAGAGTGTGTCTGTTCTTGTCATGCAGACCCATACCTGAATTTGGGGATGGGGGAACAGGGGGATGTGCATCCCCTGAGCAGAAGCACGACTTGGAAATGCACATCTGGCTCAGATGTGCCTCACGGACCCTCAGTGTGTGCACTTCCCTGGGGCAGCTGGAGGGGAAGGGGCTGGTGAGGGTCACTGTGGGCAGGTTGGAGGTGCAGGGTGGTGGGTGCTGAGGGACCTGCAGAACTGAGCACAAGGGCACCTGCACTCCAGCAGTCACTGTGGTGCCAAAACAGCCTCATGATACTGCCAGATACCACACTATCCTAAATCCTTTGGGAGAGGAGGGGATGAGAGAGCATGATGCCTTCCTCTCATCTTTCTTTCCAGAGGCTGATGAGGCCTCCCTGCAGGGCCAGACCCTGATCCAGAGGGATGGAGCTCAGCCCCCCATGGGTGCAACCCCAGCTGGGGAGATGCCACGCTGCTGGGACAGCGGGGGAGGTCTGTCAAGATCTCGTCCAGCACTGTCAGGTGTCCGTCTGTCCGTCACCGCTCACACCGCAACAGAGGGCGCTCCCGGCAAACAAGTCCCACTGGAGGCCAGACCAGGACAGTCGGCCCCCCTGCCGGGAGGGCCTCCCTGGCGCATTCCCTTTCCCTGCTCCCAGCTGGCACCATCTCTCGGCAGCCCCAGCCCTGCTCCGGCCACCCCGGGGAGCAAAACCCTCCAGAGCCAGCACCGCCGGAGGGAAGGGATGCCTATACACTATCCCAGCCTCACTGCACAGGGATATGTTTGGTATCACCTGGGTTTTTATGAAACTTTTCTCTTTTGGAAACCCAGCACTGCAGAATTGCAACTTTGTGCTCAGTTTACCCCATCCCTGGGAGCACCAGGGTCTTATCCTATGGAGCAGGCGCTTGCTGCGCTCCTCGGGTTTTCTGGGAAATGAGCAACCCCCGGTGGAGTCCCCAACACCTCCAGCACTTTGTTACAGCTCCTGCCAAGTGTTAAATGTTGCTGTTGTCGTCATGGTGACAACTACATCTCATTTTGGTTTTAATTAAACCGTGCAGCAGTTTGGAGCCGGTGCTCTGGTCTCGCAGGGAACACAGAGTAGCCAGATGTCAGAGTCAAGATGACATTTTTTAGGTCTTTAGAAAGGAGACTTTTTTTTTTTTTTCCTGTACAGGGAGGTTTCCCAGATTGCTTCTCAGTGACCAGGATGCCCATTTGACCCTGGGCTAATGACAGTGTAACGCTGCCATCCAAAGCTGATTCACAGAGCCCATTGGTAGGACACAGCTCAAGTGTAAATCAAAAGTAACTCAAATACCACCTGCCTGGCCCCTATCTATCACAGCAGAGGCTACAAGAACGCAGAGTTGCTGCTGCACCCATTCCCCCAAGAAGAAATATTTCCTCAAAAATACTTGTCCCAAATTCACACTCTCAAAACCAGCTCTGGGTTAGGAAAAGCAAACCTTGACTACCCAGACATTCCAGGTGGAGATGGGCACAGGTTGCCACCATCACCTCAGCCAGAGCAGGAAGCCAGTGGATCACCTGTGCAGATCCCTGGGCTTCAGTGGATGCAGCAGCCTCCATCCACCCAGCTCTAGGTGGATGCCAGCTGTGTCCCATCCAGCCCAGCCCACCACAGGCAGGTTCATCCCTGCCCACAGCCACAGGCCTCTCTGCTCTGCCCAGCTCCTTCCCTTCATCTCCTCCTTGCAATCAGTCATAGAATTCTAAGATTAGAATGGAATAGCCTCAGTGCTTGCCCAGAGATCTGCAGGGAAAGGCTTAGCCCTCCCCCTCGCTTGCCCACACACATACGCTGCTCTCCCTAAGCTGGGAGATGAAAATATAAATCCAGTCCATGGCCTGGATGCATAAAGGGATACTGAAGGAGAAAAAAAAAATGCAAGAGAGAGCCAGGGAGAGGAGAGGAAGAGACACAAAGGCCAGGCAGGGTTTCCCTGGGACTTGCCTGACCTTCTCCTGAGGACACATGCTCTGCAGTGCTGCTTAAGTTATTTAAGCTGCTGCATAAATGGCCATTATGAGTTTGTCTACATGCCTGAGGTCAAAATATTCTCTACACAACAAAATTTTGCCATAACTCTACACCCATCCAGTAAGGGTGGATGCCCTTTGGGCGTTTGCTACCTGAGCAAAGCATTCTGTGCAAAGCCCCCACTGAGACCAAAAACATAGGTCCTTGGTTCATGATGCAGCCAACACATGGTAAGGAGTTAAATGTTGTTTTGCATTACAAGGAAGTTTTTTCCCTGAAGTTTCTGAGTCCTTCAGTGGGACATTGTCCTTTGATTTGAAGCTGGCCAAATGCGAGTAACTGAAGTGGCTGGGGATAAGCCTCACCCCTGGGGTAGCCGCTGACACGTGCAGTCTGGAATCTCCATCTACAGCCTCTGCTGCAGGGAAAGGCAAGTGTCAGCCACCCACACCATGCTGTCATGTCCCTCCCCATGTGGGAGACTGGATCTGAGAAGCCTGGAAAGCGCAAAGCTCTAGTCTTTGAAGGTAAGATCCTTGTATCTCTTCAATTCCCACAGTAATCACTAAGCTTTTTTCAACTTTGTGATGTGAGAGGCAACAGCAACAACATGAATGATAAGGAAACCAAATGAGGATTTTGGTCCTAACCCACTCACTGAAAAGAAGCCATGGACACATAATGGCACCAGCTGGTACAGCACCCTTATCCTTCTCTACCTGGCCACAGGGCAAACACCAGTGTGGGCTGGAAACAGCACAGACAAGGTTAAACAGCTGCTTCAAAAAGTCACTCCATGAGCTGATGCTAAAGAACACTCCAGGGTTTCCCAGCACACCAGCACCCCTGTCTTTCTACTTAGGATATTTTAGCAATGGCCACCAGAAACCCATGAAGTTTGGAGTCCTGTTTTCAACAATATTTTTTATCAAATATTTCCTGAGAAGGTAAAGATCTGTGTCAAGCGTTTACCACCACAAAATGTCCTGAGAATCAAGTTTGTGCCTTCCAGCCTAATGCCTGGAGGCCCTCTGGCAGCTGGGTGCTGTAGGCAAGGCCATTCAGCTAAAATATCATCCACCTTTTAATTATTGTTGGTTCATCTGTTGGTACCAGGTCATACCCCAGAAGGAATACAGTGAGAGCTTCCCCCAGCAGAGAACAGATTTTTAAACAACCTGAAAAAAAAGCAGCTTGTGAAGTTCAGCCTGTTCCCATTCCCTCTTACCTGAAAGGTGAAGCATGGGCAGAACCTCCTTAGCAGCTTGCTGGGTACAAACACTGTTGCTTCTATAGTAGTCCCCCAAAGAACACAATTCCTGAACTCTGCTGGGGTGGTTTTTGCCTCAGTACCTGATGGTGATGAGTTCTGCACATGAAAGATGCAGCCAACCTGAGCTACTCCATTCCTGGGACAGTTGTGTTCCTGGGATTGTAGAAGCCTCCATTTCTGCCTTTCCCAGGGTGCACCTTGCCAATCACTGTAATCTCTTCAGCTCTCCCAATTCCTGGTTTAAGACATGCAGTTCAAAGGTCTGGCAAAAATGATTATTTATCTCCCCCTCGTCACAACTGCTGTACATGGATTTGGGTTTTTTGGGGTTGGGTATTTTTTCCCTTTTTTGCTAATACTGTTGCTGTTTCCTCTCTTTTACTTTACCAAAAGACAAAGTCTAAGGGAGAAGAAAAATCAGTGTCAATCTGCAGCCTTAATAATTTGAGCAAACTCAGTGTCTGGCATTTACCAGCTCATGCAGGTGGTTCAGCAGCTCCCTGGATATTTGAGAAATCAGCAGAGACCTAAATCAGCTGGAACAAGAGGAATTGCCCAAATTCAGCAAAGCTGTGTCAGACCTGGCTTGAAAATGAGCCTGTGTGTTATGAGGCCCCTTCTACACACACAGACTGATCTCCCCCACTCCCCTGCCCCCATCCCCTGAGCAGCCTGGCTGCAGCTCCCTCTCACCACCAACTCCCCACTACCTGGATACACATTTTTTGTGCTCCCAGAGCAAAGGCTGGACTCTGATGCCGAGAGGTGCCTCCAGTCCCTACCTGCACAGTGCCTCCTGATTTACCTCTGTGGTTTCTGATATCCCTTGTTTCTTTCCTATGAGAAAAAAAGTCAGTAAACCCCATCAGTTTTCCCTTTTCTTTCCAGCCTTACTCTCCATATACTTCTCTAGCACCCAAAACAAGCACATCTCCTAAACATTAAATCCCTGAATTTGTCTTTCCCATAGGGACAGGCACATTTGAAACCCCAGAGGTAGCTACTTACAGCTGTTTGAGCTCAGATGCTCCAGTGAGGGCAGCTTGCAAGGCATTCAGAGGTCTAGCTTGACAAAAAATGGTCAGAGCAGCTGCACTTTATTTATAATTGTGCAGATTAATCCATCTAGAGACTGTTGCAACCTCCTCCTCCGAGTTTCTGCTCAGCCAGGTGCTGCTGCTGCATTAGACATGTTTTAGGACCTTCTGGCTATTCTTCCTGCTAATGCTAAGCCAAAGCCATTTATGTGAAGCAATCCTGGTGGTTAATGAATTCAGAAGCAGTGCTGGAATCCCAGCAGAATGTCCGTCCCTCCATCCACCACCTTGGAGGGTGGGAGCCTCCACAGAGCCCAGGCAATTTCTTCCACAGGGTGTGAGTGGCTCCACTTGAGAAAGAGTGGGCAGACCCTTCAGTGTAAAACCACCACACATTCCTTTTGTAGTCAGAATTTTATTTTCTTTACATCCAGGTTTATCACTGACATCTGAAAATAAAATCTTTCATTTACAAGTAGACTAGTGCAAATTAAACGTAATTTTGGACCAAAAAGACCTTGCATGTAACACAAAAGAAATGTGTGTGTTAGGATGATCTTCCTGGAACAGCTCGTGGAGGTCGCCTACGGAAAAAACAAAAAATAACCCAAAATTCACAGAGGGGGAGATTTAAAACAAAAGGGCAAGATATAATAAAATTACTCATATACAAAATTATCTTAAATACATGGGTTAAGAGAAAAAGGCACAGAACATGCATGTTAAGGAAAAGAGCGAGAGTGAGATTAGAATCAGCTGGCCACCAGCACAGCCTCAGCTTTCATCCTCACCACTTCCCATCTGACTTGCTGGTGCCAGAGAACTGGGACAATCACATCACAGGTGTGGAGGTCGCTGATCAGAGGCTTTCTAATTTTCTTGCAGCAAATAATATCCTCTGGAAGAGCTTTTCTCCAGCCAGCTTTAAAATTCTCACCACTATCTGCTTCAAACACTGTTCTTGGAGTAGATTGTTTGTAAGTGAGATTCTGATGAAATGGGGAATGATCAGACAAGATGGGCTGTGGGGTGGATTGGGGTACATGGAGGGGACATTGCTGGGAGAGGTTAAAAACGTGGTGATTGGCACCTGCCAAGCGTAGCAGGAGAGCCTTGGCAGCGATGGCCCAGTGCAGTGGTTGGAGAGGAGCAGATGCTCCTCCTGTTACCCAGGAGGGCCTCAGCTCTGACCAAAGCTGAACCAAACTCCAAATGCCTGTAACCAAACTCCTGCAGGTCCCTCCAGCCAGAGGGGACATGTGTAACAGTGCTGTTCACTGAGGGGGAGTGCACACACTGCCCTCAGGAACAGCCACTGGTGACACACCAACAAACATTAAAGCGAGCAATACAACAGGGATGTTCCTGCTTCGCTCGTCCCACCTTTTGCTCCCTACTTTCCCAAAACCTAAGGATCAACTTAACATCTGTGGTGTTCCCACAGGAAGCTGTTGTGCCATGCAGACCATCTCCAAGCACTGATTGCAGCTACTTGGCTTGTACTGGTCTAAAGGAGGAACTGAGTAATCAAGACATCTGCAAATTTGTACACAGCCACTTTAGAGGGAAATCCCTTCCAGACATAGCACATACACAGGCACATTTTAACTCCAGCTCCTGCTCTGGAGGACTCGGTCTAGCCTGAATCTCCCCAAAACGTGCTTTCCTCAGCAATGAAGTGAATCCCAGGTACTGCTTGAAAAACATTCATCCATTTCCCAGCAAAACATCTCTGCAGCACTCCAAGCCCCTTCCACGGGAACAGGCTAAATGTTTCCCAAAGGGTTACATCTTCCCCATCTCCTCTTTAATGACATCTCCAGTGATCCAGATTCAATACACATCCCTGATAAATCCTCCCTGCAGTCCTGACCCAGGCAGAGTGTGGAACACTGAGATGATGGTGTGAAAGACAGAAGACCACTCATGCAGATCCAGAAAGTAATAATAAAAGCCCATCAAGAATTACAGTTTATTTCAGGTTCAGAAACGCAGCAGAACATTTTTACAGCAGGTGCATGTGATGCTCAGTAATGACCATGGTTTCGGGAATCGACTCGCTGTGCTCAAAGGTCAACACCAGGAACCATTTACAGATTATGAAACCAAAGGCAGATGTTTTGTCTCACATGAAGTAGGGCATTAACACACAGAGAAAAAAAAAAATCAGAAAGAAATTAAGCATTTGCTTCTTACAAAAAACAGTCATCGTTTACCCCGTCCTGGAAAAGCAAAGAGACAGCAGTAAAGCAAACGGCCGGCAAGACGGGACAAATCATAGATCAAGCAAGAGTGGAGGACTGTCTGGACGGGAGCAGCCATCGGTATCAGCTCGCCTGCAGACAAAGCAAGAGGAAAGACAGGCAGAGTAACATTCATTTGCACAAGGGAGCTGTTCTGCTGGAGCCCCGGGAGGATGATCAGTGCCACAGCGGGAGGAGCTGTGCCGGAAGGGCACCAGCAGGCTGGGTGCCTTCTGGTGGCACAGGAGCAAAGTAGGTCTGCTCTCAATTCAGGAGGTTTGGACTATTTTAAGACAGAAAGACAGAACTAGCCAGTAATCTCCATATGCTGTGTGCATCGTGGTTAGTGTAGCTGTCTGCGACAGAGAGGATAATATTTTCTATGTTATGGTTTAACATGAAATGCCATAATCTATAATGTATCTCCTTTAATATAATAAATAATCTACTTTTACAAGGCTTACTCAGAAAGTGCAACAAGATCAGCAGTAAAATAAACACACATTAACTATGTACATAAGCCTTTTTGTTGAACATACAATCTTTTTAACCCTAACACAAGATCCCTTGAGATCCAAGGCGAGAGCTGTTTATGGCATTCCCAAGCTCCTCAGCTGTTGTTCAGCCATGCCAAGGTGAGGTGGAACATGTTCCCTACGCACAGACCCTAAATGAGCCTAAATGCAATACTAGAGGAACACCCTCCTGAAACTTAGCAACTACGTCACCCAGATCGTTATGTACCTAACATAAGATCAGAAACACTGTTGTTGCTTAATTAGTGCTCCACTCCTCCCTGGCAGTCTTCTGAGCTTTGCCAGAGGGAATCAAAGCAAGGGAGAGCAACCTGCCCCTTCTCTGATAGAGAGTTCAGACCTGGCTCATCCTGTGTAAGTGGGTCTGCAGAGGGGGCAATGGCTGGTGTGAGGAGCCAGTCCCTCTGGCAGATCCACAAGGTGCTCATCCCGCTGTCCTTTGGGCAGGGAGTGAGTTGCTGCCAAGGCTGCTCCTCTGAGAACAAGAGACAGGATGGCAGGACTGGTCAGCTTCAGGAGTGAGTGCGACAAACAAACCCATTCCAGGCACTGCAGAGCAGGAGGAAATGGGCCAAGGTTGGAGGACAGTACTTACTCAATTGGATGTGGCAATTTCTTGGGAAGCTCTTTGTGTTTTTCCTAGAAACAATTCTACATGGTTTATTCTGGAAAGCGTATACGCAAGAAGAGGTGAAATTATCAAACGCTGGATCTGTGCTCACAGTTATTTATTAACCTGCACACCTAAAAGTGTTGCATTTGGGGCACAGGGCCAGATTTAGATGTGAACTGGATGAGGATGCAGAGGAAGGAGGGCTGTGCAGCTGTGTCCCATGACCTCGGCATCGAGCACAGAAGCAGATGGTGCTGGCGCCTCACTGCCTCCTCCTCCTCTTTCGGGTAAATCCACCCTTGAGAGCCTCATTTACAATTCTGCTGAGAAATACAGTTTCTTGGGGGGCAGAGTTAAGGACAGTGCTGAACTGTGCTACCTACTTCCTTATGCTTGGCACAAACAGTCATTAAAGTAAATTAAGGAGTCTCAAGTACAGAGAATTTAAAAACATGTTTTTAGGCCAGGATCTCTGTCATCTAATTGAGGCACTACCACCCTCGTGTCCCGTGGAGCCACACTGGTCTGAATCACCTCCTGGAGGTCATGTCTCTTCCCACTGACTAAAGGGGACCTTGGACAACTAAGCTGAGTGTAGAGGGTATGGTGGGATAAACCCAGACCATGGCCTTGCAATATCACAGCATGGACTGGGCTGGAAGGGACCTTAAAGTTCATCCTGTTCCGACCCCCCTGCCATGGGGGAACCCCTTCCACTAGACCAGGTTGCTCATGCTCAGGCCATGAACATTTCTATCACTGAATGAATATAAAAATCTGGGATTAAAGTTACTTTCTGTGGCTGAGGCACTATGCCTGACTTTCCATCAGCAGGCAGCTGCCAGTCAGTAACACAGTTCTGATAAACTACAGACAGGTTTGCTTGCAAGGCAGCAGCATGGACTGCTATGGCTATTTATAAAAATACATCCAACAGATGCATTGCAGGTTACAGCAGAGAACACTAAGCAGTGGAAAACTGCGTAGAACACAAGAAAAATCATAAAAATATATGTTTTCTTTTTTGTAGTAAAAATCACTATGACTGTAGTTGTGTTTGTAACCTTTCTTTTCCTTGAAAGCTGATTCTGTGCATTTGGTGTTGGAGATCTGGGCTTGTTCCCCAAACAAACACCAGCCACTTAAGCAGTTTTCTGAGATCACCAAGATGCTGGTGCTCTGACAAACTCCATCTTCACTGTGCATCAGATGTGACCTCTACACTCCCCAGGCACGTCTCACAAGTATGAGGTTGACAGGAAATTAAAGTTAAGCTAACATACAAATCATGATGCTTTCCCAAGCTCATCTCTTATGCAAGCTGAAACACAATTTGCTGCAGTGGTAAGCACAGCTAATCAGCAGCCTGGGAATACTTAATAGGCTAAATCCCCATTTGTTGTGGCTCTTTGATTGGATTCTTCCTAACCAAGTGGCTACAGCATACTGGAGCCCTACATGCAGTCTCAATAAATACATTTATTACACTGATTATACTGAGGGCCTTTGAAACCACCAATTGCTTTGCCTAGGGATCTGTAACCATAATTGCAATAGCAGCAATTCATATTTTCTGAAGGAGCAAGGCCAAATTCCTCTCTACTTTAGTTCTCTTAACTCAGTAAATTTTAAGCTTTAAGGGTGATGCTGACCCTAAGTGTTTAAAGTGAAGCAATGCAGTTAAGACAAAAGGTTTTTATAACACATTAATATGTAATGTGCAAAACAAGAGGCAGAGAGGACCTCTACAAGTGAGCAGCTGCTAAAATAATCCATTGCCAGGATGCACAGCTGAGCACTTCCAAGAACCTGGATGGATAAAGCGACCCTAAACCAAGGGGTGAAGGGCCAAGTGATTCGAAAAGAAAAATTTCATACAGGGGGCACAGGGGAACTTTATCAACTGGCATGAGAAAATAGCACAAATATCTCAAATCCAAACCAAACCCTTGGGAAGCTTAGCTGCCAGTCTAGGCAGGAGCTCTGTGAATCAGCTCACACAGTGGGCAGAGGAGCAGTAGCCCATGTCCAGCTGTGCATGTATCTCTGTATCTGTATCTATATCTCCTGTTCCACAAAATGTCCAAAACCAGCGCTGGGTTCCCGGGATCCTGTCACACAGCACGTTCACACGCACTCACACACGCCCAGGGCTTCCCTTGAGTGGGAGTGTAAGTGTGAGCAAGCACTAGTAGAGGACAAAGCAAGCTAGGACACGCTGCTCTGTCACATACTGGCTCTTCAAACCACCCTTTCCCATCCTTGCTGAGGGTGAGGCAGCTCCACACCAAGTCTTGTGAGCTGGGGCACAGCTGGTCGCTACCAACCCGACCACCCTGGCACGTCAGCTGCCAGTGCAGAAAGGAAGTGAACACACTGTCCCACACACCCCCTTCTTGTTTAACAACATCCCTTAACACTAGACTTTGGATAAGGAGAAGTTATAGGAGAAGCAAGCTTCTGTCAAGAGAGACATGGAAGTGTGGGGCCTTCAGAAGAGCTTGGTAGGAAATCACATGGCTTTTCTTTGCCCAGTTTATCCATTACAAGAGAAAATTGGCATAACTAATTCTAAACGATAGATAACTTGGAATGTACAAATAAAAGCAATATTCCTTTCAGATAAGAGGAAAAAAAGCAGCAGATCAAATCAACACATGCACAAACACACACAAAGTCAAGCCCTCCATTTGCTGTAGAGGACAGTGAGCACAGTTGCCTGGGTGAAGATATGTGTCAGTAAGTTAGCTAACACCAGTTATTGCAAAAGGAAAAGTCAAGGCAGCACAGACCTTCCCAAAACATTTAAGACCTCATAAACAATGCAGAATGGACAGAGAGTATATCAGTAAAATTGGTTACTTGCCTATAGATGTCCATACATGCGACTATACATTGGTTATTGCGACAGTTATCAAGCAACTTGTTCCACATATTTGGTTAACAATGAATGACATGCCAGAAACTCCTTTTAGTCTAACAGGGATGAGTCTAACGGACGAATTACAGTGGGCCGAGTAGGTGAAGGGGGTGGTCTTCGACTGGAGAGAGAGAGAGAAAAAACAATAAGCACAAACACTGAGAACAAAGCTGGCACCTTTCGTTGTTGTTACAGGAACATGCACATGCTCGTACATACAACAGTCTTATTTCCACATATACTGAAGCACAACACCCACAAGCATCCACAATAAGGAAAGAGGCAAAGGGTTTGCCAGGTGCCCACCATGCCTTAGCCCCCTCGCCCACCAGACAGCTCTTCTTGCTGATCCACAGCCTGGGTGTTCTCCAAACACAGTTACCTTCATGTGCCACGGAAACCATCCCGGGAAGGATCATTATTCCCATTTTCTTAGGGGTCAGTCCCAGCCTGGACAGCCACAGAGGAGACTTACAGGAGCGTTCCAGAGCAGAAAACAGGACTGGGGAAAACAGCCGGCAGTGACTTCTGCTGCTGTTTGCAGAAGCAGGAAAACCTGCAGCTTCTTGCACAGTTGGGCCAACTGGAGTCACATCAATGTGCCCGAATTTGAGGCATAAATTTCAAGCTGTATATCAGTGGCCAGTTATATCAATGCCAGTCGTGTTTGGGGCTGCTGGACTCACTCGTTTACCACTAATGCATTCCTCAATCAACTTCAGTGCTAAGGAGTCACAGATTTTTTGGGAAGGCTTATGTGTCTTTTTTCATTTTCCTGTGTACTGCAAACGCCTACACTTTAATTCAGACTGTGTCATCATTTGGTAAGAGAACACAGTGCAGGAGTTGGCAGTACAACGATCTCCAAGCGCATCCCACCTGCAGTCCAGGCTGAGACCTATCCCTCCTTCCCTCATCCAAGGATGACACACCAACTCTGCTGGCGTGGCAGAGTCTCTCAGGTAGCTACTCAACACTTTACCTTTCTGTGTGCAGGTACACTGTTCATATCAGTGCTGTGTGGAGGCAACTCCATCAGCACAGTTCCAAAGAGGATTTTGTTCCACCTGGGATAGAACACCCCACTGCTGAGCAAGGCCTATGCAGAGTCTGAGCTGCCAATACCTATTTGGCCTCCAGTGCCTGCACTGCTCACACAGTTCTGCTGGCACTGCAATTTGTATGAATAAATTGCCCTAAGAGACTGTTCCTCCCAGCCAGCCTGCTCCTTAGCCAGCTATCCAGCAGTGTTCTGTTGTTGCAGTTATCCCAATCCATCTCTTACAATGCTTTTGCTCCCCAGTTTTTTTAGTGGCAAGTACTAACTTTATTCTTAACCCCAGCCCAAATCACCAGGAGAGCTCACAGCTGTGCCCAGGCTCTGAACAAGGGCAGGAGCCCAGGGCTCTTCAGCTCCCATCAGCTGCAGCAGAGCTCATTAATGGCCCAGACAAACTGTGCAGCCCCTTCTAACCTGTCCTCCACCTGGGAAAGCAGGGACAGGTCTGGCTCTGAGGAAGATTACAAAGGAAACATGTCTCATTCTGTTAAAGCTAAACTGAAGATTAGACGAATGTAACAATGTGTTAATCTTCTTTGAACTGGAACAAAATATATGAGACAAATTTATACTTGACAAAAAAGGTCTCGGCTCAAAGTGTGTCTTGAGCGACAATATTCTCTTTTGGTGAAGAAATGAGAATTTTAATCCCTAACATACAACAAATACAAAATATGCCAATTGAAGCATTCAAGTAAATCAACAAGCTAAAAAAAAAGGGCAAAGTATAATTTCTTCATGGTGTATTTTTCTTACAGGAAAAATGTTACTGTGTTAACCATTGTTTCTTGTGTTGCTCCAGTGTAGGTCTTCTGGACCCATTTCCAAAATTTGTAGTTTCATAAAGAACCACTTCTAAGGCTCTGCATTTCTGCTGGGTTGCATTAAATTATTCCTTTGTTGAAATGCCTCACATTGCATTGTTTAGAGCTTGCTGAAAACATTGTATCATGTGTATACAATTTACAAACAAGGGAAAATGCATACAGCTGTCTTCATATCAAATTTAAAAGATACAAGCCCAAACATGCATTTTAATACCAGGTTGAATGCAGCACACTGGATTCAAATAATGTAATTTAGCCAAATTACTATTTAACACAGCAGGATCAGAAACTGGAGAGCACAGTGGGAGGATTTCCTAGATATAATCAGTCAAACCAAACCTGAACCAAAATCAGGTCTGAGCCCCATTTCCTCCCTGAACCAGAGCTGGTATTGCACTCCAACCACTATTTTGAACTTTCATTCAAGCCCAGTGCAGACCTAAACAGAAAAATCCCCCATCAGCTCTCCTTCCCACTCCAGAGTATCACCCACTACAAGGAGAAGCTGACATCCCCATGGGGACCCTCTGAAGAGAAGCTGCTGCCCAGCCACACCAGCCTTCTTCTCCCCACAGCACTGTCCAACAGGCAGGTCTGATCAGCCAGAGGACCCTTCAGAGCCAGCCACACTCTCTCCCAACATTTCACACTATGGATACCTCCCAGTGGAGACACTCGTATATCTGGGATGCTCTACATACAAGCACTTCCATGTGTCTGCCCACTGGGCATGGATGTCCATGAGGAATGGGCAGACCTCTCCTTAGCTCCAGCCCTTCAAGGGTGCTGCCTGCCTCCCAGCTCCTTAACCCACCACACCGTGATTAGGGGAGTGGGACCTCCACCTGGAGATCACAGGTGCCTTTCAGAGGAGTGGCAGATGTTTGGGAAAGGCAGCACTTGGGAGAAGACCTGCAAAAGCACTGTTCCCCTCCAGCCCTGCTGCTCACACCTTCCTGGGCTATGTGCAGTTCCTGCTGGTCCTGCAGTCCCTGGCAGAGGACAGAATGGGGAAGAGACCTCACCTTCCTTAGCCACTGGTACACAGGATCAACTTCCACGAGCTGAAGCTCAAGTCCAAGCAAAGGAAAAAACAAGCCCAGAAGTTACAGAATATTCTGAGTGGGAAGGGACCCATAAGGATCATCAAGCCCAACTCTCAAGTGAATGGCCCTGTCAATGTGTCAAGTGATTCTGTGACCATTTCTACACTGGGAGGAGGATTCACACCTTTTTTTTCACCCCTAATAGGAATCTCAACCCCAAAGACAGGAGGAGATACCAACCTGCACATCTCTTGCCTCTGCCCCACTCCTTCACACACGGAATGGTGGCTGGGAGTGGACGGGCTCCACAAGAGGGAGAGATGCAGGATTGGGCCACCTTGAGATAACAGCCAGCAACCAGCTTCTGGACACCTCCACAAAGTGCAGGTCTGAGGGAAGCTCTGAGCGGTTTCGGCACCATCGCTTCCCGAGAGAAGTTTACCAAAGGAGCGCTGCCAGAGCCTCCCCGCGCGGAGAAACCGGGACTAATAGGGCGGCAGGGGGAGCTCCAGCCTGCCCGGGGACCGAGCGAGGGAAAACCGGGCAAAAACAACCGCCCCCGCAACCCTGCTCCGCGCTAGCTGCCATCCCAGTGAGTAAATACGTGAGTAAGGCCAGCTCAATGTTTAGTCTGAGGCCAGCACACGATAGGGGCGCAGACGGCCCGAGCCGCGGTTCCGCCGCGTTATCGGAGCGACTCCGGCGGCCCGGGGAGCGCTCCCGGTGCGGAGCTGTTCGTTCCCAGGCGGCTCCCGCTTCATAGACAGTTCCTCATAAAAATGTCACTGCTGCGGGAATTCCGAGTTGGTTATTGTCTACAGCATTTCAGCGGGGTTTTCGAGTTCTGGGGCCTTGCCCCGCTGCCTGGCCCCTTTAACTCAGCCCCTTTAACTCTTGCGGGGGGGTGGGGGGGAGGTGGTTGGTGTTTTGTTTTGCTTTTTTTGGGGGCCGGGGGAAAAAAAAAAGGGAAACCGCGTTTGTAAAAGTTAGTGCTAAAGGGGCAGGGGATCATAGGTCCCCCCGGAGTGAACGAGTCTGCAAAAAGAATCAGTTCTTCTAACTAGCACATATTAAGCAGACGTAAAGAATTTACCAATGAAAATTGTGGGCTAAGTATGTATTTAATAACTCCCTGATGTTGCTGCAGAGACTCCTCCTTTGAAGCGCTCAGTGGGGTTTTGAGTGGAGGGTAGCTCTCACCTCCATGCAAAAACTTTTTTAAAAAAGGAAAAGTTTTACATTTATTTTTAACCTAAGCAGCACACCCCGTGTTTCCAGTTTTAAAAGAACTCCTAAAAGCTTTAGCTAGGCAAATGCAGAGCAAAAGAAATTAAATAAAGCAAGTCTAGACTTAAAATTCGATCAGAAACATATGGGAGTTCTTCAAGCATTTGCCTTTTGAGAAGTGCTATCGCTCCCCACACAGAGTCCATAAAATATGCTTTGAGTAAAGCACGGCTGTAATTACCCGCTCAGAGAAGATGGCTTCTCACAGCACAGCCAGCGCACTGCTAAATAAGTTTCTGTAATTTCCACTTACATTTTACATTCCTGTTTGCTTGTGACCACCAGAGAACACTTGCAGAAGGCATGCACATAACTATATTTCACAATACATCCTATAGGTCTGAAATTGTGAACAGAAGTCCATTATTCTCTCCCTGTTCCATGGTCTTGGTTTCCCTATAACGCAGCCGTCTTGGAGCACCCAGATACGTGACACTGTCTTTGCAGAATTTAAGAAGGAAGTACTTACACAAAATTTCTAAGTGGCTTTAAGACTGACTTCAGGCAAATTTTGTTTCAGGTGAGGAATAAATCTAGTTTCTTGTCTGGGTGATTAGTTAGAGAGACTAAGTAGCTTGGTCTTGGGATAGTTATAATGCCTTGACTGATTTTATTTTTATACTCTTTCTCATGTTTTCTCTGTTTCAGTAAGATCCTCAGAGATCCCTGCTTTTCCTGGCTATTACATCAACCTAATTTTTTTTTATACTGTACCTCTCAACCTCCATCAGCCTCTGGATTTGGAAGAAAATCCAAACCAGAAGTGAAACTACTGTAGCCATCATGGTTGAATAGAGGCAAGACATGTTTTGTAGACCTAATTAGTCTTTAGTCTGTGCATGCCTAAAACTCTTTTTGTCCTACAGCAGATGCAGCATAGCTACTGTGGAGCCTCCCATTAGCTCAGGAGCCAGCTTCTCAAGTGGAAGTGGGAAAACCAAAAGGAGGAAAGGCACTTGATACTACTGTCACAGGTCATAACAAAGCAGGAAAAGCAGAAAAAGGATGATGACATTAGGAGGAGTAGAGCAGGAGAAGCATGGACAAGAATCCAGAGGACATGATGACTCTGGGAGAAGTAAGAAACAGCACTCAGTGGTGATGAAAGGAAAAAGTAGCTGGGGAATATCTGCCTGAGATGGTCCCTTACCCTAATGTAATGGTCCAAGAGAGTGGAAACTTCTCAGATTTGTTCCTCTACTGTCATTTTGTTAAACATTAAATGCCTCTAGTAAGTCCTACAGGACTGCTACCGGCGGGCAAGTCAGGAATAGAAGCCCTGAGCCACACAGCACAGCATTTCAGGGGCATGACAGTCCTGAAGTAGTTCTCCAACTGAACACACATGTCAGGCTCTACCAATGCACAGAGGCTGTGCTGAGACTGTACTGGCTCAGCTGTACATACAGCTGAACCTCACTATTTCACACTACTTCAAATGACCCAGCTGCATAGTGCTCTGTCACTGGAAGAATTTTTGTGCTGAGTGTGAGCAAGTTAAAGTTACTAGATTATGCTGTTTTATCAGATATCTATTTCTTTCAAGCAAAAGAAACAAAAAATAAGAGTGAAGGGGAAGAACGTGTCCTTCCACTAGCCACCACTACACTGCAGCAATATAAATCTCCATTAATTCAAATGCTTATGCTGTTTGAAAGCATTTGGGTTAATGAGGCTCCACTGTGCGTGATTTAGCTTAATACAGATGCTCCTTTAAGAGGCAAAGTGGTCCAAAATGTGATGCTTCACCAGAATAATTTATTATTTACAACTCAAGCTACATTTTCTATATGACCATCATAAATTAATGAATATATTTGTATGTTTATGTGAGCACTGCATTTTCATATTAGTCATTTCAGGGAATTAACATGTCATTTGGAAAACTCAGCTTGAATAAACAGAAAAAAATTAATTCAACAGAGCGACCAAGAGAGACTATTATTCTTAAGAAACTGTGTGTTCTTGTTTGCCCTTCAGCAGGGAACATGTCAAATAAGCAAGTGTGCAGCACGTTCATGGAAGAGTGGCTCGACCTTTCAGAAACCTGAGGTCAGGATGGTCAAGAGGATCAAAACTGCCCGTGGAGGAAGGGAAAGTCAGGAGTGGTGAGTGATATGTTCAGAATGATGTTCTACTTTCTTCTGTCCATAGAAGATAACAACAGTAGGGCCACAAAATCAGCAGGAAGAACATCTGATCTTTTCGCAGTAGCTCAAGTCTTGTGCACTGGTCTGTGTGTAGCTGTTCTGTTTGGCATCAGACTGAATCATGCTGTATCCCTCAACACTACATCTACTTCTGCCTGCTCTAGTATTCTTACTCAGATCTGGCCTGCCTCTGCCTTTTTGCCTCTCTCCTCTTTACTTACCTCGGTGCAAGAAGGGAGCAAATGTCCTGGTTGTCACCTCCAGCTGGAGTTGCACCTCTTCTTGTCCAGGACAACAACTAATGTGATTACCAGTGTCAGTGTTGTTAATGTAACCCTGGAGTGCCCTCATTCAATAATGATCCAAAACAGCTTGCAGGGGGCAGGAGGGTTTCAAGGACAGCCTTTCAAGATGCCTGCAGGTTCAAGAAGTTCAAATCATCAATGCTTTCTCTCCATTTACTCCATTTTCTCTCCATTAGATGTTTTCTCTTCCAGCATAAGGAAGGCTAGAAATGCACTGCTATTCACCCACTCTTTCAGACAAGGTAGAAATTTCCTGCTCAACACCCTCACTCTAATCTTACATAGCCTTCATGGCAACTGTTATTAAACTACTCCATTATGACATTAAGTAAATACTGGGGACAAAACACAAGTTTCTGTATTTCTGACAAACATTTGCTGTTGTTTGACTCTACTTTCCTTTTTCAGCTTGAGAGATGCTAAAAATAAAACCCACTTCCTTCTACTACAGTATCTTGAAGAGAAAAGCTGATGCTTCGAAAGCAGGCTTCCACTGTGATTGAGGACACTTCTTTTGACTCTTTTCAGGTTCCTCTTTTTCTGCCTTCCCCTCTCTTGCATCATTTTACTCACCCTTCCCCATCACATAGGGCTGGTCTATGCTAAGAGCAATGAAGAGCCATTTCCATCTTCTTTGCTGAATTTTGGAAGTAACTTGCAACAGTCCCAATAAAATGGATCTCTCCTAGTTCACCCTGTTTTAAAAAACTTTCTTTTTGTTGAATAAGGCAGGAGCAAGTAGCTTAGGATTAATACTAAAGATAATCACAATTACCTGAGGCACAATAAATAAGATCAAACCTAAACTCCACATACAACAAGAGATTCTTCAGGTAATTTTGTTCAGCTGCCACAGTGTACTGCCCATCAGAAAATTCCTAGACCACTGAAGATACAGAGAGCCTGCCTCTGGCTGATGAAAGAAGATGCTGATGGGAGTTAGAGTCAGTGGTAGCAGATGTGTGTGGCACATGCAGTGTGTGGCATCCCATGAACTTTTACTCCATCTTCAGGACAGGCATCTGGAGGAGAGGTATGTAAAGGAAGGCAGTAACAAAATCCTATTGCCAGTCTAAAAGAAAGTAATTTTTTTTAGGGGCAGCAGTCAGTGAAGCTCCTGGAGCAGAAATGCAGACCCTCCTGTATCCCTCATGGCCTTACAGTGCAGGCAGCTGAAGAATCAGTCCTTCAGTGGAAATGCCATTCCAAATTTCTCTGAAGTTCGGTATTGCAGAATTACAATGAAACCACAAGAGTTGCTGGATTGTGACTTTTTACATGTTCTTACAACCTGCTGTGACCTGCTTTCTGGCCAATCCCTCCAATATTTATCTTCATTCAGAATGCTACTCCTTTCATTGCTTCTGTTGTCCCTGCTCATTGCAGGGGAGTTGGACTAGATGACCTTTAAAGGTCCCTTTCAAACCAAACTATTCTATAATTCTATTCTATGATTCTATTCCATGACTGAAGTTCCAAGATGACCCCACATAAGATGACTGGTATTCCTCAACTGTTTTTGCACATGGCAAAACATGGCCCCAAGTAGTGTAGCTCGTGTTTCTGATGGGTGTCACAGCCACTGCCGCCAAGCAGTTGAGAAAGATTGCCAAATATTGCATTTTATGGCCTGAAAACTTTAAAAGAAGACTGAAATGCAAGGAAGACAGATTTACAAAGGTGGCAGGGAAGGGAAGGGAAGGGGTAAGTTAGAAAGAAACCAAGACAAGATGGTGAGAAGGAAAGGAGGGAATACATGGGGAAGGCAGACAAATGGACCAGGCAGGAAACCAAGTGAAAGAAAAAGGTGAAAGAGGAAGCAAACAGTATGGTCAAGAAAGGGACAGCGAGGGAATGACAGAAAAAAGGGAAAAGAAAATAGTGAAAAAGGAGCCAGTGGAGGAAGGGGAAATGCAGAGCTCCTTTCTAAGAGATAAGGGAAAATAAATGGAGGCTGCTGCTTGAAGCAGCCAGCAGCAAAGTAACATATTTCTGGGTGTGCATTTCAACAAGAAATGTACATTAGACGGGTAACAAATTACACAGGGTTGTCTTCCCCCTGGGCAGAAATCACAGAAAGAATAACTGATATTCTCATAAGTCTTGTGATTTTGGGGTCTTTGGACAGGCGGAGTTGGAAACATATGGACTACAGAAGATCAGTATCCCCTCCTTGAGGGGCTCTGGCTTTGCCTCATCCCTGTAGCTGTATATTCTTTTGATCACAGACATGAAATACAGAATTAAATAAACCAGTTTTTGGCTTTCTTTTCTGCTGAAATTCAGCAGGATTTTGAAATCCCTCCATATAACACTCTTGTCTCTTTGCTTGCATGAAAACACTCCTAATTGCTGATTATACTTTATGAATATAACCTTCACTGAAGACTATTCAAAGAGGACACACGGATGCTGGACAGAGCTGTGCTCTTCTATTTGGGTGTTCAGACTGAGATCATCCAAGTCAGCATGCAAATGCTCTAAGGTGGGCACTTACTCGTCCTGCCAGAAGAGTTTGCTGCAATGGCTACTGGATTACTATTTATATTCCATTAAAAAATACAGTAGTAAGCTTTTAAGGCTGCAAGGTCAAACTCTGAGGAGAAAGAAGATTCCCAGGCTAAGGCAGGATAACTCTCCTGGCCTTATATGCTTATGCACTAGGACTGATTTTATTCAGAGGATCATGTGCAATTTTTGCAAGGGACCCCCTTATCATTCAGTGAACGGGGTTAGACATTACATTGTATCTTTCCAAAGAACTCTAATCCATAGAAATCCATCACAGAAAGCTTACTGAATGGCTGATATTTGGCAGTGAGGTGGCAGCCAGGCAGTAATGCTTTCTCTGCAGGGAATTCCTCCTGACTTTGTCTGGAAATTTCTAACTGCAATACTGTCAGGTAAAAGTACTTCTTTGTGCTGGTTTGGCAGAAATGTGTAATGATGGCTTATAATGCAGATTAGCTACCAACACAGCAGGTCATGTAATTAACCTGGGTGGCTTAATAAAAGGTAGTGCAGAGCCCCCACCAGCCCTTCCACGCTGGCTGGCTGTGGGTTGACGGAGATTGTAGGAACAGTATGTGGCTGATCACGAACAGCACAACAATTCCCTCCCCACCACTTGCCTCACATGTAAAGACCACCCCCAGCCCCTGGGGACCAAACACCACATGCCTGAGGGTGACATGTGCTCAGAGCACCCTAGGGTTTCACAGAGTGGGGTCATTTATATTTCAATGACAAAGTGAGTAACGAACTTCAGGGCTTTGTTGGGAAAGGCTCCATGAATCCACAGTAGCACTGCAGAGCAGGACACAGGGAGAAAAGGGGAGCACCCTCCCACCCCCACAAAGCCTCATGGGCTCTGCTGCCAGGAGGAAAAAACCATTTCCAATTCAATTGTTTCTCTCGTGGCAAAGCTGAGCTTCACATTCAGGGCATTTAAAAGTTACAAATCAAAGCATCCGCCGTAGAACTTCAATTGGTCAAGATCGGGCTTTCCACACAGGCAGGCAAACACACATCATGGTAAGCTTAAGTGGCTCTAGTGCCTACTTAAAGCCATCTTACCAAAGCAAGCAAGCACACAGCTGCATTTTCTTTCAAAATACTACTGCAGCCTTTTAAGAGAGAGGGGGAATAATCTCAATTCTGGCAGCGGAGAATATTTCACAAATCATATATGCTTTGGCATCAAGCCCTTAAAGCCAGAGGCCTTTACTCACAGGCTTTGCTGGGAGAGATCCACCCACCTCAAGTGGGATTAATTAAAAGAGGCATGTATCATGCAAATAGTTTCTGTTTCCTTACAGAAATATTCAGAGCATATAACCCAAAACAGCTTTAGAATCAGAGCGAAGCAAGGAAGAAAATTATTTCCTGCTCCCCTAACTGTTTCCCTTTCCCTGTACATGAAGGGAGGAACAGTGAGAAAACACTGAGAGCGCTCGCTATTCCTGTACAATTCCTTTGATTGTAAGTTGACTATTATTATTCAACTAATAAAGTTGAAGAAAAAAGTTATGTTTTAAAAGACAGGGGCTGTATCTCACTAGAAGGTGCCAAATTTTCCATATCAAACGTGTAAGCTGCTCATTGGAAAAGGACAGTCCCAAGTCTTACCCTCTGAAAATGATCTTTTATCTTAAGGCAGAACAGGAGAAAATGGAAACCTTATATTTCTTCAGCATGTCAGGATTTTCAGCTTCACATGACAGGCGCTGCAAGAAAAAGCTCCTCTGGAGAGCGAGATAAACTTTAAAAATACTACTTTCTTCTCAGGAAGCTAAACTATTTCCCCAGATAGAAGAGATCCCGACACTTCAAGGAATCACTGCAGAAAATGGTAGTGGAGCAGTTCAAGCACAAAGCCCCAGTTCAAAAGTAAGTCACAAAAAAAGCACAAGTTTCTACAAGAACCCTTCCTCAAAACACTTTTTTTCCCCTTTTTTAATATCTCAGCCCCATTTTCTGAGTCAATTTCCTATGATCCTGCAAAGGCTGTTATTAAAACCAGACCAAGCGTAGCTGAAATTCCAGGGCTTAAAAGAAACATTTAATAGGCACAGGAGCTGGCCACACTGTCCCCCTCAGGTGATTTCCCCTGCAGCCCCTTCCCTGGGATTTCCTCCCTCGCAGTTTAGTCAGCAGGAGAAGCCTGAAGTTTCAGCAGACCAGCAAACCCTTCCTTCATTCTTCAGCAGCTGAGGTTTTTTTTTTGTCCGAGGCTTTCACAGCTCTAAAAAAGAGAACTAGGATCCAGCCCAGAAGATGCGTATTGCAGATATTTTTTTGACAAACATGTCAGGCAGTCACATATTCAATTACATCTCCAGCTACAGCATTTAAAAAATCACTGACCTCCTTTATCCACCAGTGCTTTTCATGCCACCAGTGGCAGTCCCGAACTGAGTCATTCCCAGGCTGCTTACCCACGTGTCTTTTGTGTGCTAGAAAATTCCTTTCTGGTCTCCATCCCACCTATCACCTTGGCATGAAAGAGATGATCATCAGACATGCTCTTGGCAAGCCACCTCAGGAAAGCAGTGTCCATGCAAAACCCCAGCTGGGCAGGATGAGGGAGCCGTGCTGGCGGGCGAGGCGAGTGAGAGGAGCCATGGTTCTCTCCGGCAGCACAACTGGCAAAGCACTGCACCCCATCTCTGTCTCTACTCTCTGATTTACCCTCCGATGGCACAGAGGAAGCACCAGGGCCAGAACCCTCTGGCCCAGCCTCAGGCTCTCCCATGAGGGGATGATCCTTGGGCTTCTTCCCTTCCAGCACAAAGTTTAGAAAGGCAGTTTCAGGTTTCTCCCCAACAGTCCCTACTGCAAGCTACAGGATATCCACTAAGATGAAAGAGTGTGCTTTGTGGTTGGGCATTGATGCAACAACACCCTTTTCATAGAAAATGCTTAAAAACACTCCATTCCTTTGATATACCTCATTTATTTATTCTTTCTGTTATAAAGGGTAATTATACTTGAAACACTAAGCCTCAAGTTTAAGTTACTGACAACTGCAGCAGATCTCATCTATTTAAAATAAAGTTTTTCTCCAGAGGTTCTCCTCTCAATTACCATTTTTAAAATTGAAAATGTGCACATTTTATTTTTGTTTCTATTTAACTGGCAGGGGTTTTCTTTCAAACCATGACTACTTTCAATAACAGTTAATTTATCAAAAATGGAGAAACCCCTTTGTTCCAACATTGCCTAATCTGCCCACGTTCCTCATAATTTAAGAAGTTAATGAAGCCCTCGTAATCAGAGGTTTTCATATATATATATGTATATATGAGTGATTATGTGTATTACATCATTGTGAAAATAAACATGAAGGACATTTTATCAATATAACCTATATAAAAAAGCAGTTAATGCCACAGAAAATTATAAAATATGCAAAGCTACTTTAAAAAGCCCTGATAAATGCAAAGCCCTGGGAAGAAAAGGAAACTATGTGCTGAAGAAAATCCAGTTCCTTCACTAATTGTTTTGTACCATATGATCTACACTATGGACTGTTTTCAACTGGCTGTAAATTACTGGCCCTGCTGGACAAGAATCAGACTCCTACCAGTTTGTTCCCCTGGTTCTGCAAGGATTGCTCCTGTTCTATCCTCTGGTGAGGATTCAGAATGACAGAGGTAAGGACCTGCACCTCTTCTGGTGGAGGGGTAGGTGACCTCTCTCTCTCTCTCTGAACTCCTGTGTGGGTACTACACAACCAGAACTGGGGGTTTTAATGAAAGGGAATCAGTGTCTTCCAACTGACTGAGTGGAATTTTTTTTTTTAAATGAAAAAAGAATCCTCCTATCTTTTCACAAAGTCATATTTGTACTAAAACTTGGTTCCTCCAAACAGCTTTGACTCTCTGTAGGGAATGCCCAGTTTTGCTTTGGTACAAGATTCCCTCAGTAATGGCACTCAGCTTTCCAACACAGTGCAGGGTCTGTTATGCCAGAGGGAGAGAACCATGCCACCACCAGGAAGATCACACATCTTACCTTGGGACACTGGGAGGAGCCCGGGTGGGCCGAGAGGGAACCTGGGGAGGTCCTCCATGGGCTTCTCCAGCACTTGGGAATGGAGGCAGTGGTCCTGGGCGGAACGGGACTGGGGGAGCCCCCGACTGAGGGCCTGGAGATGGGATTGCAGGAGCAGGTCCTCGGCCAGATAAAGGTCTGGTTGGGGGATTGTTTAATGTAGGTCTCCTTGGAGTGGAGGGACTTGGAGGAGGTGATCTAGAGAAATAACAGATTTTAAAAATTCATTCAGGTGGGGGGTTTGTTTGTTGTATTTTATTTTACTTTAAACAGAAGTTAAAACCTTTTTTATGCCTATGGCAACTGTTTTTTCTTGGCATTTCCCTTTGCTGTCAGTGTCAGAGGATCACATATAATGAAGTCCCACACCTTTCCCATTGACAACATACCAGCAAAGAGGTAAACGTAAAAGATTTTACTATTCAAGTTCTAAGAATGTGTTGTTAAGTGGATTTTCTAGGACACAGAGCCTGAGATGCTGAATTATTGTAACAGCTTGCAAGAAAGAGGCCTTGTGGAGATACAGCTGGGGTGACAGAAGCAGCTGCTATCTGAAGCATCAGACAAGCTACAAATCCACTGGATGGTCTTCTACAAGGCAGATATTCCTGTCTGGTGTCACATACATATCCACAGAAGATGTAAATGTGGGAAAATGTTTTCATTTCCCTCACAGATGTCATTAAAGACCAGGAGGAGCATCTTCCCAAAAAGACAGGCAGGGAGGGAGCTACTGATGCCGACTCCGTCTGCCTGTCCTGAATTTCATGGCAATACAGATTGGAGGCTCCTCACCTGCGGGCCTGCTGAAGCCACGAGTCATCCACAGGAGGGGGAGCAGGGGTTGAGACGGTGCTAGTGCTGATATCCCCGATGATGGCCAGGGCTTCCTTCAGGGCCTGGTACATGCGGAGCGTCTCGTCCCGGCGCTGCGCCTGCTCAGCCGACTCCTCCATCAGAGTGTTTTGGTCCTCAGAAGAATACAAGTGAGCCAGGAGCTCTGCGTTGATAAATTCTTTTACCTATTTCATCAAGAAAGAAAAAAAAACACAAACAAAAAAACCCAAACCACCACTGAAATAAACAAACAAAATCTCTGCGGGGAGGAAATACAACACTGCACAAACACAGTGGCGACAGACATACCTCAGTTTAATCTGTTTCTCCTACTAGTTTTCACCAATTCTACTGCTCGTGCAGTTTCTGTTAGGTCACATCAGGGACTGAAAGATGCAGAACTCGGACTGAGCTGACAGTGAGCAGCCTGAAGCCAAGCTGTGTCCCAAGGAAAGGCTGGCACATGCAGCTGGGCCCCACAGCTGGAAAAGGATGGACTGGACCTTTTAGCAGCTGCCTGCACACAGATGGGCTTGTGGCAATTACAAAGCCACATTCTGAGACAGCAATTCACATCTGACAATAAGATGGTTTTGTGCAGTCGCTCCACAGTGCACCGGGGCCTTTTTTTGGGTCTGTCTATGAAACACCAGACATGGTTGGAGTTAACACTGTTCTACATCTCTAAGGTGACACCTATGTTTACATTACATTTCAACAGCTCCCAGGAGTCAGCTGGCATTTTGGTCCAATTCTAAATGGCTGACAGAGAGGTAAATGACAGTACCATCAGATATAGATTCCCCAAGGAATTAGAATTTTCAGGCTTTATAACATGTGTGTCACTTATTTCTTAGCAACAGTTTACCCTACTGTAGACACTGTCTTTCATTTCCAACAACTCTGTCAGATTCTGAGTATCTCATCCACACACACTCTAACTGAAGGCAGAAGTCTCCAAGTAATCTAATTTACTATATTGATTTCCTGCTATGCCTGCCCTGGTTATAGAAACCTGGGCCACATTAAGAGACATAAAAAGCTAGAGGTACTCTGATTAAATAAGACTGTGGTAAATAGACCAACTGCTGACCTACTAAATCCTTGCATTTGAGACTTTGGTTGCTGTTCTGATCTATTTCTCATCTGGTGCTTTGCTCTATAAAACTTCTTTGAGCTGGAGATACTGAGGATAACACATTCCCAGGATTCTGATTACATAAACCTGAGCTCTGTTTGTGCTCGTTTAGCAACGCTGATTTAAATCCTGACAGCGAGACTAAGGCACTGTCTGTGTTCAGGAGAGGTCAGTGAGAGCACTCAGGCTCTTCAGGCAAGGGACCCATTCTGGTCACCCAGCAATGAGAAGGCAGCCAGGACAGACCTTACAGGGAAACAAAACCAGATTGCCTGGGCTTGGCTGTCATTCCCCATTCACGTATGACAGGAGATGCACAAATTATTAGCAAAGCCTGCAAAAATTTTCCATGAGTTTCATGCTGCTTTCCAGTAGATGGTACTGATCAAGAGCCAGAGTACACTACTTTCCTCATGATTGCCAAAAACTCTCCACATTAAAAACAGATATCATAGTTAAACAGCATCACATTCTGCTCGATGAAATGAACATTTTAATGGCATCACTTCAAAAAAAGAAGAAGAAGAGGTCCTAAAATTAGATTAAGGCCAGAGCTGATTGTAAAAGCATTGTTAAACCACAAATATCTGTTTGAAAAAAATCAGCCTGTGACAATTATCATGAGAGGTCCCTGTCTGTTACTAGCAGGGGACTAAAGTAACTGCCTGAACTCCTCTGGAAAGGGAAGACTGCTGTGTTAAGGATGGTTCTTGGATCAGTCTCCTGCCCTCTGCAATCGAACATGCTGTACTAGACAGAGGAAGATCTTCCCCAGTAGCCACTTTCTCCAGCTTGGAAATGGAGGGGAAGGTGCTGCTTACTCACACCTTTGATCCTTTCTGGAAAACAGACTCATGGGAATGGTTTAAAACGTTTTTCTTCACAGACATCAGACCTGCAGTCAAAGTTGAACCATAGGAAGCATCCAAAAGGCCAGTGCCCCAAAGCCTGCCCTGTCATTAAGAAGTGGGGTAAGTTAGGCTTGTAACTTCATCAGTGAGAAGACTACAACACATATCACTGCCTCAAATGCAAACACAACCCACTCCTTACCCTTCAGTTTGGCAGTAACAAGTACTCTGGAGTTTTTCCACTCAACTGAGATCTCTACCAGCACTGCTTATGGAGCACACACTGACTACTCTGAGACCACATACCAAGGATACCTGGGCACCATGAAATACAGACTGGAAATGTGTATTTTGTTTGGGCATGTTTGAATTGCTAATGGTAACTCAATGCAGTTCTGTGTGGTAAATGTATTTTCTTTTAAGGTAATCAACATCCACCCTAAGGGTACAATAAGCAATGCATATGCAATACAATAGTCTAGGTTTAGGCCTCAAAATATGCTCAGGGACAACATGTAATTATTTTCTGTACACTGAGTTTGAATCTGATACTTTCCTTGAATTTTAAGTGCTTGTTTATGGGCCCACAAAGTGGAGAGGAAGTTCTAGGAAAACTTGGGAGGTTACAACTGTCATGGAAACAAACTCCTTTGGATCAATTTGTTTCCAGTGTTTTGGAGGCAACATGATGGGGCAGCAGAAAATACAGAGTATGCTCATTAGGGGGGAAGGAGGGTGTTTTCACTTAACTCCTTGTGGATGGATTGGACTTCTGAAGACACCAAGGAACACACACACAACTTAACAGGACCCACCTTCCATCACAGCTCCACAGCTTTCCAGGTCTCTGCACAACCTTTTGCCGTGGCTCAGCACTCTTATTTCAACCATTTCTTTCTCTTTTTTTAAATTGATAATTTAGCTATTTTTAATATAGTATTTTACTGCCTATGCTGCACAGAAACAAGTTCATTAGTACTTCTAGCCCCACTCTTCACAGTCCTTTAAAATGCTTTGATTTTTTGCCACTAATTTAAACTGTAGGATGGAGGAATAGGCCTGAGCTCACTAGGAAGCCCAAATGAGGCCAACTGAAAGGTAGCTGATGTTTTAAGCGTGTTTTTTCTGCATGCCATGGCCAGCCAGCATGGCAGGCTCTATCAATGTCACTAACAGCTGATGAGATTGAAAATACAATATCTTACAGTAATCTACTTCTGAGTAACTCACACACTTCAGAGACCCTTAAACGATTCCATATGAGGAGGTGAGTGGCAGAAAATTTAATGTAAGCTTTCAAAAGGAACTGCTCACCGAGCTCTGCTGTTTATGAAACAAGAGCTGAAGCCCAGCCCTTTCAAAAGGCACTGGAGATGGGCTAAGTCAAAGCACCAAGTTTCTAGGGGTGACTTGGAAAGAGCAGTGAGAACACACTCACCTTAAAAAGTCAAGAGCATGGCTGATTTCTGGGAAAAAAAGGCAGTTCCATTATTCCCTTGTTTTTTGTAAAAACTCACCTGTGGCTAGACTTGCAGCCTGACTCCTCTAAACCTAAGGAAGTTAATGAAATACATCTTGCCCTCATGCAGAAATTCTCTTTGCATTATATGTACCAGAAAATCCCACTGAAATTTTCTGTTCAGCCACCTAACTCTCAAATGCAACACAAATTCCAAGGGGCTAATGAAATCCAACAGATGAAGGCCAGAGGTGGCTCTGAGTCAAAAGTAAATGCTACCTTCTAACCAGATTTGCCTCACAGCACATTGTATTCATAAAGACTGACTGGTTTGATGACCTCACAGAAACGGTGCTACTCATAACTAGCAGGAGCTGTGCTCCCCATTAGAAATTTATATGGCAGCAGTGGCACTAATATTAAGCTTAGTTTTCAACAAGTTCCATTCAGAACTCTGCCAGGCAGCAAAGGCTGAGATCCTACTGCAGTATCTCAAAGCCGTTTCTTTTAACCAAATAATCTTCAAATCTAAGAAAGACACACACAATAAATCAACCAACCACATTTGCTTATCTAAACAACACTGTCCAAGGTTTCTGGATTTATTCCTTTAAAACCATAACCCAAAAACATAAAGAAACCCAAATAAGAACTACTTCATGAACCCATGACAAAAGGCTGCAGATTGAAAATCAAGGAAGCACAACTCTTCTCTGCTGCTCTCACAGACTGCCCAAATGGAGCTCCCAGTTTTCCTGTGCATTCTGCCTTTTCCTCTTACAGCAACACCCCCCCTCAAAAAAAAACAACAAACAAGCCAACTCCAAACCCAGTTTGATGTACCTTTAAATAATACCTTACATGACTGAGATGTAAATTAATTCAGTCTTTAGCATTTTGGGGTAAGCACTAAAGGCAGCGTGCCAGCCTTTAAGAAGGCTGCAGAACTTCCTAGTACTGTGCAATATTGGCATATTTTGTCTGAGTGTGACATTTATGGCAGTGTGTTCTCTTTAGTACACACTGTTGCTGCTGCTGTATCCAAGAGGTGTGCTTGAGGGTAAGAGATTTGACAGACATGTTGAAATAATTTAGAACCCTGGCAGCTACTTACGTTATTGATCATAAGATGCATGATTGTTTTCGGTATCAAATCTCGGATACATTTGTTAATAATAGACATGTAGGAGTCCACGAGATTTCGAATTGTCTCCACCTGTCTCTCCAGCTGGGGGTCCATTGAAAAATTGTCTGCTTGGCCATTCTCCTCATTTTCAGTCTACACAAAAGAAAAATAAAAAGAAAAGTCAAGTCTTTCAGATTTCAGTAAACTGGAAATATAAACTGGGGGGAAAAAAACCCTGGACTTAAACTGTAGTAACCCAGCAATGTAACTCATACAAAGACTACCCAGAGGTTAAAAAAAAAGAAGTACTGGACTTTATCATTAGTGTTCAGCATCATGAAATTAGGACTTTTAAAGTTAATGCCATATGAGACCTTTTGCACAAAGTACATTATATATTTCCAAACCAACATTAAAGAAAGTTTTCAGACAAAGACATGTGGTGGTAAATGACACACCAAAAAATTATCACCTCGGATCACTTACTGCAGCACTTATTAACAAATCTTTTACTGTTCAGATTTCATCAGCTTGACCCATGCAAGAAAGCAGCACTCTAAGTCTGGATTTTCAATGTTAGCCTCCTATGGGTAAAAACCCACCCTTGTAACTTCAGGCTGACTTGTTTGTGACAAATTCCATAGTTCAGCCTCAAATCTGTTAGGTGAGAATAGCACCTATATAAACAAAGGATTTATGAAGGATAACAGCAAAAGCATCATTGGGTCCAGTGCTCAAGGCTCAGCATAACATTTGCTGGATTATATATTAGAGGTCTCTTTTTCATTGGACAGGAAAATACTTCTTTGTATGTAAACAGCTGAGCTAATTAAAGAAAATACCAGGAACTTTAACTAGAAGATAAAAGGCCTGTACTTTGCTCCAGTCTGGCCTGTATAAATGTGAGAAAACCTAAAAAAAGAATAGTAGCCTTTTGGTGAAAATCAAAGTGCTTTCTGAGGCTCAAAGATGCCAAAAGAATGGAATTTCTACCCAGAGAGTACAAAGAACGACGCTCCCCACACTCTGATATATAATACTTCTCCCTGAAAACGACTGCCAGAGCCTTATTACCTTGAACTATAAAATCTAAATCTGTTCTGTGGATACCTGGAAACATAAAAATCACAAAATCTCAGAATGGTTTGGGTTGGAAGGAACCTTAAAGCTCGTCTCGTTCCTGCAGGCACCTCCTTCCACTAGACCAGGTTGCTCAGTGCCTCAAACATGAAGAAAGAGAAAGTCCTTGCAAAACTGAATAACTCAATAAGGAGAACTAGTTATGCATCAGTCAGAGCCCTACCAGGACAGCTCCATTTACAGTAGAGTGTTAGCTAAAATCTGCACATCTCTGGTGCTTTAGAGATTCCTGGAGCAGTTGAAATCAGTATCTCACCCATCAGTGAAAAGCCACTAGAGCTGGATATGGAACCATAACCAAAGAGGTTTCTCCTTGCATGAAATGTCTCCTTACTAGGCCAAAAAGGGATTTCTAGTTTCATGTCCTAATGCAGGTACACACCTACAAGCTTGAACACTTCATATCTACTCCTTATAAACTACATTGGGTCAGTCCAGCCTAAATGAAATGGCACGTTTGTGATTTGTGAAGCTATAGTTTTGTACCATTTAGAAACAAAAACAAGTGATGGCAAAAGAAGTTTCAAAAGTACAGATGAACTCCTGAAAAGGCAGCTAATCTCTAATCAGCGATGCTTCCTAGAAATCTTGGGACTGGGGAGGACACTGAAAGAACTCTTGATGAAAACAGGGTTTTCTATGCTGTAACACCAGTGGACACATACCTAATAAACCTTAACAATTTTGTTAATAAACTGCATATGCCAGAAAGTCACAGTGTGCAGATTAAGTATCTTCCTTAGTCTCTATGTCTGAAGAGAAACTAATGTTACGTTTCCCTGTGAAATACCAAATAAATGGAAAATCATACATCTGCCATATATCTGCAGATTTTAGCCCAGCAAATAAAAAACGGCCCCTTCTCAGCTCCCCTGAATTTGACTTCTCTTCCTTTTCTTCTTCACTATACAAAGTGCAGTTTGTTCATGTATTTTTTCTTTTATTTTTTTTCACTGTTTAAATTACAGATTGCAGTAAGATTTGTAGCTGGCTAAGCAGCAAAGTGACAGATGTTTATCATTATCCTCATCAAGAGAATGTAAAGTAAAAATAGTAATTTGTCTCTGATCTTTAAGGCAAAGGGTAATAGCCTCTTGTTTGAAACTGTAACAGAACTGACTTCATACTGTTGATTTATTTTCTCTGAAATCCAAAAAAATCAATCTTCCACAAGTTTACAGTAATTTATTATGAAAGTTTCTGGCCATAGTACTCCTAATGATTTGATGTCTCAACTGAAGGCTTTTCATGCCAGAAACCATCTTGTTTGCATCGCATCATGCAGATGGAAATCTGCTTCCAACAGATTTCTGGGCCCTACAGTACACACCTACAAGCTTGCTTTGCTGAGCTGCCTCCACGTTGTGCCAACGGCAGCATCCATGAATGAGGTTGCTTGGTAAAGCCGGGCATCACAAGGGATAGAGACACCCCAGTCCATCTCTAGGCCATTCTTTCCCGACAGCTGTTTTCTCACTGAGCACCACAGTGACTCCAGGTTCAGTACAAGCCACCCCTGAGCCCAAGACCCTGTCCCTCTGCATTCTGGAAAGGCTCCTGTGAGTCTCCCACATCTCTCTGCCTGCAGCTGGACAGAACGGTCAAGCTGAACAGGAAAGGAGAATGAAGAAGGTGGAAACAGCTTTCTGTGCCTCCTTTCCCAAGAGCCAGGGCAGCCCCAGTCCTTTCAGTACTCCTCATCCTCGAGCCAGAACTTGCTAGTTCCAATAGCAAGTGTTAAGTGACAGCAGATGAATCTGCGCTGAGTTTTCAGTCAGTTGACTCTTGCTTAATATTGCTATTAATTGTCGACAGGAATGGAATATTATTACTTCAAATGAAGACAACTGCAATTACTTTAGGGACCTTTGTAAGCCTCCAACAAAGAAACTACAGAAGCCGGAGCACTGAAAACCAGGTAAAGAAAATTATTTCACCTTGGAAAACCCAAGTTCAGAATATCCGATGAAAACACACCAAAGCTACAGAGAAGTAACAGGTGAAAACACCACAGACCAAGGGAAGGGAACATGGGAGCCAGGACAGTGCTTCCATTTATGTACACATTCCCATAGAGAGAAAGTCCTTCCCTTCTGCTCTCTGCACTTCAGAAGACTCAAAATAACATCCATTCCTTGCACACTGCTGTGGGTCTCACCTGTCTTTCAGATCTGCTCTGTGCTCCCTGCAGGCAGGGACTGAAACCCAAAGTACACACCACTGCTACTCTGCCGCTTCCCTGCATTTACACACCTTCTCTACTAAGAATGTGTTAAGGATTAACTAAAATGTCAAACAAGAGCAGACTGAAAACTGCACGTGAAACCCAAACCACTTAAGTTTGTGGGAATTTTACTGCTGGCTGCAGTGGAAATAGAATTTCACCCTACACATGCATTTCTACTGGAAAAGTTTTCGATCTTCTGAAGACTGTAAACTCTCTGCTGCAACAGGAATGATTTAGTGCGGTGCAAAGGGATGTGGGCATGAGGATTTGTGTGCATTTCAAAACAAAGGAGTAGCACCTTAGAATATCAGGATAAGTTTTCCTGACTGCAGAAATTATAAGCGTGTTGAAGAACGTCCCAAGAAAACGTAATGAAAAGTGACTCCTTTTAAAATTCACAGCAAAACTGGGTAACATAGTGAAAACAGCCCTGAGCTGGCCACACAGAGAGTGCAGAACTTCTAATTTCCATGATTTCATTACATTCAGGGCAGCTGCCAGCATATTTAAGAATGTCTTGTATAACATTCCTGATGTCAGTTCCAAGAAGGAGCGTTTGTCTAACGTTTTCATTAGAGAAGTGTATCAACCAATTTTCTCTAATCAAAAAGGCATTCTATTAGGAATGACCAAAAGGAAGCAGACTGGAAGGTGATTGACTCCAGGGTAAAAGCCAGAGCAGCAGTAAAGCAATTCTCTGTACACTAAGGAATATGTCCACGGCTTCAGTAAGAAATTCCTCATTTAAGAGCTGCTTTCAGATCTTTCATTTACAGATGCAAGTTCATAACAACCACCACCACCTGAAAATTCATTATTCCCCCCAGATTTTATTTATGCTTTAATTCACAGCTGCTGAATATAGAATCTATTTCATCTATTCCTGTCCAAGTAATATTTTCTTTAATGCACAAACACTCAGCACACTGCAGTTGTCTTAAACCCCCCTGCTTTTTCCTAAATCTTTACACTGCAGTTTGATGCTGTATATATAATGTAGCTAAGATCCTCTCAGCTGTACATAGCGTGCCTTTTGCCAGAGGACTGCTGAAACCACATTGATGGCTTCACACAGTGAGGTTTTCTTATTGGAAGGAACCACAAGTAAATGACAATACATTACTTTTGTGTATTTACAACAAAGCAAGCAGCAGAGAAAGAACACTTCCTGGGTAGCTTGGAAGCTGTCCTTTTCCCTCACAGAGGGTGACTTTGCCACTCTCTTCCATGCTTTCAGCATCTTCTGACTTTGTATTGCTGTTCCCTTTACTGAGCCACCCACAGGCTGCCCCTTTCAGCTGCTGGGCTTTCATTAGCAGCCTGGAACTCCTCTAAGCAGAGGTTATGATCCAGCTTTCCCCCACACACACAATCTCTCTCACTTCATAACCCCTGAGAAGAATGATACACCCTAGGCTCAGTTTAATTCCCAAGTATTTAACTCTCTGGATTAGCTTAAACAATCATCTACTCAGATTCTTCTCTGTGGTTACAGACATTGCATAGCACAGACCATTAGCTAAATCCTCCTGCTGAATCCCCATACTGCTCCCCAAGTACTTACATGGCTTTAGCCATCCCAAACATTGAGAATCAATGTCAGGCTCTCTTCCTGCCTTCTTCAATCAAGAAGCTGATTTGAAACTATAAGACTGAAAGGAACGATGTATTACCAGAACTCTAACAATCTGGAGTTACTTTCATCTTACAGTTTTTAACAGGTTGACAACTAATCATGTCAGATCAATCCAATCTCATTTTAGAGCAGGGATTCAGATCTTACGGGTAAGGTATTAACGTGAGAGACCACATATTTCAGACCTCAGTAAAGCTTTCTGACACAATCTCATGTGACATTTTCATTAATGGAAGTGTGCTCTCCCTGCAGTTACTGGTTGGATACTCATTTCCATAGAAAAGCTGTCAAACTGGAAAACTCTATGAAAGGGGACTTTCATATGGGCTGTGTTTTATAACGTGCTTATTAAGGCCTTGGAGCTCAGGATGGTGGGTTATAGCCTGTGCTTATTACACTCACAGATGAGAAGAAACTGGAAGAGAATGGGAACAAGTTCCATGATAGGACCAGAGTTCACAACAACCTAGAGAAACAGCTTAAAAATCTAGATGAATTCATAATGAACAAAAAATGTTTGACTTGGGCAGGAATAAATCAGTTACAAACATACGGCCACTTAAGGAGTAGTTCAGCAGAAAAGGAGCTGTATCCACTGTACAATATAAACAGAATATTAGTCAATAATGTCTTGCTATTATGCATCCAGTACTGGTTATCACACTACCAGAAATTTATGGCACGTTTTGAGAGCATTCAGAGGAAACCATTGAAAATCATGTTCAGGGCTCTGTAAAATTTTACCTGAAAGGAAAAGTTAAGATCAGTTGGAACTGAAGAGTTCACTTGTGGAAGGGCAGAGATGAGTGTCTTTGCAGATACAAAAAGATGCCAAATAAATATTTGGGAAGTGTTATATGGTAAGAACAGTGAAGCACAGAAATGGATGGACTAGAAGCGTTGCAAATCTCCCCCAAAGATTAGACCAACATCCCTCAGAAATGGCCGGGGTGCAGAGATCCTGCCTTGAGGGAAAGAATGAGGCAACCCCTTACAGCCTATCCATCCAGTGGGTGACACTGGGTGCAAAGCAGTGTGAAATTATGACTCCATAACACTGCAACAGGAAAAGGGATTTCTAAAAATAAATAAAAAAAAAAAATTAAAATGTCTTCTATTTTTTGTTCTATGCAAAAATCAAGAAAGAAATAAAACCTTACTGTGAATAGCCCTCTCCCCTGAAAGAATCTGCATTCCAGTTTCACCATTTGCTGCCATGTACATCTCTCACACAAAGGACTTTTACATAACCCTCCCTGTGCTGCAAGTTTTGATTTGGGGCCAACAGCTGCTTCATGCCTTTCAGAACAGACTGCTGGACAAGCAAAAGCAGAAAGAGGCTGGCATAAGGAAAACAGCACCTTTGTTTATAAAACAAATACTACTTTGGAATTTGCAAACTTTTCAAAGAATTTCCTTGTCATAACAACACATGAAGTGCCCCATATTTATAAGAGCAGATTAGAAAAAAACCCCTAGGATGTGGGATACTATTGCCATGATATTTGCTATTATTTCAGTATAGAAGGAGGTCAGTGGATATTGGGAAGTCACAAACAGTAGTGAGTTACCCTGGAATTCAAGTTCATGATGATGAAGACTCGAAGTGCAACGATCAGCCCTGATGATGTTCAGGCTGACATTTATTGTGTATTTGTTACCAAGTGCATTAAACACATTTCCAGAGACAGCAGCCTGATCCAGCAGTGGACATTAACTGTGAGGGGAATAGGATCATTTGCTGGGAAGGGAGGTAATCAATGGGTGGAGGCATCAGCCAGACATCTGAGGATTAAAGCATTAAAGCTACTGGCTGTGGTATGCAGTCCCCTAAGAACAAAAAAAAAAAAGTACAAATCTGGGAGCTTCTACAAAAGAAGCTGAAAACAAAAAGCAAGAAAATTAGTCATCCATGATGGTGATCAGAGAAATATTTAGAGTCATCACAAAGACTAAAATAACACCTTGCCCCTTATCTCTGTTATTTACCTCTTTACCAAAACCATTCTTAGAAGAAATGTGGGTCATATTGATCACTACTGAGGATTTTTACTTGGCAGCAACTATGCAAGAAAGGGTAACTACAACATTTTCCTTATTTCAGAAACAGTGCACAAGACTCAGCTTAACGATTCCTTTAGGGACAAGGAATTGTCTTATTTTACAAGATAAAAATGGGGCAAGTTAGTGCTCAGTGCATGGACAGTGGCTGGGCAAAATACACTTCCCAAAATTACATGTTAGTATAGTTTAAGGAAGTATAGTTTATGACTTAATGTGTCTGTGTGCATGACACAAGAATTTTCTGTTTCTCAGCAAATGTTATCATTTGAGAAGTCAGCACCCAGAACAATGAATAAATCTCGCAATCCTGTTTTTCCTAGATCCTGTACTGAACTCCTGTTCCATGGTCCCCCTTCATTTCCTCCAGCTGAGATGGTAACTTCTCAGCACTCACCAGCCTGGTAGCAATAACTGTGACCAGAGGAGGAGCAGGAGAAGGAGGAGAAAGGCAGCCTGCAGATCCCTGTGCACGCTAGGAGGGATGGGCTCGGAGGGGCCTTGTACTGGGGGAGCTCTGCACAGCATCCAGGGCATGGGCTCTATAAATTACAGCCTTGTCTTTTATTTTCACTTGATCTAACACAATGTGTCTCCTATTACTCCGCTCTTTTCCGTAATTAATGGCGTCTAGGAAAATATTCTGAAATTCTCCTCTGATAAGCACCTAGACAAACTTCATGTTTCCTCTCTGAGACACAAGAGAGGACGTTAAACTGTTCTCACCCCCACATCCCTCGAGCCATGAGAAGTACCAGATCCGTCTCTGCTGGGCCAGACTAAGCCCTGGTTCACCACAAACTCAGTGCAGGACCGACAAATGATCTCCACAGTAAATGATGCAAATAAGAAATGTCAGCATGTTCCAAAATTCCTCACTTAATCTTATTGCCAGTTGTATAGTCTGGATAATCAGTAAATAAATCCCTCTAACTTTGCTCAAATCCTTAGGGGCGGAATACACAGAGAACACTTTCTAATTCATCCTCATTAACCTTCCCAGGTCTAAACAAAGTAATTTCCTACTTTTCTTAGTGTCTGATTTTTCCACCGGCCTCTGCAACACCTGATTTAGCAGCAATGATTTCTCACTTGTGATTTCTCTTTCGAACTGGCATTGTTCTTTCTCCTCACACATGTGCTTGCTGGAATAGCACGAATCAGCAAGATTTAAAACCTCCCATTCTCAAGTTTGAAGCCCCTAAAGGCAAATTGCAGTTGGGATGCCAAGGAACACAGTCGTATGTTATTTGACTTTTCCTCGGCCAGGCTGACAGCAGAGGGGGAGGGAGGGAGGGAGGAAGGAAAGGGGAAGGGAGAGGAAGATGGCATTTTAATAGCACCCACACTGATTTCACACAGTTGGACCACGGTGCTCCGGAGCGGCACCGTTTCCGTTCCTTTGCCTCCCGTTCAGTCAGCACTGCTCACCCAGGCTCCATGGGAAGGGTTCTCAATCTTTTTCTCCCAGCATGGACCCCATCCTAGCACAGAAATTTGTCTTGTGGACACCTCCCTAGCCCACCTTTTACCCCGAATTTTGACAGACTATTACTAACTCAAGCCTTGCAGGGACCACCCCACCCCACATCGCAGATGTGACTAAATGAGCCAACATTCCTGCCAGGACAAGATGGATTATTCCCCCCATCGCTTGCCCCAATTCTCATACTTCCCGTAGCACCCACAGTAATTGCTTTTCTGGAAAAAAAAAATTGATAACAGGAATGTATGTAATCTAATTTAGCAAGTGGACATACAACAACCACCAGCATGTTGTTAAATCTGCCTTTCCCAGATGTTAGTCACATGCAAAACATATCTTGCCCAGAGTTCTCATCAAAACATTCATTTGATAATTCAGGTCCTAAGATTCAAAGCTGTCATACACATTAATGGGTTTTCCATGAGCTCTTCATCAGGCAGAGTCACAGTGGTCCACAAATTCTGGCAGGAACTCCTACCCCACTGATCAATGATCACCACCTCCATACTGCCCATTTAAGATCCCCTTTAACTCTGCAAGCAAGAAGTGACCTGCAACATTCCTGTAGCAAAAAAGCCTCAAAACAGATCAGAGGAGGAGTCTGAAATCACCACGCACTTTACTGAAGTGTAACAAAATATTTCTAAACAAAAGAAAATCATCCATCCAGAAGCATTTTGGATTCATGCCACAAGAATAGAAATTGAAAATTATTGGGTAAATTATTTTCAGGGTAAGAAATGAGTTGTGAGCAACTATGGTGCACACAACATTTATGACATGGCTTCCATTTTGTATAAATACGCCAAACCCCTTCTACGTATTCTATAAGACCAGTAAAAAATGAAAGATTTTTTTTTATCCTCCCTCTACGAAATGAGATTCTGGTAAGTTAATACGCATCTGTAAGCAACAAACATAAACACTTCGTGTTATAAGACCACATTCTTGTTGGCACAAACCACAATGAAACTATAAAGTTTAAAGTTTAAGTCACTCCAACCTCTCTACGAGCAAGGTAAAAAGGGCATTTGTGATTAGGACTTTCACCTGAGGTCCAGGCAGACACCACATGGAGTTTACTTCTGCAGTTAAGATCACCTGACCACAAATAACCCTAAACTCGCCCTTCAGTTGGTTATTTCTGCAATTTAACTTTTTAAATGATGTGTGGCATTTTCGGTTCAAAAGGATGGATTTTTTTTTTCCCTCCTGCTGTTACTGATAAGCAGCAAAAGGTGAAGTCAAGACTCAATTGACATCTCTCATTTTGCAGCTCTTGCATAACAAAGTGCGGGCAAGGAATCCCCGTCCTCGTGGCAGCACGAGGACAACACAAAGGTCTTTCAGGCAGGGAGCAGTAGCTCCCACACACACTCCCAAGGATTGGAACTGCTTTTGTCAAGAAGAGAGAAAACTGCCACACCATTAGGGCTCCCCTGTCTCCCATTCCAGGGTGTTTGCCTGCTGAGCAAAGCTGGGCAGTAAGAGCCGTGGCTTAACTTAACGTCCCAGTGACTGAATGTCTCACAGTGCAGTTACAGACACACGAGTTTCACTCTTCTTCCCCTATGGTTCTATTTAAAAATGTTTGCTGCAATAAAATTACTGTGAGACAGCTAAATCCAAGGGCGGGCATGGAATTTGAACCCATGGCCTTCTGGCTTGGAGGTGAGACTATTCCTAACCGAGCCAAAGTGACACATACATAATATGCTTTCAAGGTTTTTAGAGAGCTCTGTCATGATTTAAGAACACTAAGTCTTTGTGGTACAAACCACAGGGCAGGAAGGAGCTGGGGCTCCCTTTTTACTGCTAATTTTAGCCAGTGAATTGTTTATAATCTCCTGCAAAATACATAAAGCCTTATTCTGCCTTAAGCCAAGAGAGAACAGCCTTTCAAAACTGATTCTTAATTATAGTGTTCCCTTGCTAGATGGGATGGAGCAGGTTCCAAAATTGTGTCAGAGTATATGAAGTGATAAAATGAGGATGAGTGAGCTATTTTTAAACACACTCAAAGACTTTGAGGTCAAAATCCCTGAATTTATAGCCTTATGACCATATTAATATTAATCCTCTCATGGATTATTAAGACCTGCGTGGGAAGATTCAAGTACTTAATTTGAGACACCTTCTGTCTTCAGAGCATGTGTTCCCTACCAGCCTGCCAAAGTCAGGCCCCTGAGCAAGCCACCTTTAAGCACAGGTTATATGCCTGCTGCAGACAGGCATGTGGGAGACAAAGGGGATAAGATGCTTCATTCCCAGTGTGTTCCCTCCTCCTCTCTCTTCCCAAGACATTTTGCAAGTGAGAGACCTTTCCAGATGGGCAGGAAGCGAGTGTGTTCCAGAGAGTTTGAGGAGTCTTAGCAAAAGCACCTTATTGTTCCTTACTCTGCCCAGTCTGGAAAGCTAATCCAGCCTTAGGCCCTGCTGATATTCCCTCACCACAGTCGTGTTTCCATCTGAAGAGGGCAGCTGGGTACCTACTGCTGGGACAGGATGCAGAGGAACATTCAGCCTGGTTTAAACAGAAGTGATCCTGTCCTCTCCTACACAGGGAGAGAGGCTCCACAACAACTCCTAAAACACACTTTCAACTATTTAGAAAACCTAGAGTTGTACCAAAATCGTTGTTCTGCTCATGGAAATAAACCATGAACAGGCATCACCTGGGAAGGACTGGCCCTGCCTTTGCCCCCACAAGCTTCCCAGCACTGCTGAGTACCACCCCTGCTCATGGCAGCATCTGGCTGTGTAAAAACACTGCCACCTGCTATACACATGCTGGTTTCTTTTCAGCCATGATAAACATATCCCTTTTTATTTCAAACAGGAAAAAAGCTAGAAATTCAGAAGAAACCAGGTTTCCCTGCCATACAAGTCAGAGTGGAAACAGACCCTTTTCCCTGTTGTTCTTTACATTACCTTTAGGTGCATCTTCCTCTAGAGGCCATACCAGTGGCAGCAAAGGGCTCTGAGGACACTGCAAAATTATTTGCACCATTTACATTGTTAGTTTTCTAACTGAGGTAAGGTTTTATGGGAAGCCACTGCGCAGAGGTGAGCTGCTATTTTGGAAGAGACCAGATGGGAGTTAGAAATATCAGAGGAAAACAAAAGGCTTTAGAGCTATTTTCAAGTGAGGAGATTCCTTTTTCCAATTTTTGCAATTGCATTTACCTGAGCATCACTTAAACTTGTAATTTTCTTTCCATTTGGGTTTCCATGCAGTGACATGTAATGTAAAATACTGATGAACTGTAGATGGCCAAAGTAAAAGGAAAAACTAGTCAAAACAGAACTCAAATCCTTTGCTTGATAGCTTATGGATTTATAAAGCCATAAAATCATGTAATAAGTACTATACAAAATCCTTGTAAAAAAAAAGTTTAGTATAAAAAAAGGCTAAGTGAGATTAAAAAAAAAAATCCAGTGTTCTTGGTTCTGTTATTAGTTAATGCACATTCATGTTTCGATCAAAAGGAGCCCTGGGAATGGGTTGTGCATCATATCTACCAGAAGATCACAATGCACTTATTACCATGAGAGGGTCTCCCATTTGGAGCAATGATGAGTGAATCCATGTTCCTACTTAGGCATTTTGCACATATTTTATATTTTCACAAATCCATGGTATTAAACCATAAAGTCTCATTCTCTCAAAACTTCCCTGTCTCAGTCTGAAAATCTTTACCATTGTAAGAGCAATGTGGTGAGCTCCCGTCTCCCACCACAGTCACTAGGAATCTTCTTCCCAGTATCCACTGGCATTTACTCAGACTACAACAACCACTTCCTTACATCTCAGGAGTGGCAAAACCAGTTTTCATGCTTTTCCTCCAGGTGCCCTTCCTGAGTTGGATTTTCAGTCACAAAGAACTCCTGAACTTCACTCTGCACCACAAATCACCCTTCAGCTACATCCTGTCCTCCTGTATCCCACCCCGCTCCCAGCAAAGCCCAGCCAAAATTCCCACCGAATTTAACAGTCCTGTCCTATTCCCCCCAGCTCCTAACTGAGGTTAATTTCTTTTCTCCAAGTATAAACAGAAACCAGCAGGTAAAAAAGTTTCATCTAAGGTGGCACTGAGGCTGTGGAATTTACTCCCATGTGAGAATGGCACAATAAAGTCATTTGTTTAAAAGTAAATTGAAAACATTCCAGTCCTCTCAGGCTTATGATTATTAGCTTTAGTTTCTGCACAGCACTGTAGAACGTCTGGCATCAAAGACACTTTGTACATTGCACTGAACTTGTACTGGACACTGTTAGTGGACCATTAATCACTGCAAACAAAGATCCCGTGCAAACACAACAAAGGACTGGTTTTTCACATGTTCAGCATGGCCCAGCAAAGGTTAACACCGCAGCTTGCTGGATACTGCACATTTTGAGACATGAAGTGTTGACAAGGCATCTGAGAGGGTGCAGGTTTCTCCATTGATAATTACATATTCCACATTAAACAATTCTTATTTGTGCCTAACACCGTCTAGAACGAGACACATACCTCAGCATAAACTAGCACGACTTAAATTCAGATGCCTACAACTGCATGTACTCCTTTACACCCACACACAGATACCATGTGTGAGTGCAGGGGCACAGGTTAGTGGCAAGAAGATCTACAAGGATGTGATCCAAAGTTCACATGAAGCACATCAACCACTGTTGAAGAAAGTGAAGGTTTATGTGAGATGTGAACGAAGAAATCAACTCACCCGAGGGAACATGTCTGTATGTTTAGGAGAGCTGGAAGAGGAATGGGAATTGAACCAGTACAAAAATGAAAAGACCTGAAAACAAAACCCAGTCAGTGGCCAGGGAAGCAGTAAAGTAGGCACGGAGGAAGGACCCTGGTCTGAAATCGCAGGCTGTATTTTAGGGTGCAAGTTACTGAAAACATCAAAGGAGAAAGTGCTGTGTCACAGCAGCATGAATTACTGCTTCCAGCTCCTCATGGCTGTCATGGGCAGTTTCCTGTCATCCAGACCAGAGCAGGGGAAAACCTGAGTCATGAGCCCTGAAGCTTGCTATTTGACACGATGGTTTCCACTGAGTTTCTCAGAGCAAAGTATTTTGGCCACCAAGCTTTCACAAAGACAAAAGTTCTTGCACCAACTGCCCTCAGGGGCAACAAACCTTACTGGATCATCATCATTCCTTCCTAACCAGGGCAGGAGATGTGAAGGGAGGCAATGAGGGAGTAAATCGCTACCCTCAAAAAAACCCCAAAACACTGTGCAGAGCCTCCTAAAAGTATCACAGATATACACCCATACCCAGTCAGCAGCTCCACTCCGTGGTGCAGAATCCAGCATGGTACCTTCTGTGGAACAGCAAGTGCAGTGCCCACGCTCAACAAAATAGCAAGAAAATTGATGCAACTACAGGCTTGTTAGTTGAACCATGACTGAATGCAAGGCTTTTGAACATGCTTCTAAAGAAAGACTTTAAATAAATAAAAAAAAAAATTTAAAAAAAAAAAAAGATGGCAGAGCACGCCAAACTGATTTTTCTGACAAAGGAAAACTTGACAGGTATTTGGTTCAGCAAAGTGATATCCCTTAGGAGACTGGCAAGTAAGTTTATAAAGATGAGTATCAATGAAAGATGCAGTAAAACAACTCTCTAACAGATAAATAAATTATAATCTGGGAAGAAGAACTAGCAGCCCTGAAGGATTTCATCAAAGTGTCAAAGGGATAAGCCTTACTGAAATAAAATAGCAAACTCTTGCCAGTTAAATTTGATTCTGCCCATAAGACAAAATTGTGAGGTAGTGTCAACACAATGGAAGATTGAACACTGTCCTGGAAGATACAGATATCTTCAAGGACTGGAAAAACAGAAACAGGATAAAATAATAGCTATATGCTGACAGACTAATGACAGCTGCTGCGCTGGACTGGGAGCTCATCAATTAGCAATAACAAGGGAAAAGAAAGCCCAAAGACATCTAACTAGGCATCAGATAACTCTGAGACACTGGTATGATGTGGCCATGAAAAGAGCACGTGTCTTGGAGGTCTCTGTTAGGAGCAGTGCAGATCCAAGAGGGAACACCATTTTGTACAGTACTGGTGTGACCTTGTCTGAGTCTCTGATGGAGGAGGCTACAGGCCTTCTGCTGAGAGACAGCACTTGATACTGCCTTTGTTTCCAGGGCTGCTGCACTAGTTCCTTAAGACTCAAATGAAACTGTATGTCAAGAACAAGAAGATTTTATCACCATTGTAATGAAACTGCTTCTCAACTTCCACAGGGTAGATCGGTGCAGCCTTTGAGAGCTCTCAACAGTTACACTGAAATAAATCTGCATCTTATATGAACTATATGGCTCTCTTCCTTCCTCCCCCACAAGATCCTTGTCCATGTTCCAAACTATACTCCCCTGCCTCTGAGCTGGAAAGGGCTCTGCATCAGCTCTCACATTAAGCTCAGGAGTATATCCGGTAGGAAAGAGCGAAGCTATTTGGGCAGTGGTCTCCAAAAACTCCCATATGCTCACTGATCAACTCCAAGCTTCTTCTGCTGCTTAGTGGGCCTGGGAAAAGAGGAATATGGCCTTTGGAGAAGACTTCTCTTAAGCCACTGGGCTTGGAGACTCTTGTTGGACCACTTTCTTCATGAGGCTGGAGAAGCACTGCATGTCCCACAGGTCTGTGCACAGTGATTTAGGGAGCCTGGTCAGCCTAGAGGAGAGAAGTGGTGTAAGGAAACAATGCCTGCCTTTCCAAGCATGATTTTGCCATCACTGTCTCCAAACTGGAGGATTGGTGCTCTGAATTTTCACCTTGTGTGAGAAGAGCAGGCAGCTGAAAAGGCAGGTAATGGCTGACTACAGATCTTGATGCTCCCGTGGGCTGTTGGTTACAGCTTCCAGGAAATGGAGAAGGGGAGGAAAAAATTCATCCGAGACCCTAAAATTAACATTTAAAGTGAGAAAAGCAAGTTGAACTGGATTATCAGTACAAAGGACACTTGAGACAGTCACCACGTCAGAGACTAGTTTCATCCAACAGAATGTTGCTTTAGAATTATTGGAGGATCAAATGACACACTTAAGGATCTGCTATTCCAGCTAGAACTCCACATCCATCTAATGAAAACTTTTGGGGTGTTTATCAGAAGGGGAATGGTAGAAGGGGGTGAGAGAGAGGTGAACTCTTTAAAATATAATTTATTTTCTGACTACCTTCCTTTCATAAGAAAAAAAACAAAAAAAGAGTTCATCTTAAATTACAGGCAAGCTCTCTCAGCCCCAGAAATTCATCCTATATGTTGATTAATGGTCAAACTACTAGAGCTTTAGCATGAAAAATGGGCTAGGCTTCAACAGAAAATTGCCTGTAGCTAATGATGCAGTGGAATGAACATTTTCATTCCAGTTAAACCATTCCTGTTCCTGTAAAAATAAAGAAATCCTATCTGGGGTTATGAAAAAGACTCAAAGAACTCTGCATACTTATTGGCTTAAAACAATGCCAGGCACCTTAACAAATCTGTAAACACAGAATATGTTACCTGTGAAGTCAAATATACATATGATTACATACATGTACACACAGACTATAAATATCCCTAAGTGAGGTCAGGGAGCAGAACAGAGGTTGGTGTCCACAGCCCAGAATTTCTCACATATAAGAGCATTGCAGAGTTACTGGATTTTAACAGAGCTCCTGTCTCAGGCTCAAAAATTTAAAATGTAATAAAAAAACCCCTGCAAGGAAGTGCAGCATCTGCCTGGCGGCTGACACAGGCAGGACTTGCCCGGAGATCTCCCTGTGGTTCAGCCCCTGGCGCCATCAAGTTGGGCTTGAAATCAAAAGTCGTGGAAGGAGGTAATTAAAAGTGACTCTGCACCACTCTGCTGCAGCCACCAAAGAGGGTGGGAAAGGATTTGGGGTACGTAAGAGCAGGATGTGTCTCTCCAGCTTTAGTGATTTCCATTATGGAAACAAAGAACTGCACAGCTTTTAACCTTTGTGCCACTAAAGTCAACTATCAACCTTTTTTAAAATTAAGCAGTTTCAGCACATAAAATACAAATCCAGTTTGCCTGATGATCAAGAGCACATCCTCCCTAAGCCACAAGTAAGGTGCAGAGTTGATAAAGCACCACCAGGTAGGACTTACACACACTGTGATTGCCACCAGCACTTCTGGTGGCCAGACCTGAGATTTTTGAGACTACAGAACTCAGAGAGAGTGCAAGACAGAGGCCACGAGGTTCAAACCATCCTGCTGGCTGCAGGAATAACTATTAAAAGAAATTAAGAGAAAAGTCAGACCCCAGAAGGAGCACAAGACACTGTGTTCCAACTCTAACCAGCTGAAGGAAAGTTTGTATAAAAACAATCACTTTGTTAGTGACTCATAAGGAAAGAATCCCTGAGCTTTCTTCAGGGAAACCCCAGTAAATAACATGTCTGAAAACACATGAAGATGGTGTTGCCTGTTCTGTTACAATACTCAGTTCACATGATAAAGCCTCTGGCAGCAGAACAACCTACTGAGCACACATTTTTTTGGGAAAACCAAAAACCAGTAAGAACTACTGTGGCTACTTGCAAAGTCTGCCTCATATTCCAGCTCTTATATGATATGTCTAATGCTAACTGGGGAGAAGTGGGAAAGTAATGGTTTTTGTTACAATACTGGGAAGTGTTCCTCTGTTGAGGTGCACACTGAAGACAGATAAATGCACAGATTTCAATGCATTCTGCACTGTTTAAAACTAAATGTTAGGGACTCAAATATTCTGCCACACTACACCCAAAGACACTGAATGAAAAGCTTGCTGCATGCACAGCCTCTATGGAATATGTTATCAGACACACAGCAGGCTGGGCAAGAAACAGTACTCTGGTCAAGACTATGAGGATTTTTTTTTCCTTTACTTCTCTTTGCCCTTTTTTTTTTTTAATTAGCACAACAATTTTGGAAGCATGTTGTGTGTTTTTAAGCATATCTTCCAGCAAGAGACTTTAAACTCAGTACATTAAGTTCACAAAAACACGAGAAGTCACGGCAGTTTTCCAATAAATGACCAGATCTTAACAATGTGATACCTGAATTTGGATTGACTAAAAAACTCTCCTGTTGGAGATTCCATGTAGGAATATTAACAAAAACATTCTGTGTCAAGTAGAGCTTAAGTTCTGTAGCAAAACCACTTACCTTTTGCAGATGTCTGGGAGGATGAAGTGAAAACTTGGGAGCAACTTCCTAGTAATTTTACTTCGCTCTCTGATGAGTTTTTAGCTTGTTAAGATCAAAGGTGGACATGACAATTTGCACTGGAAAACTCTCCATCCCGAAGTTATTCCTTTGCATACTGACAGAACATGTTTTAGCTTATGCTGCTCCCAGTATTCTCAGCTGCTGTAGGACCACAGCAGTCTCCAGAAACTTTCCAGGATATAGCCAGAAACTTGTCAAGGAAAAACCAGAAGGTGGAAAGCATTGAATAGTCATTCCCAAGGGACTGTGAAGTTACCAGAGTAAAGCAGTGTTTTGACCAAAATGCTCAGCAGCAAAAGCAGTAGCATCACCAATACTTGAACTGCAACTTTCCATTGTCAGTTGGGCGTTGAATTTGGAAGGAATGGTGTATTTGTCACAACCCCTCAGGTATTTGTGACTATGGCTTAATGCTCTCCTACAGATGATGAAACATGTTTTATAAAGAGCTATGAAACATCAGTATAAAGGCCACTGATACTGAAGAAGCATGAGCTTCTCACAGAAAATTGCAGCTGCATATAAGGTATAAGTAACTGCTTTAAAAAAGGAGCCTTTTTTAGGTCAAGTAAACCATTCCAACATCTGAAATGGAAGATTCAACCAAAAAGAGCATAGGAAGGAAAACTTTGCCTGAAAATACACAAAAGATGAACAGGTCACACTCAGAGCCTCATTAGAGAAAAGGTGTGTATTTAAGCACTCCACTGTAAATCTGGGTTTCCTTGCTTTACTGCTCTGTTGCCCAAAGACAATTGCCTGAGAATGTGGCACTTCCAGGGACACACTGTCGATGAAGGGAGAGTGAAGTAGTCTAACAGCCAAGAGATCCAGACTTGAAAGGAATAATCAAAGATTGTTCTAGACAGACTCCTAAAAATGCAATTCCCCAGTGGGAACCCATCAGAAAAGATCTGAATTTTGATGGGAAAACATTGATAGTTATGTATGTACACTAAAGGAAACCCATCCAGCATCCCTTAGCAAAGACACCAAACAGGGTTCTTTGAAAACACACACTCACTCGGCCTTGGGTACAAGCCTTTGAAACAAAAGGATGGAGAACTTCATAGGCATGCTTACACCTAGGATAGTTCACAAGGATTACTGATTTAACTCACTTGAACAACTGACCCAACTAGTGCCAAATTTCAGAAAGGAACTGAAAAGATTCTGGGAAATAATCAAAACAAGATAATTAATCACCCTTGTCCTTAAAAGACAGGTAGAAAGAAATTACTACATACTTCAAAGATGTTGGAGTGAGGTATTTTTAAAGAAAGAATGTCCGTTGCTGGTCAGACCAGTGACAAACAGGTAGTTTGTCCCAAAAGCAGTCAGTGGCTACTGAAAAACCTTTAACAAAAAACTCAGGACACTGTCCTGTAATTATCCACTGATTCTCTCATGTCATTCTTTGACTGCATGGAACGATGTTTCTACTCTCAGTTTGTAAAATGGGATCCTGGTCCTCAACTGTAGCTTCTAGACAAATAGTATCTGTTCACAACATTAAAACCAGCTGCTGGAATGGCATCATGCTGTGGCTCACAAAAGAAACTGTACACAGACGATGGAACCAAATAAAAGAAAGAGGACATGGGGCAGAAATCACAGCCCCAGTCAGGCAACGCCAGGACTGCTTCTAGAAAAGGGGAACTTTGTTTCAGCAGAACACTAATCTGACTACAGAAAGCACAGAAAAAAACAACAGTCCCCTATAAACACACAACGCTACGGACAACACATCCAGTCTCAACAGGTGAATTCCTCACTCTTCTGGAAGCTGATGCCACTGATCTCACCATGCCTATCTTCCAGCCTTTCCATGACCTACACTGGCTGCAATTAAACCATTTCTGAACACATGCATTCACCCAACAGGTAAAGAGGTATTTCCTGCACAGCAGTATATAACAAAGAGCACAGAGACTTAATGTTTTCAAACTTAAAGACAACCGAAAAGGTTGAGCTTGCTAAAGCAAGAGCCTTGATTCTCATCACACCAAGGGCAATACAGATGGTGTAAAGGACTGTAGACAATCCTGCATTTTATTCTCACCATTAGCCTGAGCTTTAACATATAAATCATTAGTGAGCCCATACCAGAAGCCACTGCTCTAGAAGCAAAGTCTTACAAAAGAGGGTAAGAATTTACCTTTATGCAAGGCATTGTTACTTGTGCGTCCATACACGGGCCCACATATAAATATACAGCTCTGATTCATGTACAGTCCCACAGCTCTAGGCACCAACACACTTGAGGTTGCCTGCTGGTGTCCTTGTTCAGAGTCAGACTGTTTGCTACATCAAAGCCCACAGCTGAGGAACAATAAGGAACTGTGCCCACAGAGCTCCTTGGTGCACAGAGCTGGTGTGAACACTTCTCTCTTGAGTTTGTGCAGCCACATCTCGGGCACAGGTGATAAGAAAGAGAGGCTGAGTTTTTTGAGGATGCCTGCCTGTTTGCAGCTGAAAAAGTAGATAAAAGGGTGGCCTCTGCCATTTTGTCACTGCCCTCACAGCAGAGCTAAAGACAATCTCGGTCACGGTACTTCTGAGAATTTGCTGTCTGAATCAGCCAGATAGATAACCTTTAATAACTATAATTTAGAATTATGGTACAGTAGTTGTTTCCAGGCCGTGGTTGTGAACATCTACATACTTCTACACAGTGCCAGCAACACACAGCTAGAGACAACTGGCCTGTGACTGGAAAAGCTTCTAGTCACTATATGAAGGCTCCTGCTTCCTTTCACCGGGAAAGTATCTAGATCTGCAAATCAAGCAGTATTAAACCAAACTAAAAATGAACACCAACTTACACTGCATAAGACTAATATTTTCATGGACTTAATCTTCCACACTCCGGGTTAGTTTCTTTGGTTGATTTATCTAAATACCTCTAGGTATGCTGCCACCCCAACTGCTGAACAGGTCAATATAATAGTGTGCAACAAATGTGACCAGAAAGTTTGATTATCTGCAATTAAAGGGTCTGAGAGGGGCCTGACACCTCATGCTACAGGTCATAGTAATTTTGTACCTACTCACCATTTAACTTATAACTACCCAAGTAATTTGACATGTTATTTCAATTTATTAGCACATACAGTGACATATAATTCTCTCTTTGAATTACAAATAACTTGATTATAAAAGAGAAACAGCAGAGGTTGAGTTTCAAAGGAAGGAAACAGAGTAAGATGACTCGTTTGTCAGCTGCAGGAACAGGGGTTTTAGGACCAAGAGCATGAAAGTCACCAAAGAATTGCACTGATCAGACACCACCACACGTCTGTAGCCAGCTCTTCCCAGTGGGAAATCACTGGCACACACTCAATATATCAAGTGCCATAGAGCAAACAGGCCAGGGAAGGCAATCACAGGCCACAACGGGGCTGGGAAACAGGCAGGACAGGAGCTGAGGAGTGACTGCAGGACAGGAACACGACATCATGGAAGGAGAGTTATGCCAGTGGAGAATGCAGCTCCAGAACGGAGGCTTTTACACACCTAACATGGGACTTGATTCTGACCTGGCACATGGAAAGTAGTTATAAACCTATGTCCACAAAAAAAGATAGGTAGGAAAGGTTAAAGAAATCCAGGATGAGCTATGTGTCAGACTAGACATCGCATATTTTCATTTTAGTCCAAAATGGAGTCAGAAAAAACAACTTTCAGTTTCTCCTCATCATCTTGTTTTCCCTTCTAAATGAGAAAAAGGAGTATCTGGCTGTTCACCAGCTGCTCTCCACCCTCATGTCCAATGACTACATTTCCTGTTACACTGTAAATGCTATGGAATGGTGAGCCTAGTGACATTTTTGGCAGGAAAAAAATGTTTTGAATATTTATTTAGTCCTAATTACTATCCAGCAGTAGGCTTTTGTGCAATTACTGACTTGGAAGACAAGGAAGATATTTTAGGATTGTCCCAAAGGCTTATGATACTTGTGTATTTCCCCTTCTGTTCAGTCCCTCTCGTGGGTGACCCCATTCTGCTATGCTAAAGGGGCAACCTGACCTTTCCAACTGCAACTATTCCGAGACCTGGAGACACAAGGGACTCCAGCTCTTTGGAGTCCAAAGGACCTTTTTGGCAGAGATTTGTACAGCACAGCCCAGAAGCACCGTCCTCTCCACCAGCCAACTCTCAGTGCTCATTGACCAGGGCTGGGAAAGCATCCTTACAGGTTGGACACCTTCCCTGCCCCGTCCCCAGGACAAATCTCACTGAATGTCCAGAATGGAGCTGATACTCACACTCCATGATCTGAAACTTCACAACCAGAGAGCTTTCACGTTCCTGCAGAGCTTCAACAAAACCCCTCATCACAGTGGAAGTAGTGCAAAAAGTAGCTGCACCATAAAGAATGAAGAATTTAAAAATATTTTCAATATGCAGATGCCCTGCCAAAATCACAGTAAAGAGCCCACCGTGAATACATAACAGAAATAAAAAAAATGTTTGCTCATTTCTAAATTTCCTGGAGTTTGCTTAATGTCAGCAGCCCCATTTAAGAGCAGAAACTTAAAACCCTGTGACAGCTCTTGAACCCCCAACCCTGATCAGCAGTTACCAGCTTCGCCAGGACTGGGTTTGAAATCATTCCATCTGTCAGCCTGCATCTTGTTACGGTCAGGGCAACTGATGCAATCCTATGAATCCTCCTTTTCCCTGTACATTTTTAACTCTCTCGTGCCAGCAGTTATTTTACTCTCACAAGAACACGAGCCAGGGCTGCTCTATTTCTTGAGGGACACTTGGGGAACAAGTTTTTTCACCCAGTTTTTGTTTGAACTAGTAAATATTTAGGAGAACAAGAAGATAGTTTTTATGAGAAACATGTTTTCACATCCTTGAAAGAGTGAGGCAGCGAGGAAAGGACTGAAAAACAGCCTGCCATTTCCTTTCCTGCCTGTGTTTTGGACGGCTGCTGACCCAGCATGTGTGCGCATGCACGCTCAGCCCCTTGGGCTGCTCCTTTACACCGTGACTTCCTCGTAAAATCCAACTCATCTGTTCGAAGCAATGACTGAAACACTGTCTATAAAATTATGGCATTTTTCCACTTGAAAAAAAATAAAAAATTAACACTTCGTTTAAAAGTTATTTTTAAACCTTGTTGGCCTGAAACCAATTTTAGTCATAGCTGAAGTGGATTCTTCTTTCCCCAGACTTCAATGCCTTCCTTTTTTAAAATACACTAGTTAAAAAAAGTAAACCCAGTAAATGCAGAGTTTACACTTCTGTCTACACTGTTTTGCCCTCTGACATATCAGCAGTTTGCTTTTCAACAAACCCAAACAAGTCTTTATTTTTTCTAGCTTAGGAACTTCTCCCGAACGCAGACTTGAGCAATCCCGGAGCAGAACCACCCACTTCCAGTTTGAATCCAGCTGGGGCACTGGCAGAGCATCATCACAGCCAGTAACTGGCTGAGTCAGAGTTTATGTCTGGGAGATAATTGAAGCCCCTTCAGAAACATGGCTGAATTTGGAAAAGAAAGCATCAGAGCTTTATTCCAATGCAAGACATCGATGGCTTCTGGCACTACACCTGCACTGACATGGCACAGGCCAAGCACGGTACACGTGAACTGAGAGCACTGTTTGCCATATATGCAGGCAGAACAGGAGTATCCTGACTTCACCATGTTCCCATTTTCCAGGACTGCCTCAAGAGACAGTAGGACATCTGGACTCCTTAATGAAGTAGCTGATCTGGAATCTGGGTTTAGTAAAACTAACTCCCCTCGAAGAAAAAAAGAGAGAAAAAGAACTGTTTCAATCTAAACAATTAATATGTCACCAGGACGTATTTTAAGGAATAACAGGCAAACTGACCTGACAGAAAGAATATTTTCCTTCTCTTTCCAAAGGGAACTCTGTTCTTCCTAAGAGAAAATTCAGACTAAATTACACTGACTTTATATCCAGTGAATGTTTTAATGCGCAGCATTGTCTGCACTGTGACAACTCCTCTGAGATGTGAATATAGAGCTTACGTACTTCAGTTCTACACATTCTGTAAAGGGTTTCAGCAAGCACAGCAATGCAAAGTAATTAGAAGGCAAGAAATTCATAAGTAATTTAAAGTAATTTAAAGAGATCTTCATTTTCCAAGTTGAAGTTCCTCAAGTCTGAGCTCAGCATTAAATGTTTGATCCTTCAAATCAAGCAGAAATGATTCGCTAAGTCAGGACTTAAGGATGCCAAAGGAAAGGTAACTTTTTATATTAAAAAGTGGCATTTTGGGGGTTTTATTTTGTTGTTGTTGTTGCTTCTGTTTTATTGCTTGAGTGCCATGAGATTTGGAATCAAAATTTCCTAAGGACACAGCACCTACCTAATCTTTTAACCTAACAAGGTTAGAAGCTCGCTGAAGATAGACGTCGTGAGAATGGTGCAGGTTGAGATGTTGTTTTCAAGCAGCAGCATCTGGAGGGCTGTTTTGAGGGGATCCACCAAATTTTTTTTTAAAATGAGGGTGAAGAAGATCCACAGGGGAAGCAGCACGTCCACAGTGGTGTCTTAAGACAGTCAGAAGCTCTCAGCGTCTCTGTCACCAGTACCCGGACTGAAGCCACAGTGCCCTGCATAACTCTGGGCACTCCTGCAAATCTCTTCCCCTGCACAAGGCTGTGGAGTTCAGTGTTAATATCAGTGAGATGTGGCTTGCCAACATGTGCTTGCTGAATGAGGCAGGTCTCCATTACCTCATTCAACACGACCCTTTACAGACTTTAGCCAACAAGGCTTTTGAAGATATATTTATCTTTAACCATGTGAGAAATCTCACTTACAGTAATGATTGTGCAACAATAAAATGTAAAAATAAAAATGATTAATAGTCCGCTGATGATTATAAACCCTCTTCACTTTCCTTCCTCCCCTTTTTCTTAGGGACTCATTACTCAAATGTTCATTTTTACTTTTGTAAATGCAAGAGTGCAAAGCTAAAGGCAGAGGTATAAAAGTCGCAGTCTGAATGGATGGGTGAGTACAGGATCCTGACATCTGTACCTAGGACAGGATGCACAGTATGAATGCCACACTGGGCAGCACTAGGAGGAGGGTTACAGCTATGGTAGCAACCCAGAAAATCTGTACCAGCACAATCTGGAAGGATTATGCAGCTTTGGAGCATAAAGTTGCATAAGAAGCTGTGAGAAACAATCATCAACCTCAATCTCCAGGCTGACAGCCTGGGCCAGAGAATCTCTTTGAACCTACAGCAAGAATTGCCCTTTCCTCAGAGTGAGAGAGCCAAGAGCTCTCCAATCCTCACATCTCACAGGTTTGTTGTCTACCTTAAGACAGGGTATCCTGTCTTATGCCAGCAGCTAATTCTGTCAGATGTAACATGTCCTGACCTCCCTGGGGTGCCCCATAGCTCAGGGCTCTGGAGAACAGAGATGGTCCATACAATTCCCAACCTCCAGACTCTGAGTCTGCCAGCCCCAAGAGCTCTCCAGCGTCCCATCCATCCCCGCTTCCCTTGACAGAGCATCTACAGTCCAACCTCCCTCCTCTGAGATCAGAGCAGCATCGCCTTAAGTCAGCATGTCATAAAGAAACATTATAAGCACTACCTTGACATTTTAGTGTACACAGTTAACATTTACATTTCACACCACCTCCTATGTAAAGTCCCTCTCTCCATGCCATCAATACACCAATTCTCTTAACCCCTCCCCACCCAACACTAGGCCAATAAAACAGAAGATTTTTGGTGCTTCTGAGCCCAGTCACTGTGCAGACAGACATGGTCAAAACCTGGTTACAAATGCAAAAATTAAAAGCAGACAGAAATTACCAACCTTCAGAACATTTAAAACCCACCTGGGTCTTTCCCAAATACCCCAGAAATGCTTCCAGCTCACAGTGAGATGCTACAGGCAATATTTCAAAGGCTACTTTCAACATTTGCTGTGAAGCATCTTTTGATGCTCCAGATTCATCTTCCTATGGGTTAATATACCAAAAGAGGAAAAAGGGGATGGGAAAAAAGGCACAAAAGCTGTATAACTCCTTTCCGAGGTATGACAAACTCTCTCTGCATCTTATTCCAAAGTGCAATTTCCATTCTTAAGTTCAGTAAAAATGGCATAAAAAAAAATCCTGGGAACCACAGTATTATTCATTTATCAGATCAACATCAGCAAAACTGTCTTTTTATGTGCTGCTTACTTTCAAAAAAAAAAAAACCAACCCTCTACCATGCATATTTCAGTTCTCCCTCTCCACACCCCACACCCTTCTGCTGCTGTCCAGCTGGAACATATCAAGGGTCTAGAAGCCAAGTCAAATGTTGACCCCACCCTCCTCCATCCATTTTAAGGCACCTTCAAAGCCAGTACACTGATCTAGTTCAGCTTAGCCAACAACACCAGCAAATCTGTTATTTAAGACTTTAGTGCTGGGATTTTATAACTGCCCATTAATACAAGCTTTGATGTATGGTCAAAAAATCCAGCTGTAATGAGTTTCACCAGACTGTAGTAACCTTTCCTCAGAAGGTCTTTATTACTATACCTTCATAATCTTTGGGCCCAACGCTTTTATAGTATCATTCTTACTGAACCCCCTTAAAAAGCAACACTCAGCAACACTTAATACTTTTCCTTCCCCAAAATTAAAGCAAAGAGCCCGTAATAGTTTTTCTAGAAGACGCTTTTGCACCCCCATTTTTCATAGCAGTTTGCTGTTAAGAGCATGCAGGTAATAGTTGTGTGAACCAAAACACAAACCAATTTTCATGCCAAAACGCATTGTGACAGGATATAAAAGGAGTTTGTAAAAGGATAAACAACTTACTTTGTTGCTCCCCTTTGTAGGATGCAGCAAGGAGGAAAGAGGTGGGGGAAAGAAATATTAGATACATTTTTTTACATGCATTCAGCCTCACTTGTACAGTTCTGGAAATGGCTCAAACCAAATGAGGAACTGACTCAGAGAACATTCACTGAATCCTGTAGTTAGAGGGCTTCCAGGGGAACACAGGACATTCGCAAGGGATTCTAAACATTCAAAATGTTTTCCTCTCCACGCAAGCATTGTGATTCCACTTTTGCTTCCTTCAGTGTCAGTTAGGAGCAGTTCCTGGGAAGTCAGTGGACACTAATATGAGAAAGAAGAAAACGAGGTCTGAAGTGATCTAGGGATGGGATGGAAGCCAGAGGGATTTTCATGTGTTGGTAATCCTGAGCTTCCAGTACGCAAAGCAACCCACTAAACATGTCTGCTGAGCTCTGCATGACAGTGACTCCCTACAACTTGCCAATGAATAGAAATTTTCACCATCCAAAGCTTTTTAAAAAGCAAATATTGAACTTTCAGATTAGTAATAAAAATAAGGAGGAGATGGCATTATGGGAGGGGGGGAGGAGGAATGGACAGTGCTCGCAAGGTAGAGTGCGCAGAGCAAGTTACGACAAACATCTGTGCTATTATTTTAGTTTAATTGTGAGTTTTGCCATGAGCTGGCATGAACAGTGTATATTTTACAGTGGGAAGCCAGCCAAAATAAACACCAGCCTACAGTTGAGAAACAGAGTCTGGAAAGGTTAGTCACAAAGTTGTAGTCATTTAAAAAAAGAAAAGAAAAAAAAAAAAAAAGGAGGGTTTTGGATGCATCAGTCCAGAAAGCCTGCAGTAAAGTCAGCTGGTAAATGGATATCCCGTTTCAAAGTGAATTGGCCACAGTGTGATTTATATCAAGAAAGCTGACTTGCATATTGCTTGGAAAAATAAAAACACTGATTCACAGCTATCCGGGTGGCTGTCAAAGCCCACGTCCTGACACAAGTAAATTGACTGCAGGAAGGAGGTGACTTGGCAAACTGCAAAAGAATTCAGGGGCTGATGGAGCAACACTAAGGGGTGATCAGAGACAGCTCACAAGAGAGTGAATATATGAATGTGAATGTGAATGTGCATGGCAGGCCATGGAAGGCAGGCAAAACTAAGCAAGGAAAAGGAGCAAAGGGGAGATATATGTCTTTTAATATATTAATGAGATTTGTTTAGGCAAAAGAAAAATTATACATCTACAACCCTGGACTGAGCTTACAGGATTCAAGTAGCAGCAGAGACACTGTATTAGTGGCAGCAAGTACTGAGCCCCATTACCACTGCAATCAATGGAGCACTACTGAAAAAAAAAAAAAAGCAACAGAAAAATGAATATTCTTAGTTGAGAGATTTGCCCTTGGTGAGAACTTAGAACAGATCTCTCTAATTCAGTGACAAATTCCTACTTTTCTTGCCACTGCAGAAAGAACCCAGCTAGGGGCAATGGCTGTGGGTTTTACACCAGGTCCTTGCAGATGAGCAGCAGAGCTGCCAACGAAAGCATCCAGCTCCACTTTCCCGTTGCCGGCTGCGCACAGGCTCTGCAGCTCCAGGGAGTGGGCCAGCCCACGCTGCAGTGCTCCAGCTCCACAGCAACACCCAGCTATTTTTCATTTCTAAGCAGCGATTTTTCTACTGCTGGTGCCAAAGCCTCGGATACTGAAAAGTTCCCGGCTGCGCCTCGCACATGAGAGAGGGCGAGAAGGTCAGTCTGGGAAGGGGCTTGGGCACCTCTTTGCCTTTTTACCTCTGGGATCACAAAGCTGTGGGGAAGCACTGCAGTAAAAAGTTGCTGCCATTTCCTGGCAGTCTCTCTTACTTAAAAACACAGTCTCTAAATCTTCGGAAGAGAATAAAAGACTGAGGGGTGTTTTTAAACCTTTTCTGTATTGTCAGAGGAAGGTGTGAAACTGAGAAGCATGCACAGGATGTTAATGAAATGCTGCTCATTTTTATTTAGGTTCCACTGGAGCTTCTAAGGTACCTGGGGCCTTTTAGATTCTGCTTTGCAAAATTCAAAACCCTAACAGCAGACTCAGAGTCCACATTTGGATCTCTAATCCTCGAGGAATAAAGTTTTGGAAGACTAGAGTAGCACTAGCATCTTTCCTGAACAGCTTGATAGACTAGTGGGTGAATTTCAAACTACAGGGGTTTGCAACAATAATATTCGCTCTTTTTATAATGTAAAGATAATTCCAGCTCAAAGGAGAACTTTATTTTGACTTCTTTCTACTCCTGTCTTTCAAGGAAGTCTCTCATCTTGCATCTAAGACTCCTTTGACAGACCAACTTTAAACAAAACCAAGAATTCTTTGTAAACATATTTTGAATACCAAGTATTTTGAGGGGGAAGGGAGACACAGGAAGACAGAAGAGAAGTTTAGAAATCTAACTGAACTGTCTTATTTAAGAATAAAGTAACAAATATATGAATTATGATACGACCATCACAGAATACAAGATTAAACCAGAGGCAGCAAAAGGCTTTTTTGACATCATCATTAAAATCTGAGTAAGAAAAAACCAAAATAATCCAGTATTTTGTTCCTAGTAATTAAATTAGGTAACTTCTCACAACCAGTCCTTGAAAAATTACTTCTGATGGTCTTAGGTAGGAATCAATCTACTGGAACAGGCAACAAACTGAAAAGTCACCAATTTAAAAAAAAATTTTTAAAAGTCTCAGATACCTGGTAGGTCCTGCTAAATGAACACTACTCCTTAAAAAAAAAAAAATCTATCATCATTATCACAATCACTACTAATTTCTATAATAATTGAAGATTCCAGCAGTTCAAGGATGTCTTATTTATTTTTTGATGGTAGCCATGAAACTTGATACGAAGAGAGGAAGCTGAGGCTTGTTTGCTTAAACAGCAGCAGGAGCAGATGCAGACAGAATTGTACTGGAAGCCATGCAGGCATCATGAGTGTAAAGGAAATATGAGGAAGAGAAATATGAACAGAGAAGACAGCAGAAGACCCTGAACACAACCAGGAAGAAGGTCATTTTCCACCAGAATCAAAGCATCATTTCTCAGAAGAGAAATCTTCCATTGAAGGAATGCAGCAGAGCAGCAGCCTCACGGCAGAAAGGTGAACCGTGCAACAGAGAAACTCCAAAAGCTCAAATGACAGGTTTTTCCTATCCAGCCTTCCCTCTGGATACATCTCCTCAAACCTTCACTTGCTGTAAAGTATCAAGAACTCTAGGTCCAAAAAATATGAAATGGTAGCTGGACATGTTCCGTTTCCCAACTTGCTGTCATTTCTGGTGAATTAATAGAGGTTTTTTTACTATATCCTGTTCAATTTGCTTCACATGATGATTAGCTGAGTAAAACTGCCCTTGGAAAGGTTTAGCATGTGTTTCATACACAAAAAACATGCAGTGAATCAGTAAAATAAATATACATGATTGCCTGGAATGCTTCTGTCAGTTCTGTACTACAGAGCTTGGGGGAATAAACTCCTCAAAGCACATCTTTACCTCTAGAAAACATTAACAGAAACAATGAAGCTCAGGAAACCCCAAATTGGTCAACGCTTTTACTACACAGATCCAATGAAAAACATGTTGGAAGGTTTGGTTTGTGGTTGCTTTTTTTTCCCCTGCATTGAGGTTTGACGCACAAATTGATCTTAAAATATTTCATTATGAATATTTCGCAATTACCACAGACCAGTACAATGAAAAGGCTGGCCTTTGTTGAGATATCTGCAGACACTGTGTTTTCCCAGATGATACAACTGTGTTTTCTGACTCAGAACAGCTACTGGTAAACTAGTGAGCTGTTTAACTTACTGAGGATTTATCAGGATAGACACCGGCTCGTAGCAGAGATGCCTTCCAGCTATCCACCTCCTCTTGGGAGTCACAGGCTAGCTCAAGGAAACGGTAATCCTTGTAAACATTCCTAGAACAAAGAGCACCACATTGTAAAACTAGCATTTTACTACTATGTATCACGCACACAGCATTTTAAATTAAAAATCCTTTGGAATCAGAAATTACTTGGTAATTGTTTTGGACAACAGAGTTTATGGGACAGGTGCTTGTTCAATAATTACATGGAGTATTTAAAAGTATCTCAGAATACTACAGCACAGCTCTGGAAATGATAATCATCTAAAAGCACCATGAAACTACTTAAAATCAATTTTCCTGCTTTTGCCAAAACAGAGCATTTTTAGGGAAAAAAGGTTGCTGTGATGCAAAGGACAAACACATAAGGCATGCCAAAATAACTGCACAGCTTGTGACAGATTGTTGCTGTAACCAATAAATACCAAAATAATTACTGATACAACTTGTTCCCATGTTAAGTCCTTTGAGTGCATTATGTACCCTTTTCAGCTTTTCGACATCATTGGTAAAAGAGAGGGGAAAAAAAAAGTAATGATAATCAGATATTTTAAACAAACAAAACAAACCTCTGATGTCCACCATCATGGTAAGAAAATTGGGACACATTTAAATAATACCTCCTGCAGGTAATTCAGATAATGAAATAAATACAAGGAATCAGTTAATGGAAGAAAAGAGAAAGGAGGAAAAATATGTATATAGCAAGGTGGTACTTGAAAATTCTCCAATAAACAGAACAGATTTTCCCCTCATGGTTTAGCCATTAGTTTCTGAATTCAAATTCTATACACAGACCCGATCACCATAAATTTGTCAGCCAACAGTCTTTTTAGGAAAGGCTACAAGCTTAGCTGACAAAGATTAGGAAACCACATTTTGCTGGATCCTAAAAGTTGCACAAGAGTCAATCTTCAACCAAAACCAGACTGTTTTCTTCCCTTAGCAAACTATGGAGCAGGGGGTTGATGGAGATCACTTCACTCTCAAAGACAGCAATGACAAGAGGTCCTTTGGTTTCATCATGCAACTACAGAGGTCATTTTTGCCACATATTTTGAGAGGGAAAGAAACTGAACACGCTTTAGAACCAGGAAATAAAGCTATTATTGTCACTGCCTAGACAAATTTCTTCAGCATTTGGGGACTGGTGGGATTTCACCGACACACTGCTGGAACACAACCCCGTTGATGTAATTCCCACTCACAGAAGTGCGTCTCCCTTACCAACAATGTCACCAGGCAGCTCATAGCCTTGCTCTTTAGAGGGAGTTTCAGGAAACAGGTAAAAAAAATGTAATTGAATCTGAAGCATGAACCAGCCATGACACCTAATCATTAAATTATCAGCCATGAAACCACAGTATGGCAGCCAGAGCACACCCACCTCTGAAGAGAGGGACATCAGGTATTTTTAGCAGGCTTATAAATTGCATTCAAAACTGCAAAACAATAAAGGACATACTCAGATTTCCATATGTTGGTGATGTAATTCTCACCAATTTCAATGGCTAAATATGAGCAGTCAGCACCAGACTCGCTCTACTCCCTTCAAGAATCCGGATTGGAGATGTCACCGCAGCAGGTTTCAGTGCTGGTCAGAGGAGCACACTGGGCTTCCTTCCCAGAGAAAACAGCCCACAAGGTCACAGAGAGACATTAAAGGGTCAAATCCCACAGTTTAGGCAAAACCACTGACTGTATGAACAACTGAAAGCTCTATGGGTTTCTTTTTTTAGTGATTAAGAAATTTAATTCTAATCCTTTTTCTTTCCGGACTCCGAAAGTACTAATCCTGTCCTAATGCAAACAACAGCCTGGATGACTTCCTCAGCTGCCGTTACCTTAAATTGATGACAAAACACCCAAATTTTATTCAATTTGCAATATTGTGAAACTCTGAGTCAACATTTACTGAACAAACCAAAGAACTCAATTTAAAAAAAAAAACAAAAAACAAGAGAGAGAGAAGCATAATAAAATTGCCAGAAAAGAAAATGCTTTAATTTATCGTTAGGAGAAGCTTGTACTGAGATAAGCTTTTTGGCTAAGTTAATGAAGCAGCTATAACTTTGAAAAAAATAGGAAGCTGAAATGGCCCTCTCAGAAAAGATGACTAAAAATAACAATAGAGCAAATAAAGGCTGTAAAACATAGTGATAGGGAAGTTCCAAAAACACTTATCTGTAAGAGCAAAACAACATGACACCAGCTTGTAAAAACATTTTTTCAGGACTGTCATGTCATATATTAAACTTTTTGACTTTTTGTGACTTGCTACAACAAGCAGAGCTGCACAAGCAGGGATTTTAGGCAACCGCTTGGTACACGAGGTGCTGACAGTCCTGCATTCCTGCTGCTGGATCAAGACTTTTCCTAGGTCTAGAGACACCTCATGGCCAAACAGCTGATGTCTCCAGCTCTCCAAGGCCCTTCTCCCTGTAGTATCTGAGAGCTCCACCATTTTAGTCGAGCTGATTCTGCTCCCCTGCCATGACTTTGAGCACATGAGAGGAACTGAGGGGTGCATGCCCTGAGCCAGAACTCACAGGAATCCTACAGCAAGGAATGCTTGCCTCCCTAAGTAGCTTCCTTGCTGCTAGACTTCCTCTGCTGTTCTTTCTTCTAGAAAGGCTGATAGGCACAGGAACTTTTCAAATGGGGAAAAAAAAAAAAAAAAGCCAAAGTAACTTCTGCAAAAAGTGTGCCCTTTTTGTGTTACCAGTGGAATCTTACAAAAACACATTACCATGTTTTACTCATTAGGAATCCACTGGCATCTCATGGAAAGCTGTAAAAACGTTCTTGAAAACAATTCAGATTTTCTGTTTTCTTCTCTCTTCCACTTCTTAAAATCACTGAAGATATCAGCACAGAAACAGTTACTACTCAGTCCTCACCTACCTACTCCATATGGAATACTGTGAAGTCACGTTCTCATTGTCATCTCTACAGCAGCTAAATGGGATGTCATACATCAAAGAGAATGACAGAAGACAGGATACCAGCAACCAAAAAGATGAGCTCTCAACAATACAGATCTTGTTGATATTTATAACCTAAGGGACTTCAGAAACAAACCAGATACAATAAATGGGAACATGCCTAGAAGTACCATTTGTGTGTAACATTTCCCTGGAATACCTAACATTTTTTAAACGTGAACACAGAAATGGGGGAACTGTGCAAAGTTATGTGCATATACCACATCGACCTACTCTGCTTCCTCCTGTAGAGTCTCGCCATTGTAATTTACTATCATGCACAATACATGGAAATATACATATAGTGGCACTACTGGAAACCAAAATAATATTGCAGTTTTCCAGAGTGAAAAATACAAATGGTTACCACTTGTTATCTGCAGATTTTATTATAGTCTAGATAAATAAACCTCAACTTGGTACTGCATTCCAGAAAAAATACAACACAATTGCTTATGGAGATGAACAGACAGTTGGACCAAAAGCATAAATTCCAGTTCCGGAATGGTTCCACACTCAGGACATGCCTTCTCTAGGCCAAGCTGTAACTTTGCTTACCCTACAACTTCTTCACTTTATTATTACCTTGGTTTCCAGTAGACTGAATTCCTTTGCCCTGCACGTTTCAGGGCCTTGCAGAAAGGACCTTTACATTGCCCATAGTTATTTCTTTAACTCCTCCTAACACAAAAGAATCCTAACAGGACAGGAATGAGGTATTTGAAAGTGTACAAGAGGAAACAGAGAAATACCAGATAAGTTTGAAGACTGAGCCCAGCTGCAAATGACTGTTCCACCAGTCCTGAAGCCTGGGCTGTCAGCACTGCACAGAAAAGACCTGAACTGCCAGACACACATAAACCAGCAGAACTACACAATCCAGGGCCAATAAGTGAATAACACAACCGAAAATCACAAAGAGAGAACTTTCTAGTTGCCACAGTGGAGGCAATTCTAGCGGGTTTCTCTCTACAGAACTGCTTCTCTCTGAGCACACACCACTGCTAGACATCAAGGTGGATTGTCTCTTTTGTAATTTCTTACTACTAAGATAAGGTTAAACAGTTATCACCAACAAAGTTGGAAAGATTTTAAGGGCAACCACTGCAGGCACATTACAAACCCAGTTGACATGTGTGCACACATATTAATTCATATTGACATATTAACCATGTGCATAGACAGCTCCTAGATTGCATTGGATCTGCAACATTTCAATAGACAGAGAGGTACCGTGTGTGCATGAAATTGAGAGAAAATACAAACCAAAATTAACTGAAAAATGTATTTATTCTTCCCAATATGGGAGGAGACAGAACAGCCATTACAGAGCGAGAATACTACTGAATATTTTTAGAATTGGGCCTATAAACTACTTTAAGCCTCTGAAGAACACAAACCCACATTTAACTTCAGCAGTTGCACTGACACAAGTGATCAATCTCACAGACTAGAAGATAAAGGAATATGTTCTTTTACAAAGACTACAAAAAGCTGTGCTTATCTCAAATGATTTTTTGTGACCATCTGGTCTTTTTATTGGGATGGAAGCAGATTTGAAATCAACATTAGAAATCTAGAACCAAATGCAAATTGGCCCGATTTCATTCCATGAAAAACACACCAAAAAATCAATTCTTAGGTATTTCTTATTTGATTGAAATTGAAATAATACAGATTACGGGTTTCATAAAGAGTCACCTCAAAGGGAGAAAATAACAGAATCCAGATACTCCAACTATCAGCAAAGATAACCTTAGATGAAACTGTATGTTCTCTATTTATTCAATCTGCAACTCCACTTTGCACACTCTGCTTATTCAACCTTAGTCTACCATTTTAGACACCTATAATTTCACAAGGGCTGGTTTGAATATATGTGCTATATTCCAAATAGAAGAGATCTACCAGAAGCTCTGCAAATCATATATTTTGAAGAAACAAAAATGGCCATCTGCTCCGAGTTAACAGCAATGACTAACATTTTCTATCAAGGCATACCATTTCACATCACTCCAGTGTGAATGCTAATTAAAATTAATTACATATGTCTCTGAAGATCTTTTTTTCTTAATATCCCAAAAAGCCAAGGAGGCAATCTCTGAGACAATGCCATGAAATTAACACTTCAGGCTTTTGCCACCTAACTCATGTGAGCGCTCTCCCAAAAGTATAAGGATCTTTTCAAGTTCATGCACCCAAAATACACACAAACCCACACAATTTGAAGGTGAAAATGAACAGAAGATATGCTGATCAGTGTATAGACAAGCCTTGGCAATGAAGTATCTCAAGTCCAATATGTAACCCAGAACAGAAATGCAGCCAAAACTAACATCCCATAGGCCAAAATCCGCAGTAGTAACAGTGAGTGACACTAAAATATTCCATAACTCCATGGAGAAGTAGGTTTGATGCCTTTTGTGGCCAGGACTGGAAGCCTGTTTTGGAAGCTGCCTTGGGGCCACACAGACACAAAAGCTGCCCACAGCTGTCAGTCCCTCCTCACACAGGGAGGGAGCTCAGCTCCTGCTCCGGTGCTGCCCTTTGCTGGATGGGGCAGTGGGAGCCAGACCTCGCTGGGTCACTGTCAGCAAGGAAGGGGAAGCTGTGCTGGGTCAGGTTTAACATCCACGGCTCAGCCCACACTTACAACACCTGTGTGTCTGGAAGGCACCACTTACGTTTCACGTCCCACACAATCACTTAGGGAATTTTCTTCAAGTACAGTGTAACTTCCATATTTAAGGTATGGGGTTGGCACTGTGTCTTCCTTTCTCCAAGAACGCCTTTTTGCTCAGTAATACCAATTCTAAACCTCAGTACCTGCACCACCTATCCACCACACAATCCTTTATTTGTCATGCAAAGAACACTTGTCAATAATGGCAAAAAGAAATAGTCCAGAAAAAAAAAGACCCAATCTTTTTGGGTTTTTTTCTTTTCTTTTTTTTTTTTTTTTTAATGGAATGGACTAGGGGGATAAAGTTTAGCCATTCCCTGGGTTTGTATATTTTTCCTCTTTTTAAATATTGTACTCTCCAGCATCTCAGAAGTTTGTTTAGAAATGTTAGCAGCTTTTTTGCTGGATTACATTTGTGGGGCTTTTTAATTAAACAGATTCTCTTTCTTCCATTTCAAACAGAGAGGGCTCTGAATAGCTTACAGTCCAACTCTTCCTGGGGCTTAGTTTTCTGAGTAATTCAAAAACAGTAACTAAACATACATCTCATTTTAGGCTTTATCCTTTAGCCTGGCTTCTATCCAACACCTCCTCTGACCCGGTCTCCTTTCACTAGTTGCCTTTATTTTGGCTCTTGCCCAATTTCCCTTATATATGGATAGCAGTTAACCAGTTGCTGTCCATAACAAGAATCCAGTATTTAAAGCTTTAGTGCCTTGAGAGTTCCAGAGACAACTTGTGTTCCATCCCCTTCTAGAGCAACACTCAGCCAACAACACTCACCCAAAATACAGTTTCTCTTAGCAGACACAGTGTACTTTCCTGGGTCCTATTAGACAATACAGTTTCTTGTGCAATATGATTCCTGACAGAGTGTACTCAGGAGTCAATAGCTAAAACTCATCATCTGGCAGTGCTATTTTCAGTCCTATTGGGTGCCCTCAGAACTGCCTTTTGATCTCTCTCCTCTGGACATTCATCTGTTAATGATCTGTTTCTACACCGAGCCTGCCCCAAAGAGTCAGCTCTCGAGCAGGGGTGGTAGATTTTGTCCCACGGCTTTATGATTACTGAGGGGTATTTAGGTCTCAGGAACCTACTCTTGTGAGGGCAGAAAGGAACAGCTCTGTTCTTTGCATTTACTCCTCACACCCCCCTACTACAGAGGTAAAGAAAGCAACACTGTTACTCCATTTCATCTGAACCCTGGCTGGGCAGGAAAGTAAAAGACAGGGAGAACTGGGGGGATCTTCCTCTGCAAGGAAGGGTCAATGTCACACACTAGTTCCACGTCTTTGCCTCCAAGGGAAGGAATTAGTCTGAAGAGGAACAGAGAAAGATCAGGGACTCTCCACCAGATGACTCTCCCTCATTCTAGGGTTGCTACTCCCAGCATTGGTAGGAAAGGCTTGAAAATTCACCAACAAACTCCTCCACCAACTACCATTTATAACCACAAAATTCTTTACCTAATAAAACCTCTTCTCCTATAAAAGAGAAAGAATTCATCTCTCCAGAGCTGGAGAAGAGGTGGAAAGGAAGCTTTTCTCTGCTTGTAGCGAATGAAGACAGTTTGTGGTTTTTTTACTCATCATCTTTGCTTTACTGAAAAGGGAAGTAGTATTTAGATGGAGTTGTAATACTATTTATTAACAAATAAATCAACATAAAAGTGCAACTACTCTACTGCACCGACAAGACATCACTTTAAAGAAACCAAGAATCTAGAAAAATAGTGCCATGTGGATCCTGTAGTCAGCAGAGTAAGATTATGAGAACAAATGACTGCTTGCCCTTCTTAATTAGGGAGAGATGGAATTGTTGCATAAATCTCAAAGGGAGGCACATTTAAGAACACATTTCTTGTCCTCAGTTACAGTACTCAGATAACAGAAAAAGCACCAACTGGTGAATAATTTTTACAGGAAATACATGGGGACTAGATAAAGCGTTTGGAATAAAATCCTATAAGGAAAGTAAACTTTCTGGGATGGGCAGAATTTGTTTTGTTCATTCCTGAACTCTGCACAAGAGTCTTACAAGCTCATCAATGGGGACATCACAGCTTGATGTACTGACTGTGAGCAGAGGTACTGAGAAAATCCTCCCTCCTCCATTTTTAGCTCTGTCAGAGAAAGTCCATCACTGGCTACACCTACACAACTTCCCATTATGTTCAACAGCAGTAATGCAAACTTTCTTTCTTTTTTTTCCTATAGTTTAATTATTTTCAAATACGTTTAATACGTTTGATCTCTTTTCCAGTCTAAAAAACCCCCAACTTTCCAGTTTACTGTGTAGGAGAAAAGATGGTTAACACAAACTAGCACTCACTTTCTTGACAGCTTGAAGTTTAGACACACAATGCTTGAACCCACAGCTCAACTTTAAAGGCAGACTCGTGTAGATGGACACAGCCAAAAATTGCCCAGGAATCACAGGGCACTCACTCTACTTTACTTTGTTTTCACATCTAGTACGTCCAAGGTAAGGAAACTAGAGGAGTCCATCTGCAAAGGTCTTCCATAGCGTCTATAAATTAAGTAGATAGCCTACTCAAAAACTTTAAACATATTACTTACTTTTGCTGAACAACAAACCTAACCTCCCTATTCTTTAAGCAATGCTGTACCTATTTCAGGCCAAGAGTTTTCCTTTTCCCTCTCACTTTTTTTTCTTTTAAGGTTTAATTAGAAAGTAACAGGAAAATAATGTAATTATTTCACAACACAGCCTTTTCATAAACACACAATTATGTTCATTTCATGAGAATTTATCTTCACTGTGAAATCAATCGTCACAGTCTCCATTTACTCTACATTACCCAGTCACATTTGATTCCTGTCAGAGAACTGCTGACTTCTGCAGTAAATCAAAATGACAGATACTGTTAAGTTTCCTTCTGCATCTATCCCCCAGCCTCAGCTAACTCAAGATGGTTTTTCCTTCTATGCAGTGAAAGGAGTATTTTCCTGGTAACTATATTTCAGAGCTGGAAAGGTTTTCATAAATGGAAAAAATGCAGTGCATAATCCAGGAAACTATTGAAATGTACAGTATCAGAAACATATGGCTGGAGCAAATACCTATGCAGTGAGGGGCTGGGAATGAAAAAGAGAACAAACTTATTAAAATTCTTCTCCTAAAGGGATTTTGCTTGGAAATTAAAATAACTTAATTGAACATTAAGAAAGTTTGCACAGTCAAGGAAAAAAAAATGTTGCAAATTATGGGGGGCGGGGAGGAAAAGAGATACAGAATAATCTCCATGCTATCATGGAAGCTGGAACAGATGATTTTGCCTTTGTTCTTTAACGATCTACATCTTTAATAGCAAAATGGTTCCATAACCAGAACCCTCAGTGGGTAAACTCTGAAAGCTGATTTCTTTCTCAGTTGCTAAGGGTTTTTTAACTAAAAAAACAATCACTTCACCACCCCCAATCAGACCCCCAAGAAAACCCCAACCAGAAAATAAGGTACACAAATTTTTTACATGAATTTTGAAAGGCAAACCAAATTCACACACACGCCCCCACCAGAAACCAGGAATCAACAGGTTACCATAACATAAAACAACAAGACTCCTGATGTCAACATATCTTCATTGATTCCCGGTTTCAGTTTCACTAAGAATCTGGGATAGGGGACAGAGTCCCCAGCCAGATCACTCTACTTGAGAACCAATATTCCTGCTTCTACTGACACATCTATGAATTGAGGAGACAGTGGAAAGTGATACTAATCTTGTTTTCACCAATTTGTGCCAGCAGGCAGAGTTTTAGAAATATCCAAAACCAGCTGGTTTACAGTAACAGCAAAACTGCTGTTGTAATTAGAACTCAAGAAATACTTCTTCAAAAACAACTTCTGCCTCCTTTAAAGCTGGAAGACTGTCTCCAGGAACTGCCTCTCCTAAGGCAAAGGTATTTTGTCATCACACTGCTGTGCTGTCATGTCTTAACACGCCCATGAAGATATCAGGATGTTTTTAGAGCAGCTTGCAGAGGCTGCTACTGAAGGCCCAAAGGGGCAGGGTTATTACAGACATGGCAAACATTTTAGACATCTGATTTTGAAATCCTTGCTGTCCAGTGCATATAAAGATCAAGTGAAAATGTGAATGTCCAGCTATATAACACCCAACCCAATCCCAAACTTGCCAATGGAAATGCATGCTTCTCTTCAATTTTCACAGCAGTTCAGTGACCAATATTTAAGACGACGATAATGTTCAAAGCCATTAGCCAAACCAAAGGAGAAACAATGAGCTAAAATGAACAAATTTCTCATGGAAGGAATTTAATATGTTCAGTTGATATCAGGCCACCAGGACAGTTACCTTTCTTGACTGATGTGTGTGCAACATAGGGATGATTCACACACATCTACAGCAGAATCATCAGAACTACATTCACTTCCAGCATCTGAAAATCAGATATGTTTTTAAAAACGTAACAAGTTTTTCCAAGCTTTTTTCTGTGCTTCAGAAATGCAAGTGGTCAAGTGTTTGAAATCCTAGTCCCAGTTAGTATGTGTGTGACATACTTTCAGAGGGCACCTCCCAGCAGACCATGTCCCCATCCCTGCTGGTTGAGGTGTCAGCAGACACAGGCAGCGCCTCCACGGGGAGCTCAAAGCAAGACTTACACTGCACCCTCATGTTTCTGGGGCCAGCAGAAACCCAACAGCTCAGAAATCCCGTGCTTTGCAGGAGGGAGGGGCAATCCTTGCTTCTGAGAGTTCTGGCTGCTATTTCTAGCCAGTTCAGGAGCAACAGCTGGCTCTGCAGGGACATCCAGCCCTCATCATCTTGAACACCTGAAGCTATTGCCAAGCTTTAGGGATGTGAGGGAGAAGCAGGTGTGAAGGGACTTAGCAAAAGAGGAAAACAAAGACATCTATCCCTGCTACCCCTAAAATTCACTTCACCTGTTTTCCTGAAAAAAACAGAGAAATTGTCCCTTATCTGCTAAAATGCAATTCCACTGAGACAGCTACAAGTGCAACTCTCCTCCTCAGTAAAACAAAACAATTTACAGGTCACTTGCACGTTTCCTTGCCCTATTTTGTCACGTTTCCTTGCCCTATTTGTGCACGAATTGGCTGTGCATGAGGAGCTCCCACAGCACACCTGCACTACTTCAATCAGAGGATGGAGTTTGAAAGGAAAAGTTCAGGGCAAAAACTACGAGCCAAAGATTCTATTAATTGAAGAAGTGGAGGAATCTCATTCACTCTCCATTCAGCAGTGTTTAAACCCAAACAAACAATCAAGTGATTCCCAAGATTAAAGACAGGCAAGATTTTCCACTGGAGAAAGTGAAAAGCAACGATGCTTTTGTGATTTACACCAGCTGAATTTGGTCACAAGGTACAGCAGTCATGAATGTTTTGGTAAGCCTAGGTGATTGCCAAAGAAAACAAGAATAGGATCAGGAGATGATTATTCAGCCATACGGAAGAACGACATGACTCATCATGGACTTGTTTCCCCCTGTGACTGGCTCAGAGGACACCAATCTTTCATCCCGTGGTTATGCAACAGCAAAGAAACAGATAAATCAAGAATATCAAGATGCTTTTGTATTCATCATGGTGGAAATACCAGAACAGGTCTTATAGCTATTAAAATGCTCAGCTAGATAATAATTTTATAGAAGTACCTCCAGAATAGCACATTTTCTCACCTCTGCTCCGTGTTAAACAATGCAAAAATATGTTTGCTGGACATGAAGCTCTTTTCAACATCTCGCACTTTCAAGTTGTCCAAAGGAAGCATATATTTCTTCTCTTTCTCCTAGAAAAAAAAATAGATTAAAACAACATTATGTGAGAAGTCTCAAAAAAGCCTGATCTCAGGAAGCTGTGTTTAATTGGTAATGACCTTGGTACATTTGCTGTTATAAGGAAATAAGCAGACATTTAAATTTTGGGTATCTTTCATAGACATACCTGCAAGAGAAATGAAAGCTTAATTTCAGTTCGGTTTTTACACTGATCCTTTTAAAACATTTCTTAATAAAAAAATTCCACATCAAACACATAAGCATCTACATTTATTATTCTTCATTCCTCTGAATTCTAAAAAGGAAAGGGTCAGACTTTACTAAAATGTGTCTGATCAATAAAAACTCTTCCAGCGTGGCCACATAGCAACTGGTGTAACCAGTAACATAAAACAGACCTCCACCTTGAATTACTACTATTAATTATTTAGGGTGGCATTTGATGAACCAACCAGTAAATTTTCATTCCTCCACTGAAAAATACAAAACCCATACAAATCAATCAAAGTCATACCATTATCAAGGTTTTATATGTATCATCTACAAACAAGATCAGACCCTAATCTAACCATCTTATTTCTCCAAGTAGGAATGATCTATTAACTCTTGCTGTAGCCAATTCCTCGGGCAGTTTCATCACAACCCTCATTTACAGCACAATTGCTGTAATTTCACCTTTTCTAAGTTCCTTCCTTCCTGTCACTCCCAATTAAGGACTAGTAACACTCCTGAGCTAATGAATCATGTAAGAACAAAAAAGCTCTCAGATTATTAGCTCTTTCCATTACGGTAGACTTCCTCTAAGTCCTTGCACTGATGGATAAAAACCCCTTTTGCTTTGCCAACACACCTGATGCTAAATAGAAGAGATCCAAAGACAAGAGGGTGACATTTGCACCCTCAATACCCTCATTCTGGTCTTGCACATCACAGTAACATTGCAGACAAGGGTACAGTTTAACAGCTTTTAAAAGCCACTAAGGTACTGGCAGCCATGGAGTGGGGAGAGGCTTTATGCCCTGGAATTTGTGCAGTGGATACTAAATGGGGTTCCCATGAGTTTGGCTACCCAACAACTCTACAGAATTTCAATAACTCACCAAAGTTGGAGATGTTTGGATTCCTTTACAGTCCCTTATCTGCCATGGTGAAGCAATACTGCCTCATCCCTGCTCAGCCACCAGCAGAGCCAGCCATAAATCCAGCACCACTGCCCTTGCTGGAGTACTCTGGACTCGGATATCCCCCTTTTGGGGGGTGGCTCAAGTAAGAACTATGCATGGGATAACGGTTTATTGTCTGCCAGGAAACAGGACAGAGGGACAAACCAAACCAGGATTCCTTCTCCTCAATACATGTTTCTCAGAAGAAATACATTGGAGTCACTTCCAGTGCACAGAACTGGAAGGAGGCCTCACTAAGCTGTGTGTTCTGGGAGGGCAGATGCAATTCAGCTTGGCTGAGCTTCAGCAGATTGCAAAACCAAACTGGATGAGAAAGGCCTTAAGAGTGAAACTATAAAAATACAGCGACATGTCCAACAACAGCTCACTTTCCTAGACAGCCTCACACCAGGCCTCAGTAGAGGAAAGAGCATATTTCAAAAGCCTTCTGGAAAAGCATGGCTTCTGCTGTCTCGTTTTCTGAATCCAAAAGTTTTCAAATTCAGTATATGACACAAAATATCTGATGGATTTTCAAACTACCTCTGGCTTAGCCATCCTAGGAATTATTACCCACAAAAGTTCACACAGAGGTATATTCTTCACCCTCTCATCTAACAACAACTGCTCTGAAGGAGTGTAGTTCTGTGCCACTGTACCGCTGCTTATCACAGTTCATATCTATATTCAGCTTCCAGGGAATATACACTCTCTGAAGCTTGGGGACTGTCCCTGAAAGGACACTGCACTGTCATCCAGTCAGTGAGTATTGCCACGGAGATAAATAAAACCAAGCAAAGTAAACTCATAACTTACCAATAAAAAATAAAAAATAGTAAATGATGCTAAATAAAGAACTTGCAGATCAGATATTTATGTATGAAAATTAGAAGTACACTGTCGTCTAACACTGATTTTTATTGGTAAGTTTATAACAGATCTTAAGTCCTAAATAGTGTTGATAGCATTTTAGCTTTGCTGCCTTGACAAAGTGACACACACTGGAAAAATATTCTAATATATAAATTCATATATTAAACTTTGTATTATAAGCAAATATGTTTTCTCAGTTGAAAGCTGGACTGCATGGCAATGTAAGTTACTTTGCATTCTATTTAAAAAATTTAAGAGAGGTTATATACAAAAAATATTTTTTGGGCAGAAATATTCCATTTGGGCTGATTTATGCGATCATAACTAAGGAAAAAAATCCAGAGAAGCTTCATTTATTGCTTTAAAACTTACCTTTCAGTATTACAGAATATGATCATAATGATTTACTATTCAATTATAAAAAAATTCATTAAGTTTCTGATGAAGTGTTTGTTCTGACAGACATTATTTACTGGCAAACCAAGCAGTCCCAGATGAATAAAAATAGAAACTGATGAAAAAACTATACCAAGAATCTGATTGTCTAAACAAAAGTTCCACAAGCAGGGAAGTTATATAAATGTTTGATGCCAAACTGTGAGAAAGTGTTTCTTCTGCAGCCACCAGGAAAAAGGAAATGCCTACTGAAGGCTAAGAAGTGGTTGGTATTTATTTACACGGCCTCCTACCCACATGCTGAGACAGGGCAGTTTCCAAGAAAGGGAAATCATAGGGTGCCTGTGCTGGAGGCAAACAGAGACAGCATGTCACATATGAGAGATCAGAGCTAAATACTGCTGAATTCCAGGAGAAAGGTATTACTGTGACATTAAAGTGTGGCAGCAAAACTCACTGCAATTTTTTTGCCCCCCCTCAATATGGGGGAAAATATACCTAAATGGAGAATGAGCTAATTCAACAGCAGATAAGCCCAACAACATTTCAGACTAACCTCAATTAATATTATGTTGTGGTAGGGCAAAAAAAGCTTTAGCCAGGACTATCTATGCATGATTCCCCTCCTGAGAGGCTGACAGGGTAAGAAACAGGGAATGCATGAAGCCTGGGAGGAATGGGGCTAGGCACACTTCTATGAGTGACTACATGCACATAACTGCGGGTCCAGTCTGTCCCCCTCAGCATTTGTTCTTTTATATTTATAGATTTTTATTTTTATAATGGGGCAGAGAACTTAGGCGTGACATTAGGGGAAAAACCAGCACATGCTGATCCCACGTAGAGACTTCGCCTCTCTTTTTCCAGAGCAGAGGAGAAGAAGGAAAAAGTGGGAGGCAGCATGGCCCATTCCTGTTCCTGTGACATGAAAAAAAAATTCCCCATACTCCACCTTAGAAAAACAAACTAACCTGCTGGCCTGGGGAGCCTTCCCACCCTGGAGACGATGTTTTCACCACTCCTGGGCCTAAGTAGCACTCATATCCTTAATGGACTAGTTCTGTTCTCCGACAGGCAAGTACGCTGCCAGGAACTGACAGCATGATGTAAATATGCCATATTACAACTGCCCCTTCCTTCTGCAGTGTTTAAACGTACTAAAAATAAATACTCCTGAAGGCCAAAATGGCACAAGGGATACAAAAAATCCAAGAGCAGCTCCCCTTCCCCCAGCAGGGTCTCAGCCAGCACTTCCAGGCTAATGAACTCCATTGCATTTTCAGCCAGGGGTAGAAACAGCTTCAAAAAGCATTTTCTGCTTTTGGAACTTTTAGGCTCAGGAAAAACAGCAGAAGAAACCTTGGACACAATGTCAGCTAACTGGGAGAGAACACCTTTGCTTAAAAGAGATTGTTAAATTACTTCAGCTTTTTCCAGTTATCAAAGGTGATTGTCATTTTTATTTGTCATTTCAGGATGGCTACAGTGTGGCACCAGCCACAGGACAGACTCCACTCCCCAAGAAAACAGCAGAAAAGTTCATGCAGGACAATTCAAATACACGATACTCAGATTCTGAAAGGCAGGTCTGAGCCTCAGTGTTGGCCTAATCACACTTTTGGTTATGTCAAGGAGAATTGGGCTGGTTTGCTCACCACTTGCTAACTTTATAGAACACCAGCTTCCACATGGAGGGTCATGACACCAACCAAAACTCGTCTATGCGGACTGTGGGGACCACAAGTTCAAAGAAATTAAGCTCCCAAATGGAAGAGGAAGCCATATTGGAATAGTTGGCACAAAGGCTGGTTTACAGCAGGATTCATTCTCTGCATCATTTGTCCTGAAAGTACAAAACCCAAGAGTATTTACCACACACTGACAGCAAATATAGGTATCCACAAAAGGCCTCTGCCATTAGTGTAAGGTGTTAATGAGGCGAAAGAGGGAACTGCTTTAAAATCATAAACTGAAGGACAGCTTTCAAATAAAGCTTGGGAACAGCAGAGAAAAAGGTTGGCATTTCTGCCTCTGAACTAGATTTCCAGACCGACACTGGCTTGACCTTGTATCTGCCAGCAGCTACTGATGGCAGGGAATTGTTAAGGTATCCTGCAATCAGGGCATTAAAACGTGTTGGAGGAACACCAAAGCCAAGCAACTCTTTGGTAAAGCACTTAAGGCAGCAGAGGCAGAAAATCATCCCCTAATAAAGATGTTCTATAGTACTGTGCAATATTGTATGGCCAGATCAGTACCTGCATTTTACAGAGACACAAGGACCTGCTGAGCCAGAGTGATCCATATTAAAGAAAGAAGAATAAAAATAATAGGAAGTATAAGGAAATGCTGGCGGTCTGTGCCTGTTTACTCCCGAAAAGGAAAGGCTCAAACTTGTTTACACCCAGGAGCTCTCACAGGCAGTGCAAATAGCCCACTCTGATGAAAGCGCAAACTCTTAAGATGCCTCATAGCAACCTTTATATCAATATCTTTAAATCAATATCCAAGAGTTAACCATGGAACTTGCAATGTACCCAAGAGAATCTGACTGTGCTTCTATTTCAGTTTCTATTTCCCTCTCAGTTGAGAAAGCCACGCAGCATCTTCACAATGGTCTCTGCTTCACCACACTTGGCTTTAAAGCATACCCTGAAAAATGAAGCATGATATTCTCATACATTACTGCAAAATTTTGAAGAAAAACAAAGAAAGTTATTCTATTAGAGATAACTTAGTGTGGGATTGAGGCCTGAACATGCTCCTGGGTACAGCTGTAGAAAACATAACTCTAACATGTCTATAAAATGAAGAAGGAGCTGCTTTAAAAAAAAAAAAGCAATGAATATATTTTCTAATGTTTTTATGAAAAGCATAGCAAAAGAATACTTAATAAGTTGCAGATGAGAAGAACATGTTTCTTCCATCTATGCACCTCTCCCTTTACTCCTCCACAGTCAACTTCAAATCGAAAAACTCAAGACAAAAATGTGACAGCAGCTCAGGGTGATAAGACTGTTAGAAGAACAGAGCACATGGCACAGAGCACAAATATCAAACCTTATATTCCTTCAGTGTTAAAAGTCTTTATCTTTTGCCATGGTTGAAATAATGAGTTTCTTATACAAAGCCAAAACTGTAGCTGAAAAAAGAGAGATCTAATGATAGAACCAAGCTATTTTAGGTTTTAGTTATTATCTTCTATATTTTGCATTTGTACTACCTTTTCTAGGTGATGATACATACTTCTGGCACTTACAATTTTTTCCCAATCTTTTGGTATCTTTTTCCACAACAACATAAATAAAAAAAACTTAAGAGGTTTGTTATATCTCTGCTGTTTCTTCGGAATTCAACTATGGGACTAAACCTGATGCTAATGCTAAATGAGTCTTTAGTCTGGTCTTATCATTCATTTCACAGAGTGTCATTTATTTCCCACCATGTTTTTCTTTAACGAGAACCAGTATTCTATTTATTTCTGCACTTTCCTTCTACCCAAACTTCTTCAGGAACAGAACCACAAGAGTTCACAACTCCATATTTGAAATACTTCATCCTTTCAAGAAATGATCACTGGTGTCTTTCTTGAAAGGAGTTTACTATCCTGCTACACTTAAAGACTCTGCAGAAGGACATCAGTGTAAGCTATCTGTACATCCTTATTTTGCAGCACAGGTTTCCAACTGTAATTGAGGGTCTCTAGGGAGCTGAAGTTGCTGCTTGCCCTTCTGGAGTACTCACCAGAGAAAAACCCCACAACCCACCTGCTCAGGGCTGGACAGTCCCAAATTCCTCCTTCTCCTTGCCTAGAGGAGAGGATGGGCACAGAATCCTTGCAGAGTGCTCCCCAAGCTTGCCCTGGAGTGGGAGGTACCAAAACTGCTGCACCAAGCTATCCCCATGGGGATGTGCCTGCACAGCAGTGCCCATGTTATGGTACCCAGATAAACATCTTTTCCACTGTCCATCTCTCATCTCCCTCAGTAATTGGGGTGGCTGAGTAGGCATTCCATTGCATTCATCAGAGCCTGAATGGCTGGATTAAATAAAAAAAAAACAACATAAAAGAAATCCAGTCATTTCACTGGTACTCCCTGTGCCTTTACATAATCAGTGCATCAAACAGAAGGGTAATAGTTTCTGAAATATGTAACAAAATCGATGTGATTTAAGATTGCCCCTCGCCAAAAGAGGTGTTTATTATCAGAAGTGAAGGGCTGGTCCTTCACTGGTCCGTGCTTTCAGTAAAAGGATCAATCTGAGAAAGAGCCTGATGAAGAGGAAATCTCTGTTTAGCTCCTATTAGTTATGATCTTGAAAGGTCATTTTGAATTTGGGAAATCTTGTCTGGGAAAGAAGCCAGCAATTCCTCTGAACTGAAGTGGTGCTGGCATTTAAAACCGAGAGAAAGCCCCGACTGATGAACCAGTGACAGTCTGGAAAAATTCTGCTGGAGGAGTCTAGTGGCTGATCCGAAGGTGGAGAGGGGAAAAAAAAAGTATCCTTCGACCTTTTTATCCCTTGCAATGAAGCCTGCTTAGGACAGCTTGTTTTTCTCTACTAGTGCTCAAGTTTTTTTTTCTACTCTTCACCTACTTTGGGTCATCCAACAACCACAGCAGTCTGTGGAAGCGATAGCAGAGGAGGAAGGGCTTTGGTGCAGGATGTCTGTGCTGGCAGAGGGCACAGAGGGACAATGACACACCAGTGTCTGCAAGATCCGGCTTTTTCCAGTTGTGTACAGCTTTTCTTTCATGCAGTTTATAATTTCTGCTTATTACACAGATATGTGTGTGTGTATAAAAATATTTATATATATATGCGCACACACATATGTTTTAGTGGTGGGACTTTTTTATTTACAGAAAAAAACATAGTTCTTAAAATCTATTCTTTTTGAATGGAAGTGTAGCTCAGATTTCAGTCTTGAGAAGGTGAAGGTCTGGGTGGATTAACTTCTCCAGTTCTAATGATCTCTTGCACTAGGAATACTAAGATAATACGGAAAAAAACTAGTAAGTTGAACTGTATTTTCAGCTTCCTGGACTCCTTTAGGTTTTACATAGAAAGAGAACTTCTCATTTATAAGCTTCTTGAAATTCCTTGCTAGGTACATGGAGAAGACGCACCTTTGGTACAGCACCCTTGTTTTATGCTGGAAAGGCATTTCTTAAAACTCTTCTGGTTTTTGTGTGCATTTCAGTTTCTGTAAAATGAACCCTAGAAAAGCTCAAGCTCCGGAAGCCACCAGATATCTTTCCTTGGGTACCAACTGAAGCACCTGGAGAGACGCCACATCCTTGAGAGGAAGCAAAACCTTTTTTACTAAAATTGAAATAATAAAATCTGCAATTACAGAATTATGTAAAGAACCATTAAGCATGATTTTCCTGAGGTGACACATCTGTCTCTGCAAGGCTCCTGAAGATGCAACATAACGCACACACGCAAATTAATTCACGGCATTTATACTGCCCTACTTGCTTGTTATCATGAAAAGCTTTCAGACAGTAATCAATTTTACTGTGCTGGAGATTACTGCAAAATGCATTAAGGAGTTCACGCCTGTGGCAATGGTCACTGAAAATATTTTGGAAAGCATCCCAGAAGTATAAGACTTTTTCCAGACATCCGAGAGAAACTCTGCTGTGACAGAGCTTCTGGTGTCAAAACTTCTCCCCTACCACCCCTCCTTCTTATTTTTTTTTATAGCAGCATTTTTTGAAAGGTACACTTCAGATTTTTTCTTGCTTTTTTTCTTTTTTTTAATCAAGCCAAGATACTTGGATCATGGAAAACATTAACTTCTGAGACAAGTGTCTGAAACTGTCTCCTTCCTTGCCCTGCATAATAGGTCCAGCTTCTTAACTTCATGAAAGAAAAACTGTTGAATTATAAGAAAAGAGCATGAAAACCACCTGATTACTCTATCATAACAACATTTCTGTTTTTTTTTTTAATAAAATAAGTAGCCCTGGGGATGTTCCTGTATTAAATCCACAAAGAAAACTGAATACACCACAATCACAAAGTACTATTTCTACATTATATCAAGAGCATTACCTTCAAACGTTAAGTGACATAATGCCATCAAATCTTGAGATTTGTCTCAGAATTTAAAAAAGATATCCTAAATAATTACAGTGATGTGTAGGAAAACCTGCAACTCTCTGTGCTTGGAAATTAAGAGCTATTAGATTGAAATCTCCCTAGAAATATTCATCAGGAAGACTGTTTCCATGAAGCTGTCCCAGACTGAAACACTTCTTAAGCTCATAGCCAAAGCTGTTCTTCAAACTGACCTTAAATTGTCTCTGTTTTGTAACTAAAGACAGAAGCTGCTTCTGAATGTACATCACCCGCCTCAGCAGGCACAGGAACGTGAATGGGATTGCAGATTTCATCAAAGCAAACCCTGAACAATAACTCAGAAAAAGGAACCTGACCAACATGGGCATGGGAACGTGGAAAAAAAGGTTAGTAGAACACCCAAGAAAAAAAGACATTTTCCCTAAGATCCAACCGAAATCTCCCCTGGTGCAACTTGAGGCCATTTACTCTTGTCCTGTTGCTTGTTAGCCACTAACAAGTTGTCCTGTTGGCTACAACCTCCTGTCAGGGACCTGTAGAGAACGATAAGGTCTCTCTTGAGCCTCCTTTTACCTAGGCTGAGCCCCCCCAGCTCCCTGAGCCACTCCTCATCAGACTTACACTCCAGACCCTTCTTGAGCTTTTTTGCCCTTCTCTGGACTTGCTCCAGCAAAGCTACTGCCATTTAAAAAAGTGCCTGCAGGGTGCCAGGCAGTGCCAGTCTGCTACTGATTCCTATCACTGGGACTCTGTCAATTATGGTAGTTTTCAGTCTGCAGGTGCTGCATATTAAACTAAAATGTCCAAGAGCTGCTCACCCCCAAGCAGCTCTTTCCTGATAACAGCATGTTGTGTTGTGTACCACAAAGGATCCCAGACCCATTGCCAATCATTTTGATTGTGCTGCTCAGCTGTTCACTTGCAAGAGAATATAGAAAACAGAGGTCCTGTTCCAGCATCACCCACAGCACACACCTCAAACAGAGGGACAAACTCTACTGCCTTGGCCACATACTCCCTCTAAATATCATAGCAGAGGGTGAAGTCAGGCTGATGCCAGCAGGAGGTACCACAGTTTGGGGAAGTTACAGCAGCACCTCTGGAAGGACAGAGACATCCTCAAACGGAAATAACCACAGACTGTTCAAGTGTTATTGCTGGCCTTTTGCGTGATGGCAGAACTTCTTTAATTTAGTGATAGATCACCTTTGTGAGCTCCACACAAGCTCATCTTTGTGCCCTTGCTCAATCACAGGGACAGGATAACACCCATAACACCAAAGCCTTAGAGACTGTCCGTCCTTGTCACCGCTGGCACATCTCCCACAGGCTCAGAGCAGGCCATGCCCATATCCACAACAGATCATCCAAAGCTATGTTTGCAGCCAGCTAGAGAAGAGCACATAGCTAAGAAACAGGCAAATTAAACACTTGGCAAGCACCAACTTCCAGCACATCTTCAGTCATGTAGTATCAGTTTCCCCACAGTGGAGGCAACAGCCCGAGGCTTCTGCTAAGAAGCAGATTGTGCAATGTCACAACCCAGACCTGGGAACAAAGTTGGACTGCCACTGTGAGGGGCACCAGGGGGAGTGGGGTGCTTAAGTCAGAAGACATCTGGGATGCTTCTGGTTGCCAGATTAATTTTCAGCAAAGCAGCAACAAGCTCCCAGTCAACCAGAGCCTCTATCACCATCACTGTGAGCAATGAGCACATCTCATCTCTCAGGAGTATCAGCACCTGGGAGGAGGAGGCATTTCCCTTGCTTCTGCATGGTGGATGAGGTCTTTAGGAACTGCCAGATAAAGAATCTTTCAGATATATTCTTTGGCTATCACAAAATAACAACCTTACTAATAATTAAAAAATGTTTTTAATTGTTTTCCTATTTTTCTTCACATCTCTTCCAACGAGACTAATGCCAAACCTTGTCTTTTCTTGCAATGACATTTAAAAATATGTAATTTTTCCTCTGTATAAAATAACATCATCTTCAAAGAATTCCAGTTCTCCCATGTCTGGATTCCTGCAATCAAGTATTACTCTGATTCATACCTAACACCCTCTTTTATTCCATGCTGTTTGCTTAGGGAGGAAAATACAGATTGAATACACCATTGTGTAGACTAGGAGTTGTGTTAAGATGACAAACACCTGCATTTACTTAATCATCTTTGTTAAGATACTGTCAGTTGGACTCCCCAAGAGCACAATTAGTGAAGGAGCTCTTTCCTAAGGAAAAAAAAACCCTCCAAGCAATGATCAAAATAGCTGTAAGAACTATCTTCATCATGCTCTAAAAATCTGCAATGTGCAGCTTGGATAGCTATCATTGGTGAAGCGATATTATGAAAATAAGATTTTTAAAGATTCAGTAAACAAGGTGTAAATTTTTGCTCCAGCAGCACTGTCTACACGTGCTTAACTTCAGCTATTCTAAAGAACCTACAAAACGTACAGTGGCTTAGAAAGCCTCCAGGAGTTTAAGAACTCTAAACAAACAATGGTAATGCAAGAGGTAACAACATTATTGCAAACACAGAAGACAACAAAAAAGGTGTATTGAACTCTGAAAGTTGAAACGCCTGCAAAGAAGTTGAATTTTTTATAGTATGCAGTTGTACTGCAGACAGGAAAGAGAAAAACCGCTGCTTCTCTGGAAGAAAGTGAAATATTTCCTAGGAAACACAGCACTTCCTCAACAATGTAAGTCTTGGTCAATGCTGACTCAAAATATTGGAGGCTATCAATTCACTGGCCCTAAACTTGCAGGACACTATTATATTTGCAAAGAGTCACTCCAAAGTACGTACACTAATTCCACATAACATTGACATACGGCACTGAATTCCCAGACAGTCAGTCAAAGTTCTGGGCAGGAAACCAAATTCCTTTTTTTTTTTCTTTAAACACTATGTCAAAACACTCCTATTACTCGTTACTTGTGCTTTGAAAGATACACTCCAATTACTCCTTAATGTCATTAGCTTTTACAGATACTGCAACCAATAAGGAACTGCTGCTGCAAAATGTGTATTTCAACTGCTTTCGAACACTGAGATTGTTCCAGTGTGAAAGTGGCACAGTGACAACAAAAATCCAAGTAAAAGGAAGATAACTAACTCACAAATACACACACAAACTCGAATTTCAGTAAGGAATCCATAACAGTGAAGCAAACTATCAATCCCCCAGCTGCATCATTTTTCACAAATAAAGTCATTCCAGGATTGAGTCAGAAAACTGAATTCAGATAACTAAGCCTTACTGGTGTAAACCACCTTATTAGCTCTCAATGAGCTCATTTCATACGCAGTTAATTTTATTATCAGATATTATCTTTTAACATGTTCTAAAGTCATAAAGAACATTTTAGACAAACATTTTTTCCACTCATTTTGTTCTCAGGACAAAGATTAAAGCAGGGAGAACAGCTCATTGCAAAGTTGTCCATGCATCACAATTTAAAAAAATACAATATAAAACAAAGAAAATATTTCAGCTAGTTTCCCTCTGCTCTCCAAAAGCCTCAAATGTATTGGAATAAAATAATGAAATAAAACGCTCATTAAAAATATTCTGAGTCCGTCCAAGAGCTATTGAAACATTGCATTCAGCGATGTGATTTTCTGCAACCCATTTTTCACATTCACATTACTTAAGTTAAATGTATATTTTAATTATTGTCTCAATTAATTTGTTTTGCTGAAATAACATTCTATGCTCCTTTGAGGACGTTCCCAGGGTTACAAAAACTAGATTGTCTAGCAGTTTTGGATTTGTTTTAAATGTCTAATAATACATTATACTGACATAGCTTGAAATAATGAGGCTTTATACTAATACATTACCAAACTATATAATTACCAGTAATTCCCAGAAAAAAATGCTACATGGCAATAGACAAGGCTAAACATATGTATATTTAAATAAAATACATGACAGTACTAAAATTTACAGTTAAAAGAAATTCACACTCCCTAAAGGAAACAGAATACCCCAAATACTTTTCAATCTGCCCTGAAACTGCACTTTAGAAATGGGAAGGGGGAGAACCTCCTTCAGACAGGGGAAAAATACAATTTAGTCTAAGAACACAAAACTGGAGTTTAAAATCAAATTCACTTGGCAGCTGCAGAGAGCATTTACAGGTGAACCCAGAGTGCCTTTGTTTTTCTTGCACTCACTTCCTTTTGCCCCTTCACCTCCCCCATCTCCTGCTAAAGACGTTTGGTGCGAGAAGCGGTTTTCAAGTTCGGAACCACAGAAACGGAAAGACAACTTCAGCCATAGATTTTATGTGGACAAAGAGCACTACTACTATTTCTAGGGGCTTTTGCAGAGAAGGTCACTGCTTGTAAAGGCACTGAAACCGTACGTTGCACTCTTACAGAAGCGGCACTACCTCCTCCTTGAAGGCAAGAGAAGATGTGAATGCAGGGACCTCTGATATTTTCTGCAGGCATAAACAAAATCCCAGATCCTTTCAGGACACTAGGACACAAAATCATCTTTAAGAGAAGCACATCATGGAATGTTTCTTTCTTCACCGATAAGGAGGAAAATTTTATATACAATACAGAAATATGCCCCTTCATCTAAAATAATTATAGTCTAATTACCATTGGCTTCTAAATTCTCTCAGCTTAAACAATACAACCAGAAAGACCTTCATTATTTCATTATTTGGATCATTCAGCACAAAAATTGACTCACGTCAGGTGCCGAGTTTCATAAGAACACATTTCTAATTAATTGAAATTAGGCTGGAAGTGGTCAGTTTACTCTGCAGTTTAAGAAAATCCTCATTGCCTTCACACACACTCCTGCCCCACCAACCAAAACAGCACTTCTTCAAAAGAAAAAAAATCTATCATACAACAATTTGGGTTGGAAGGCAGTTTAAAGCTCATCCATTCTAACCCCCCTTCCATGAGCAGGGGCTCCTTCCTCTAGACCAGGTTGCTCAAAGCCCCATTCAGCCTGGCCTTGAACACTTCCAGGGATGGGGCAGCCACAGCTTCTCTGTGCCAGGGCCTCACCACCCTCACAGCAAAGAATTTCTTCCTAACATCCAATCTAAACCCACCCCCTTTCAGTTTAAAGCCAGTCCCCCTCACCCTATCACTCCTTACCCTTGTAAAAAGCACCTCTGCAGGTCTCTTGGAGACCTTTTTAGGTACTGGAATGGGCTCTAAGGTCTCCTTGGAGCCTTCTTTTCTCCAGGATGAACAACCCCAATTCTCTCAGCCTGTTCTCACCAGAGAGGTGCTCCAACCCTCTGAGCTTCTTCACAGCATCCTCTGGACTCGCTCAAAACCAGCTGTTAACTCCAGAATCACAACACTTGTTCCCTGTCCACCCATGTCCTAAAGGGGAAGCGGTGCTGGGTGGAGAAGAATCTACTGACAACTTTAAAGTAGTGCAGAGTATCTCAAAGATGAAAATGAGAAAGTAAATAGACTTACTGATAAGAGTACACATGGTGACCTAGAGAAGAGGCTGTAGAGGTGGGAATAAGGTTAGGAAAAGGTTATGGAAGAAACTGCTGCATTGGTATCTAAAGTATCTGTGGACTGACTTGCTAATGACTTTCCTTGCTAAAGCAGGAAAAACTAGAAATTTTCAAGACAGAATCAAAGTTACTACTCAATTGATCTAACAGAGATCTGATGGAAAAATTCATCTGGAAAGCTGACATATCTTTATATCCTTGTTTAGGAAGTCAGACAGAAAATAACTGGAGAAGCTAATCTTTCATATCAAAAGCACATGTACTGGTGTGGGGTTGGCACAACACAGAACGCTCACAGAACACCAGCCAACAGAATGTTCCCAAAGACAAAGACATTTTGTTCCAAATAAGGAACAAAAGCCATGTACATCACCACCACCAGGACTTCCATTGATCTCTATAGAGATTCATGGTATAGGACTTAATGATAATGAGATGTTTTAACTGAAAGAGACACCATGGAAAAAAATGACCCACTGCTTGGTTGAGGCAGTGCTGAGAGAGCTCCAGTGTTCAATTCTTCTTCTACACTACTCTTCACTAAAATGTCAAAGAAGCAGTAAAAATTATTGCAGTTAGATATCAGGAAAATAAAATTCAGTTAAAGAAAATGAAGCACTAGTATAAACTGCAAAGTTCGACTAAGCCCCTACCCCATTCTCTCAGCTCTTTCAAGTGCCCCAGTTTTGAATCAACATCTTAAAGGCATAAGAGCAAAAATTCTGCAACTGATATGTGTAAGCCTCTTATCTAAATTACACAGAGGGAACAAAACAGCAAACTCGACTTGAAAAGCACAAGAGCTCCTTGGAACTAAGCCCCACTCTTACTCTGCTATTTACACTGCAGCTCTCATGTTTGCTGTACGAGAAGACACGCAATCTTCACTGAAAACACAGCCTGAGATTCTCAAATGCTTTTGTTTTATAAGCATACTCTCTTTTCCTCTCTGCTCTACCCCAGTGCAGACAATTTTTGCAAGCTCTCGGCCTGCATCCACCAGCTCCTTGTCTCCAGAGCTGCTTTTTCCAAGTCCCAGCTGCCATGCCATGTTCCTCAGGGAGGTGCTCAGGGTGCTGTGTTAGACAGAGCTTGGCAGAGGTGCTTGAAACGGAGACATGAGACAAGGGCTCTAAGCATAGAACTAAACAAGTCAATTTACTAGGAAACAGTGGCAACTTTTCATCTGTGTGGGGCTGAAAGGCAACAGCACCTTGTGCTTACCCAGCATGAGAATTGCCACTCTACAGAATGAGCTGTGAGTACAAACCAAACCCAGAGAACAGAAGCAAGTCCAGCTGAGCAGGAGACTCCATCCATAGAGGCACCTTCATCTTCCACTGAAGAGCTCAACATCTGGGTCTGCTCCAAACACAAAAGGGCTCAAGACTCTGGGAAATCAAGCACCACGCCTTCCTTTATCCCCTCCTGGCTGGGAACCAGCCTAGCCCAGGAGTAGCTACTCTCATCTTTTCCATTTGGCAGAGTTGGGTGTTGGTCCATCATCTCAGTGGCAAATCATTTGCAGAAAAGCATCATTTCACATGTCTCACATGAAGGTTACAGGAACTGGTGCATTGTACACAGCAAAGAAGGTCATTCTGGAAATAATGAAGAACTTGGAAGTCTAAGCTTCTTGTAACTTGTTCCAATAAAGCGTTGGTTATCCCCCAATTAAGCTTGCTATATAAACTATCCCTAAATTGTTGAGTAATTTTTATTTTTTTTTGTAAGCAGGGAGAAATACAACTATAAATGTCTGAAGTCCTTGCCCACATTTTGACCTCAGATGCCTAAAGGCACTCGTTCTGCTCCCGCAGTGTGGAATGCCCTCCCACAAAGCACCCATGTGGAATCTTCAGAGGCTATTTTTGAAAAGCATAATAAAAAGACATTTCTTCCTAGACTTTCTGCTGTTAGCAGCATACCTTATTCACCACCTGCGTGGATGCTCACACTTTCCACCGTATTTCACACAAATAGGATTTCTGATGTGCAGCTACCCACTACAAAAACCTAACTGAAAATTTATGGTTGTCAACAATGAGACAAGGGAGGAAGCAAGCTTCTCTTTTGTAGGGACGTATTCTTCTTCACAGGAAAAAAAGAAAATATTATTTTCATGGGGTTTACTGCAAATTTATTACAGTAATTAAACTGTCCAGTGAATCTCTGTATCAACTTATTTCCAGATTCAAAACCAGATGCAGAAACCACCTTTCACTTAATTTGATTATTGTAAGTTGGGTAGAGTACGTAGAAACAGATATTTTGGCAACTGGTTGCTAATGAGCTTTTGTAACTCTTTAAAGCTGTTCTTGCGATGCTTTCTCTACAGTATTTACCAGAAAAAGCTAGTGATTAAAAATGGTTAAAATCCTTGCTCCTCCTGCAGCAGAAAACACTACACTTCTCTTGCAGAAAAGGGTTTTAAAAATAGGCTTAATGAAACACAGCTTCCCGAGAATCCACTTTCTTGCTGGCCACTGCCTCAGTCTGTATTTCAGCTGCACAGCAAAGGGTTAGCAAGCCCATCTACACTGAAACGCCCATTGCCTACTCCACCCATCAGGGCTTCTAACATTACCAAAAATGTGCAGTGTTTTTAACCCCTTGTGGAGCACAGGCATTTTACTGCTTAGGCAATATTTATTTTTTTCCTCTGTGCATTTCATACTGGATCTCTGAACTCTCTATAAACATTAACTATTAAACTGAAGTCTTAAAAAGAAGATGCACAGTATTTTATGGGTGAATTTGCAATCAGAGACATTAATTTGATGTTTTAATCTAAAGCAAACAAAATCAATACCCTATTAAGTAGTGTAAGGTTCTACCTGTTCCTCTAAGCACCCAACTACCACTCTGTAGCTTTAACATTTATTTCCTATGTTTGTGAATATTGTTTTCTCCAATATAAACAGAAGATGAAATCTAGCAAGTCACTGACTGTTGCATTTCCTCTGTGAAAGCTGATAAACACAAGTTTCTTTAAACAAAGCACATACTTAAGCTGTGACCTCCACTGATGCCAAGCATCCTTGAGATGAAGAATTCAGTGTGATTCCAGGAATCCTTTCCTATGGATGTCCCCAGCTGCATTAGAAAAGGAAAAAAGAACCCATGCAAGGAAAATAAAGTTTCATAAAGCCAGAGAGTGATCCAAATGCTGCCCAGGCATCTGCTGTGGGGGCTGCAGCAGTCTATTAGATTTAGTTCCTCTTGAGCATCTGGCATTTGCTACTTCAACAAACGTACTGATCTGATTCAGGACAGGAATTGCTACTTTTCAAAATGCTGTCATATACACAATGTCAAAACCCATCACTTTTTTTTCCTTAGCTTTTTCATTATGGTAAAGTTTTGTTTACATTTAACAGATAACAAAATTGCAGACCAAAGTCTGATTTTATGTTGACAGTGTCTCTTTACAGGGAGTTTAACAACAAGATAAACAGTAAAATCAGAAACCAAATCATAGCTTTTAACTTTTCATTTTGTGTTTTAGTTACAAGAGTATTCTTTCTTGCAAAATATTTAAACCACTACCCTGAGTTTACTTCTCACTTGTTAACCAGGCAATAAAATTAAAAGGACATTGCAAAGGTGGGAAATGAAAAGGAAAAGTTTTAGATAAGCAGATAGCACATTAGATATGCTTAGAAACACGTATCTTGTAAGAGATGATGTATCACATAAAAGCCACTCACACTGATTAAAGTTACAGTCTGTTTGCATAACCTTTATCAATAGCCAAGCACCCAAGGATTGACTAGAAGGTATATAAAAACAAATGACAGCAGAGATACTGTACCCAGTCCTGTAGCAGTGATTAATCCCACTTTAATTTGACTAGAACATTCCTATTTATACAGCCCTTATTTCCAGACTAAAGTCATTGTCATCTCTTACACTGACGCTTTTTTAACATCCTCATGCCATCTCCAGTCTCTCCCACTTATTAAGTGACTCCACCAATGGGAAAAACAACAAATTTCATTTTACCAGAACACAAGGGTACATCAATTCATGCTGAAATGATTTCTTTCTATGTTTGCCAGCTAAGGCACCATATGACAACGCTCCCTGGAAATACTTGTTTACCCCATGGAAACCCTTCCCAACTAGAAAAGAAGGGCCCTGGTCACTTATTCAGGATTCCCAGAAGCCAGATAGGCAAGTCAAAGCTCTTGCAGATAGATTGCATGCACATCTGCAGTCTCCATCCACAGTGTTCTGAGGCAGATACCAGGCCAGTGTTACCAGAGTTGTGGGGTGGGCATTCACTTCCTGCCTGACTTTTCCTGCTTGAATCTACAGGAGTTTCAGTGAGGGCATTCAGAGTGGAACTGCTATTCCTGCTGAAAATGGAATTAAGTTTCAGAGACATGGGGCTTCAGGAATATTCTCATTCCCCTCCAGTCAGATATGCCAAGGTGGCCACCATGACAAAATCCACTGAGCTACAGAGTGCAATATTCACTTCCATGAAAAGAGGGGATGTTACTTCCAGCGGTGATGGCAACCACAGGGGCAAACAGACAGCAAAACTCAAGATAGAAATAGAGCTGAGCAGGAGATGCTTTGGAACATCCTCTGATTCTGAAGAAGAGCAGCAGCAACTCTACAACAATTCAGTAAATGATTCAACAGCTCCATCTACAACATGGGCAGTTACAGGACTGTTACTCTCACTTGCATTGTAGGAGCATCTAGGGAATGTTCCAAACTGGCACTGTAAATCAAATACATGTAACAGTTCTTGCCATGAGGGCTAACAGTCCTCCTCACCATGACTAAAAACCTGGAGGTCATCTGGCAGCCTTCCAGTGATGTGAATGTTCCTCTGATGTTGTAGCTAGACCCTATTTCAAAGGCTGCAAAAGCATGTCATGTTAGGAAAATGAGGTTTATTTACAAACTGATAACTGGTTTTTAAGACTTGCCTCCATGCAGCCTCACTCCAATTAAGTATGAAGTGTCAAGCAACCATACAACAAACTGCATCTGCTACGAACAAAGCAGTGCTTGGACTAGATAGTTTAACGGGCTTAAAAGCCTTTCGAAAGGAAACATCCCTCCCTCATCACTATTACTTCAGGTTCTTCCTCCTTGTCTTCAGAATCCACAGATATCAAATATCCTTTGCTGGACTGACCAGTACTGGAAGAGTGAATACAGCATCACCTGTGTTAAGGACACATGAGAACAAAATGCAGGAAGTCCTGCTAAAGTGTTTTTTGTCAGCAAGGTATCATTCTGCACAAGGCAACTCTGAACTGAATGAAGACCTGTTTCCAAGGGGCTACACACACGGTAGTGAGTCCTGAATTTTAGTAAGTTTATCAGCACAGGTGCCTGAAATAGAGCTGAGCAGGAGATGCTTTGGAACATCCTCTGATTCTGAAGAAGAGCAGCAGCAACTCCACAACACTTTAGTACGCTATGAATAACAGTAATAATACAGTATATTCTACAGCTCAGTCAGGTCCTGAACACAAGAAACCATTTTACTCAGGTCTGTACAGGTCACTTCAAACCAGTTCAGACAGAGCAGAATTGGGACCATACCTGCTGCGACACAACTTTGTTACAGAGTTTCAAAGCTCAGCACTAGAGGCACCAAATCCCAGGAGCAAGAACATACAATGGACCTTGGAAAAGCATTCAATAATCACTGTGGTATGCACAAACCCATGAGAGGATCCAACAGCCCTGTACAATCTGGGCTGGCTCCAAACTGCTTGCAATAATTATTAACTAGTGCTTTGGGCAGCATCTTGCAGGTTTCTTTTTTTGAACACTGCAACTGAAGTCAGTTCTTCTTTAAGTTACATGGGACTCACTACTCTAACCAGGTGGTTGTGATTTGCAGGGGTTTCACTACACTTGCTCCTCTTGTTGCTTTTTCCCCCTCAGCTTAACGTTCAGATCATGTTTTTGTTCAAGGGTGTTTTGTTTTCAGATTTAAGTTTAAAAGTATGAAATAACCTACCTCCTATTTTCTGCCTAATTAACACCATGAAATATCACCACCCAAAAAAAATTCAAGGTGATCTGTATCTTAGACAAAATGAAACAAAAAGAAGTGTAATAATGGTGAGGGTAGGTGAAACATTTACATGACCAATCTCTCCACCAAGACGTACACTTTGCTGGTAAATAAACTCAGAAAAAAAGCCTTAAAGACCTTTTGGAGGCCACTAGTCTCATAAAGAATAGATTTGAAGTTCTCCAGTTAAATCCATGATATACAGGGAAGGGCATGCAAACAAATATCCCTTGTGAATAGTGTGATGAGAAGTGATTATATATTTTATTAAATTAAACAGCTGTGGGAAGCACAAAGGTTTGGAAAACAAGCAAACTGGAAAGAAAGCACAGTACCTGTGTGTCATCACACGAGATAGAAACCTCACCATCTGAATGCCCAAATTTGTAATGCAACCATAAAACCCACCTGACTTCACGTTTAGGGGCCCTCTCTGCCAAGTTTTAATAGATTTTTCTATATATCTCCTGCTTTCATTACCCAAAACAGTGGGAAAAAAAAGTCACGTTTGCTTGGAATAGAAGGTATAAAAAGGAGAGAACAACGAATTTATATAAAGCAATAACTGCATTGTGAGCATAAGCTTAATTAACAAGAGCAGTTATATAGAGACAGCTTAACTTCAGCATTTAAAAAAACAAACAAACAAAAAACAACCAAAAAACCACCAAAAAAACAAATTAGTGATTCCCCCCCCCTTTTCTTCACCAAAGAGCATTCAGCAGCTGGGGTTTCTCGGCTCCAGGAAGGCTACACTGCGTCAACTCAGCCAACCACAAGGTTGAAAATGTAGCAGACGTATCATAAAAATTTAGTAATGCTTTTAAACTACTTCTCACCTCACTGGTTTGATGGTGGTGTGGTGCTGTTACACAATATGTGCTGTTGCCAAGGCAACTCCATCTCACCTCAACAGCTGCTGCAGTTTCGGCGAAGCAACACGATGAGCTGTGGCAATTCTAATTTTTATTTTTTTTTAAGACTCTTTCCAACTACAACACATTTTCAGATGAACCTTTGGAGCTCTTTATCCAAGGACTACCGCTGTTTTTCAAAAAGATTGTTCACTGCATTCTACTGGAAACATCGTGACACGAAATTCAAAAACATATCCACAGATTCTGCTAAATCAGATTTGTGTCTGGCAATTTTATACCTGGTGTAAAAACAGTATCGTGCCTCTGTGCTCATTCAGTTTAAGCACAAGAATTTTACATCCCTGGCAACAATATGATCCTGCCTGGACAGTTTAGCATGTCCTTTTCCATCAGAAGGGGAGGGGGGGAAAGTCTGACTTCGTGAAGCACAGAAAGCCTAAGTTCTAACCCATCCCTTCGACAGGAGCCAAACTGTAATATTGCTTCAACCCCATTTTAAACAGAGCTAAAATAAAGGTTGAAACCCCAAACAAGATTTTGTGAAAAGAAATCAGCACTGAGTGCTTCTGTGTGATAAAGGCTTTAGTGGAGGGAGGTGGCTACAGTCTCGTGGTCCAAACCCCAAAGAATTTTTTTTATTTTCATGTCCTTGGCTTCAGGGACACTGCTGTGGGAGCAAGGACTAGAAAAAGAATCAGCACATTACGAGCCTTCCCCGCAGTAAGTATCGATTGCAGCTTTTAAGGAGATTCAGTGCTATTTCTTTCTTTTTTCTCAACCTATTTGGGTATAGAACCAAAGTAAACACAAGACAGCAGAGCAAGCCTGTGAGGGTGTTTTGTGAGACTCAGCCAAAGTTTCTGCTATTTTAATTTGGGGAGAAAAATAAGTGTTACAAAATGTCTAGGAAAAGTTTGTGCTGAGAAAGCACACAAGTGCTTAAAGGTGGGCAATGCAATTTATTAAAGAGGAAGAATACAAAAAGAGCTTCAAAATAATTAGTGAAATGACAGATTTATCTACAGGGGTTTTTTTTTAAAATCAACAAAGCAGTAAAGCAAAAGTTGACTTTTCTCCAGTCTAGACTTTTTGCCTTCCTTTCCCTTCCCTTTTCTTCTCTTCCCATCCCCGTTGCAGTCGCAGCTCTGTCAGACAGCAAACAGCGGTGGCTGAGCAGACACTGCATGTGCTGTGACAGTCCTCTTGCACTGAAAGCCAGACATGTAACTAATTCTGTGTAACAGCCTGTTTCTTACCTTTATTTCTATTCCAACCTGCAGATATGACACAATGAAGGGCCATTTCTTTTTTTTTTTTCCTTTCAGTTCAGTAAATTCTCTCTCTATAAAACCTTTCAAGTGTCCCTCTGCCTCTTAGCCAGCCTTCACCATAAAAACATCCTGATGCACAACTTACAGACACCTGATGCTACTCAAAATTTTCAGTGCACAATGCACACGCTCAGACTTGTGATTCTCCTCTGCTATCCTGCAGCTCGAATTGGTGGAGCAAAAGCTCCAGCTGTAACACAAACTGCAAAGAAACTGCTAAATTCAGTGATACTGAAAGAATTGGAAACAAAACAAAACCAAAAAAAACAAGGAGCAAAAAATGTACCTAATTACCACTAATCCTGACTATTAGATTTCGTTCAGACAGCACAACTTCTTTCAAATAACCCCAGTTTATTTTTGAAAAAATTCCTTTCTTCAGGCAGGATATGGGGGAGGAGTCAATCAGTGATGTTTTACACATGCACATCTGGATACAGTCCAATTATTCCCCTTATACATTCCTCCAGTTGTTTTCATTTTGGTCCATGCTCTGGCATTCATAAATTTGTGAGATTAATTGTGTGTGAGCGTCTGCAGTCTTGGATCTGGGTATGGGTTTAGCTGCAGCACAGCTAGAAGTCAACATTAAAGAGAGCTCCAGTTCAGAAAACACAGTTTACATTTATACATCTTTGGTACAGTAAGGATTGAAGCAACCATCATCCTTACCACATGCATCAAATTGGTAAGATTAATTCAATATCAACTACATTTTATTACTGCAGTTAGTGTGAGCCTCATGAAAAGTTATTCAGTGTAAATTGCAAAGGAATTTTTTTTTTTTTTTAGGATTTGGTTGGTTGGTTTTGATTTTTTTTTAGGGTTTTTTTTTTAGGTTTTTTTTTTAGTTTTAATTTTTCTTGATGTGATTTCATTTGCCTTTGAGAATCCTATGCCATTACAAGCATTCTATAAGTGTTGTAGAACCTTGGGTCCAGATAATCTAGTGAATTATGCCACTCTGGCTATGCTCAGGATCTATAGAGTCGGCAAATCCAGCAATTTGGGAAATCCCTGTATCGGAGGTATTCCCCTGGGAAGCTCGGATTGCTTGCTGCTGTAACTTGCTATTTACAATCCCCAGCAAAGGCAGACACGAAGGTTGTGACTGGGCTTCTGCAACACTGGCTATTCCAGGCTGGAACAGCCTCCCTTGGGGCCAAAGGCAAGTGAGCTTAAACCAATCACCAGCACAGGGAAAGCAAGGGGCTAAACATTGCTTCTCCTCTCCTGGGGCCAAGGCTTCCATTTACTGATGTTTTGTATTTTATGTGCAATTTACTAACCAAAACCACCTGTTTCCTCAAGCTCTCTGCAATTTATTGTTTTGCAAAATCAGTTTCACATTACACTCCTGATCGGTGCAGTTCCACATGAGAGCTGCACAACTGAAGTAAGTATTAAAGAGCAAGGGGTCGAAGGCCAGGGATCCACTCCCTTGACTGCAAGCTTTCTGACCCACATACAGTTCGGGATGCACAAATCCCACTTGTGCTCCAACAGCACAAGCAGTTCTAGTTTGTGATGTAAAAGCAAGGCAAGGTAACAAGGGAGACAAACTCTGCCCAGTTCATGAAGCTTTCCCAAAAGCAGTTTGCTGCTGACAGGAATAGTTGGACAGCTATAGGTTGTTCTGGGTTGGCTTGTTTTTTGCAAGATGGCTGTTACATTTCTGAAGAATTATCCATCAGATTTAATGGGATATTTACAGAAGATAAATTGAATCTTCTTACAACCACCTATTCTTTTCCAAAAATCTCGATGCACTGTGAGATAGTCAATCTGGGTACACCACCATTTCAAATTCAGCAGATGATAGTAATCTAAAATTTTTTCACTCCCTTACATTCCCATTGTTAATCCATCTTGTGGATTAACCTTTGAAGATCTGTCAAATCTGTAGACTCTTGATAAGACACAGCAGGGAAAAAAAAACCAAAACCCAACAACCAAAACCCAAAAAATACAAAACAACCTTTCAAGCTAGGAGATTTCATATTTTCCCCGCAACCCATGAAATTCTGCTTCACTTTTCTTCACTCAGAAGGAAAACAGATTGAGTTTGGCATTCTTCATGCCTACAACACCTGAATCTGGCAATTAATTGCCACTGCAGTGTGAGACAACTTTCTTGTCCTGCCAGCCACCACCACTAACCCCTACAACTCCCCTGCGAATGATTTCTATGGCAATGCTGAAGGGTGAAGGTCTAAAAGGCAGAGTGGTTACAGTAAGTTTATTACTGGGGTCAGCACTAGAGTGCTCCCATCTGAAGTAGCTCACACTGTGTTACTTGAGAATTGGAGCAGCTGTGAAGTTCAGCCCCTCACCCTGAACTTCCATCCCACAGAGTTTCATCCAACCTTAACAGTTGCAATAAAGTCTTTTAGCCTTCCTTCCTTTTCAAAGTTAGGAAATTGTACCTAAAACCAACCAATGTTACATCTTAATTGAAATTCTTTCGACATCAAGTACCTGAGAGTGAGGGAATGCCAGATTTATGGCTGCACATACAACCTCCATTCCGCTCCGTATGGGTGTGCATTGTGATTAAGTATCTGATTACGTGATTGTGCACTGTTTTTCCCTGGGATTCCTGCCTCAGTCACTGTGCAGAAAGCACATACAAGAGGAGAGAATTACATTTGTACAAACAACCATAAATCCAGTATTTCCTAGCTTCTGACTACTTGACTTTGGAAACACTGTTCCTTTCATGTAGATTTCTGGTTGTAATACTTGTAAGGGCACACATCTAAAAACATCACAACCATTTAAATGGCAGTATCGTCTAAGAGTACATAATCCATTTCTGAAACCCCCTCATTCTATGGATGTAACATTTTCAAACACTCTCATTTCATGGTTGCACTATCATGCTTATAAAAGTCATATTTTCCACACAATAGAGGCAGTCTAAAAATTAAAACAAGCTGCAGACTGACTGACCAAGTTGTCTGAATTATTCTCTTTCTTCCTAACAATGAACTGTGCTCTCTGAGCTCCAAGTAAACAATTAAGAAGGGTGGGGGTGGGGGTTGGAGGGCAACCTATAGTAAATAGCATTTTAATTGCACTCGTACAAAAAATACTAGGAAAATAGTAGCATGTAAAATGAGCCCCATTTTCCCTTTAAAGCTACTGGAGAGCACAGAGCTGTTGCAGTAAAGGAGAAGCTCTGAGCTGCAGGAGAGAGCACAAATCTTACCCAGCATAACTTGAAAGAAAACACAGAAAGTACCTCTTACAAATCTCTAGAAACATGCCTTCAAAGGCAGAAGCAGCCTTTACACCTAAGAGAGGCTATAAGAGCATCATGTGGTTCAGTGCAACGCTACAATTGCAAGACACACCGTGCACGCTGCAGCTGCTGGCTCAGCAGGTGGCACTGGATAAATAAAGATAGGAGGTTTTTACTCCATAGCCCCCAAGCAGATGTTTCAGGAGCTGAAAGCACTGCCTGGTGAACTGTGGTTCCGCTTTGAAAACCAAAAACAACCACAAAAATAGTACTGGAGGGTCCCATGTTATCAGGTCTCATCGGCACTACTTTGAGAGCTGATGGAGGGAAACTCCATGCGGACTCAGCCAGGGATCTCTGCCACATCTCCAGAAGTCACATACATCCTGCAGTTTCAGGTACTCAGCTAAATCTGGCTTCCTTACCTCCTTTAACCACTAGAACATTTTTTACTGAGTGGAAGCAAACAGAACTTTGCAAACCACTGTCTGTGCTATACTCTCTCATAGCGGTGTGAGCAGTAGGGCAGTGAGCATTAGAAAGCAATAAAATTAAAATAACTCCCAAATAAATTGGTCATCACTGAGAAGATTACAAGTAGAGGTGTGATTTGTCTCTGAATATAGACCTCCTCCTCTGGTTGCTTCCCGTGCTGTCCAGCGCTTGTAGGAATTCCAGAACTTTTCCTTTGACATCGGGAAGAAGCTGGTAGAAAGGTCTGAAGGAGGTTTCCTTGGCAAATGCAAGATTTTCACTAGACAGACTAAACACTTCAGGTAAATTGGGTTTGTCATTTCTATTGGAAACAGGTAAGCAGGTCTCCAATATTGGAATTCATTCAGGAATTTCATAACATGGCTTACAGTGGGTCTTAATGGAGATGGAAACCAGAATGCAGCATTTTCCAATTAAATGTGACTTTACTACAAAAGCAGTATGGAAGCAAGCAGAGGTTTCTGTTACTGCACATAACCACACATCGTCAATGGCCTCAATACACAACCTCTATGCTGAAAGGCACAAACAAGCTCATTTATTTTCAGAAGTTGGAAGAGATAATTATAAAACAGCAAAGCAGGATTTTTCCCCACATTCACACTAGAGCAACATCTTTGATTCAAAATATTGTTCAGAACAGTATTAGCAAACTGGTTTGAATGGCAATTAGTGAATACATAGAGAGAGCTTCTTAAGACTAAGCTTTAATTGCCTGGTAAGAGTGTTCAGACAATGTCCTTCACCTGCTCAAACCAGCTCCAGGTAAACATATTCAGGTACAACAGACACCAAGTGCCAATTTTGGCAATCTGTGTTTCCACAAAACAGAAGACAGAACTAGAACTCTTTACTAAGCAGCCACTTAGTTGACTCAAGGGTTAACTAAATACTAACACCTTCATTCCTTAATCAGCTAACAAAGACTTCAAGCACACCTACTCCAACCTTTGGATGCTCTTTCAGCATCTAACACCTGCATTTGCACCACAAACCCCTGGAGTGCTGAGCTGCTATTGCTAAGTTTAATTGTTATCATTAAACTTACAACCATCACATGATGATTTCTGGGAGGCTGCCAACATCACTGAGGCTCCTTATGGTCTTCTAACAACATATGCTAAGACTTGTAGTGCCACCTGTCCCACATAAGACAGACTCTACTACAGCACCTGCTCCCTCTCCAGCTCTCCCTTCCCAAGTGTGGTCCACAGAAATAAGAACCTGGAGATTTAGCAAGTCTTAGCAAGATGAGGCTACTTCAATAACACACTCTCGTAAGACATACTGAACAATTTTACCTGCCTCCAATCGGGTATATCACTATCACTGCACACCAAGTCACAAATCATCTCGGGGAAGATAATTTGGGGTACACAAATGAAACATAGCTATGATTTACCTATGCAAAAGAGTTAAGATTAATCTCACCAAAGAGATTTAATATGGACTCGGTCAGATAAGCGTGTTCAGATATACAATGAGTGAGAACAATATTGATTGATAGCAGCAAAGCTACATTAAAAGAATGAACCACCAAAACCCTCATAAAATAGAAGGAGTGGAGCATGGTGTAAAAGATTCCATACAGAAGACTATAAATTGGGCATGCATTTAATAGCTCTCCCTGATGTTACCTTCTGACACTATAAAGTAAGGCCTCATTTCTTACTTTCTGGCTCTAGAGAATGTTTTTCTTTAATTACATGCACATACCCCATGTAAAAGGAATTTAACATTAGGCTTTTGGCCTTTAGGAGACATCTTTGGTAATTATTTTCAAATACTGAAATTATGATAGGTAGTGAAGATAAATGTAACCTATATGTAAAATTCTGTGGAAGATTAGACTGTAGCTGTAATTAGGTGAATAACCCAGGCATGGTTTCCACAGGTTCCTCTCCTAGAGGATGTTCTTTCCAAACTCAACTCCATGTGGTATAGCAAGGTCTCAGATTATGACAGACTGGCCACAAACTAACAGTTTTCTCTTCTATATGACCAGTTGAGTGCAAAGCAACAAAAGGAAAAGTAAAAACCAGCTTTCCAGCATAATACTCACATATTAATGGTTACATGTTTAACTGGGACTAGGCTGGTTCTTGGGAGTAAAGGGTCTGGGTGCAGAAAGAATTGCAGTGTTACATCTTCTAGATGGCAGCTATGAGGAGACCACAGCTTACAGATACAGGGAAGAGAGAAAGTCACTTGGGTAAGGAATTGAAGGTCCCTGAAGTAAGAGATTGATAAATGGTGATAATAGCAGTTCAATGCCACAAGCGATGCATTTCTGAAAACAACAGATAGAAAAATATGGCCTTTAGTGGACATTTAGTGGAATGGACACTCCACTGAAGTTCCAAACTGAATCCAATGCATCGAAGTCCAAAGTAGTCTCAGACAAATTTTACAGGTGTTAAGGATCCAGAAGCTTATTCTCAAATGTTATCATCAATAAATACATTTAAGTCCTCAGACTGGTTCCAACACTGGTGAATTATGAAGCTTCCTTCCCTTCTATCATGAGCTAATGCTTTTTCGGCATCTCCTCCTGAGGACAGAATCATTATCACCGTGTCTTTAAATCCCTAAGTCTATAATGAAAATTGTGAAGGAAAAAACCACAGTGTTTGGAGTATGACCAGCAATCAGAGTTGATTTCTTCAGTGATTTTTCCAGCTTGCTTTAAGAATGTGTTGATTTGAAGAGACTATGTGGTTGCTGGGAGGAGAGTGGCATTGTAGTTCCTGAGCAAGTTGGGTTCTGTTATGGTCCCTTTTCAAATCGTTAAATATTACCTTTATATGTTACTATCCCTCTCCTGTCACTAATCAACTGAAATATTTGTTTCAACTCCCATGTTATGATTCTACTACTACTGCAAGAGATGTGCAGTTTTTAGAAAAAGAAAGCTAATGGTGTAATAAACAGACAATAAACTGTGGTCATAAAAGAAATAGTCACATTACATGGAGATTTATACAAGCTTGTCCTCTTGTACAGGAAATTTTCTATCAGCCCTTCTATGAAAGAATGAAACACTAAAAGCCCTGGAATTGAATGCACAGTATATTTAAACATAACTGAGACTCCAAAATAGTAGTATATTGACTTTGTACAATTAAATGCTGGTGAATCTTCAAAGTGAAGAAGGGAAGGACACCACCAAGAACGTTTTGGGGGTTTTTTTTAAATGCCCATGATTGTTTTTCCTAGTCAAGGCAACAGTCTGTCAATACCTCAGAGTATGCCAACTATGAAGCTCCAAAACAGGGGCTTGAATTATGAATGAAAGCTAAAAGAACACCACAAATATTTTGCAACAGGTGGAAAGTATATAAAATAACACTTCAGATAATTCAAATACATTCAAACAGCTAAGTTTTCCCCAGAAAAACATGTTTCTCTCTATCAAACCGGAAAACTTCAGACCAAAGACAGCATTTTCATTTATTCAACCTGAAAAACTAAGTATTTTCTCATCCCTTCAAAATTAGGGGACCCTATTAAAAAGAAGTTTTCTATTGAAAACTTCTAAAGACCAAATGAGATTTTGTGAAACAAAGCACAAGCCAAACATTAATGGTAAATATTTTTGTTATAGCAGGATCCAAATGCCATAAACTTGGACTCACATCTTTTACATGGAGATGTGGATGCACACAGAGGCTTACAGTTTTAAGATACAAGCAGAAAGCATGGAATGGGAATGAGCTATACCAGGCAAACATATTTTATAAGGATTAACATAGTTTTGTTGGAATTCTTTGTTTAATTTGGGATTTTTGATGAGTGAAATATGTTTACAAATTATTCTGTAGCAATCAAAGTAAGATCTTACATGCCTCATCAATGAGACAAAAGGATGCAATAATTACATCCCCTGTCCACTGGACACTTTACTACTACATAAATAAAAGTATCCTTTCTTCTCCTGTCTCAGTGCATGGTTTTCTATGAAGCTTTGACTACACCAACCCCAAATTACTCTGTAGCTACTCTCATTGGACAGGAATCTCAATGCATTTTTAAAAAAGAGCCAATACAGGAATTAGGTATGTCTGATTAACACCTTTTGAAAAGAATAAAGTAGAAGCCAATTCCCTCCTGTATTTAATGGCAGGAATTCAGAGTTACATTCCATTGAATCACATTTCAATTTCTCTTCCTGCTTAGAATTTGAATACTCTGAGAGAACATCTGATCTGTGCAACACTGACAAAACAGCAGAAACATTCACTGGCTTCTCTGACTTTCTTTTCAGTTATGTCTTTATGTGCCTTTAGGTCTTGGGTGTTAATTAAATCAAGCCAGATTTCAACAACTACATGACAGCATCGTCACCAGCACGAGATCTGCTGAGGTTTTCTCAAAGTCCCTCCAATTACTTCTATGAGTTCAGTGCCTCTCTTCATGCAGTTCTTCACCATATAAAGTGTGTGCTATCATTTGATCAGTGCATTTCTACTGCTCAGAAGCTACTTTATCGTTCTTATAACAGTTATATTAAAATATTAAATTATTACATAAAATATTAAAGTATTAAAATTTTAAAGAGATCTAGCAACTAAAAATGGTTCCTCAACCTTCCTTAATCCATGCAGCTGACAGGAGGTGCAGAAACACTCCTGAATGCCTGCAATGCTCCTTTAATGTAGTGTTATTTTTCAAGCGGATTCAGACAACATTATCCTTGGAAATCTGAGAAAGCTGGATCTAGAGATCATCTCCTTCAGTAAATTTTCACTGCTACCTTGACCAAATGAAAGATTCCTTACCATGCTGCTTACATTGCTGGATTACACAGCTTAGAATCCCTGGACAAATGTCGGTGTTTACCAGGTGCACACACACACTGCTGAGCACCTGGTAATTATCCCCAAAGATCTCCATTTTGTGCAGCTTCCAAAAAGTCCAAGAGGCAGAAGATCTCCACGACCTCCCTTTCAAGCCAGTTAAGTCCTATATTCACAGACCAAATTTATCAAGTATAACATATCCACCACATGCAAAAAGCTCAGGTTTTTTTAAAGCACTGTGTTCTATTTTATCTGTCCTGTGGCGCTTCTTTTCCCAGACTGTGCAAAAAACAAGGGACGACCTCGGCATTAAAGAGTCTCAGTGAACTGTTAAAAACTGAACTTCTGTTCAAAACTAGGGAAAAAAAATCCAAACCCCAAGACTCTGAGTAAATCTACTGGACTGTTTTCAGAGATGGTGAAATTTTCCACAACTCCACAGCAGGTCAAGGATTTTTTGAACAGCATTAGAAACCACTGCATATTTTAGTTCTGTATGCAGAGTTCATCAAAACCCTCACATTGTGATGCCTACACTCCTTGTGTACTGCTCCAGTGGTACAGCTCTATCAACTCAGCAGCCTTGCAGATCTGTTGATATCATATCAATTCAATCCACTAAGACTTAAAACAACAGATGTTCCAACATATTATAAACAAATTATCATCTTTCTACACAGAATTCTATGCAAAATTATACTGCTGATCAAATCCCGTTTTTTTCTTTGCTTATAAAAAGAAAAAAAGAGAGAAGGAAACCACACTGCCTTTTATTTTAAGCTCCATACTATTCATCTAGCAGTTTGTTTCTCTCTCTTCTACTAGCAGAAAATATAATACAGGAAAAGATTTAAATGAAAAACAGATCTGTGTAGTGAATTGCATATGGTTTCCATTTTCCTTCATGCAATGTTTCATAGACAGTCAACGAAGAAATCCCTTCCACAAATCCGGATCTGAAGTCCACTTTCAGAATCTTGTCAGCACAGGAGTTAGGGGACAACTCTGTGTGCACCAAAATGCTGCAATACGTCTGTGCTCTGTCTTGTTAGGGTAAATCATTCCTAGAAAGTAGCACTGGATCTAGGTAATAAATCAGTATTTATAAAATATGCACACCCAAGTGACGTTGGCTGTGTCTGTGTGAACCTGCCGTAGGGTTTGCTGTTTTAGGCATACCAGCTTTGGTTCACACCACACAGCCTGCTGCATTTTATGCCTGTTCCTAACATACAGAGTTTTCCAGCGCTAAAAACTTTAAACTTAGTTGACATTCGCCGTGCTAAACTAAACCCAGCCAATAAATACTGCTTCTGCCAAAAAGCCTCCATAACTATGTCATTCCATCAACTTTCCTAGCTGATTTGAACAATTATTTCCAAAGATTTTCTAATTTTGTTTACATAAAACTCATCTTTTCCTCCTATTTCTCAGAGCCTGTACTATTTTTTTTTTTCCCCTCTCACATTCTCAGCAGTTCCTGGTGACATCCAAACAGCAAAGCAAGCATGCCATGTTTCTATCAGACACCAAGGGAGGTTTACAAAGCAGCAAGCTCCTTCTTTCCCTAGACACTCTCTGGGGATTTACATGTCACTGGATGAGAATGAATGATGAGCTGTTGTTTGTCATATGCCTTTGTTGTTTCCGTGAGTTAACAATTGTTTGGATTTCCGCCCCTTTAGAGACTGGCTTCAAGGGGGGCAGCAGTGGGGAAGCAAAAACGAAACAGGAGTAAGTTTGGAACACCTTCCCTTTCGCCTCCTCAAGGTAAAAAGTCCAAGTAGGAGGGGATGTGAGGGGAGAAAAATGTGATTCCATGAGGCACTGTTTGGTTGGTCCATCAGGGTGACACAGCACTGATGTCTGTAAAGACAAGACAAAGTTTTGCAGAGTTGCAAGGTGGAAGCAGAGACCAAAGACATGGATGAAGTTTGTGAATGATATTGTAAGCAGCATTAAAATCCATAAAATTCCTGCTTCTTCTGTACTTTCAACATTTCCCACATGATTCCCAACACAAGGCAATATTTTTGTCCAGTGTTCAACCAAAAATGCTTTTGTAAGGCTTTAGGAAAAAAAAAAAACAAAGCACTTAATAAACACACCTTGCAGCTGGAGTAAAAGATGACAGAAGATCCATCAGGGAATTAAGAGCATAGTTGTCTACTTCATCCCTAAACTTTAGGCCATCTCCTGAATACACTAGGATTCACGTACCAAATGCAAAAGGAACCCAGTGCAGAGCTGTGAAATGTGAGCAATGATATGGACAAGCTGATCTTGGGTGTTACCCGTGGAAGAACCCAGAGAGGGCTGTGGGTGGGCGGGTTGGTTGTTGGTAGGGTTGGGGGTTTGGCTGTTCAGTCAAGATCAGATCCTCCAGAGGTTAAGTGCCATACATGAAAGACTTGGATAAAGCTTTTGCTATTTTAGGATGAAATACTCAATTGGACAGCAGAGGGGGTAATTCTGTACATCCAAGGAAAGCTCTTTCCATCATCAAAAGGAAGGCCTGGAATGAAGCTGTGGAGAATGCCATGGAAGGAGCAGATCAATACACAGTGAAGATTGCTGTCAGTGAGAGATGACAGAGCACAGATCAGCATGGCAAGAACATGAAAGGAGAGAAGAGTCATGAAATATCCCACAGAAAAAGATACTGAGGCAGTAACAGGGACTTCAAAGAAGGAACACTATTCCTTTTTGGGTTCCATGCTGCAAACGCAAGGTTATTGCTATGATTTCAGACAATAAAAGGAAGAACTTTCCAACCTCTGAAGAGTGTGAACCAAGCGGCATCTATTGAGGTGTTTGTCATGACAAACAGTTTTAAAAGTATCCCCTGTGACTAAAATGATCCACAAGGAAAGACACCTAAATCAACTATTAAAAAGCTCTTCATAGTCTCTCTCACATGACTTCATCTCTCAAACTATCTAAGTAACTTGCTTCATTTCTCTGGAACTTACATAAACATTTGAAAATGCTTAGTAATTGGAGAAAAGGAAACTTTACCACAAACATAACAAGTCTGAACCTATGTTTTACTAAACTACTGGTTAGTGTGCAGTGATTTTAGGCAGTTGGATGTTGTCAAACACTGAGAAATATCTACCTGACCAACAAGATGGCTCATAGGTTTCTAGAACACATCTTGTCTCAACTGCTAAGTAAAAGTACATTAGTAAAGCCACAATAAACACACATCTTCCTGTACTGCATGTAAAGCAACAGCTAAGGCAAAGCACTAAAACTTTATTTGTAAAGCAGTCAGGTGAAGTAAATAACAGAGAAATCCGTCAGCACCTCAGTTTTATCGAGATTTTAAAGTGACAAATCATACCTTGGTCAACTGACTTACAGAAACCAACACATACTGCCCTGAAGGCAGGACACAACCTTCTCTTTTGGCTGTAGAAGTTGAGGTGGCAAATAAAAACTTCTTGTTCCTTTTAACTGGAAGATACATGAAGTGATAAGGAGCAATTTTAAAACCTCTCTTCCTTGGAGATACTGATAAAAAAAATTATAAATATGAGAGACAATGGAACAAAATTGATAACATTCTGTTGATCTGTTAACTCTTCTGCTTCACACGTTTTCAAGAAACAACCTCCCTAAAAAATTAAATATGTAAGTTACGCCTGAGAGCATCATCATTTACCAGCTCATATGAAAATTTTGCAGAAATCAGATCTTATAGGACACCTTGAGATATTTGAGCAATCAAAGGCTTTTAAGTTGGCCCTTAATTCTAATTAAAATGTTTATGCCTACATACTCGAGATAGTAACATTAGGTGATTAAATCTTCATAACCCACAGAAAAAGCCAGACATTACAACTCCTTGCATATTACTGATTAATCTTTGGAAACATGATTTAGAACTCAGTCATAAAAGAGAATGAATGGTTCTTTTATGGGGGTACACTCCAAACATTTCACAGAGCTGGAGCAATACAGCTTTGACAGTTCCCTCTCCTCAGAGCCTTCACCTCTGCACAGCACAAATGACAGATCACTGCATTCAGCCTCGGGAAGGGAACTCACCACTTCACAGTCAAGAACCTGGCTCGTTATTGTTAAGTCTTTATCAAAAGCAAGAAACCTATGAATAAATTATGTTATGAACAGAAGCTTTGGCAAGACAAAGACGACACTTCACGTAACAGTTAATATACAGAGAGGATAATAGTTCTGCCAAAGACAATAAATGCTAGAAGAAATGGCTTTCATTTTTAGAGGCCCTGAGCAATATTGCTGGTGTTCATTTTAAGATATGCTCAGTTCCCTTGAGATTATACTTACATGTGAAAAGGAGGGATGTTTTTGTTTTGGGATCAATCATAATGCTGGAATTGCAAACCACAGGCTTGAACTAAGGTGAGACTTAACATCATTTTGCCGCTAATTTCTTTCAACTGCATCCTTCTCTTTCTTGATCTCCCTTCCCCCGCTAAAAAAATCTCCAGGCACTACTATCGAAAATATACTCATGTAATAAATCATGTATTTGCTCTCACGTGACTGGCATTCATTAGAGTCAAAGATCTCCAAGATCTGCCCCCAGAGTGTATTATGTTACTGAAACATAGAAATAGCTGCAACAAAAAATTTTGCCAGAAAAAACCCACAAGAGTAACAACAAACTGTCTCTCAGTTGGGCAGAAGAAAGAATGTTCATAAAAATATTTCTGAGGGGTAAATCAAACCCAAATTCTAATTAGACAAAACCAGCAGTTTAAACCCAACAAGACACAGGATTTTAAACTAGAAACTTCTATAGCTATAACTTCTCTCGGTCACCCAGGCAGTTCTCTTTTCAAAGAGACTTTTTTCTAGAAAAGAATGGAGAAAGAAACATAAACCACTGTGAGTTTATCCATTATCTATCTTTGCTCTCTTGAAGCAGTAAACAAGCCCCTACACTCACTCAAATGTGTTGTCCCCCTTTCCTGTGCAGTTATTTTGCTTTACTGAATACTATAATCACTTTGTAGTAGAAGTGACATCTTCTGTGAGAGGTGCAATGATCTCCCAGTGATGCTGTAACCTGACTGAATCATTTCAGCCCGAGTAGGGATAAAGAACACTTGATTCAGCTGCACATCTGGGTTTTATAAAGGGTCCAAAAGCTTAACATTAACGTGCTTCAGGGCTTAAACACAGTTGAGTTGATCACAGCAGTCAAGCAAGAGGACAGTGTTAATCCAGGGCATATCATGCTCTTCACCACCATTCTGAAAATTAACTTAGCTCATCTAATTTTGCATCCCCACTAATTGTGTGTTGTGTATGAGTAAGCAATGACTAAGGAAATGTCAAAGCTATTCCATATCCTGTTCTTTTCCTGAAGAAAAACATGACAGGCAGAGAGGATGCCTCCCATTAAGGCCAAACTATTCAAAAAGGCAGCTATTTTTTTTTTAATAGGAGATCTATACGCATTCTATAAATTGCCAGTCATTATAATCATTTGCTACCACTGTGCTGAGTATACCTGCCTCCCCAAAACCAATCCAAAAATTAGTTCAGATATTCAAGTATGGCACGAGAACATACACCAAGTTTAAGCTGAAAAATGCAGGGTAAGCACAAAGTCACTGGTACTCTGGTTATTTTCCAGCATTTCAGATTATTCACTGATAAACTTTAACCACTGGCTAGAAAGGCAAAAAACCCCAACTACTACTGAGCAATACAGACTACAAAGTGATGCACACATTGCTACCAGGAGGAACATAACCAGACTGCTAATGAGGTAAGAAAAAGTGGCATCAGTACTGAACCTCCTGTTCAGTTCCTCACACCTACGAGGACAGAAATCAGCAGTGGCCCACTACAGGTGTCCATCTCAGAGGTCCTGACTTGTCCCCCGCACACCAAAACCAAAGGACACACAGGCTCCTAAACTTGGTTGTTAGGAATTTCAACTCTGTTAGATGCTCAGAATAGCTGAACTAACCCCTTCCAGCTCCTCTTTCTCCCCATCCATATCTCTCCCACAAACTCAAATGAAGTTTGAGGGCAAGCACATATGCAGAGCAGGACAGGGGGATTGGGTAGAAGGTGAGAAGGTAAATATACTAAAGCATCGAAGCTACATGTCTGATGAGGAAGGAAAAGACAGAAGGGACAAGTAGTAATGGACAGGGGAAGGAACAGGACTGGGAACAGGGAATACAGTGTTTAGAGGCTATGGTTTTCACCAGTCCCTTATGAGTTACAGGAACTACACAACAGAGGAGCATTGGGCTATACTAAGGCCATTTAGAGGAGATCAAATCACTCATCCCAATACTGAGGTCGGACTGCTCGGGAACCTGTGCAGCACACAGATGTGGCTCTTAGCAGTCATACAGCCTTCATACAGGGGGCCCTACCCAAGAGGGGCTTCTTCAGCACTGATAAACTGCTGCCAGCCTCACAGTTTTTCCAGACATTGTGGATTAATACTAAAAATCAACCAATGAGGATGATAGCACAGGATCAAAATTAGCACCACACTTCACAGCATGTTCTCATAACAATGGGCAGAGCTACTTAAAAGCACAAATCTTTCCTACATGCATTGGCCAGAAGCAACAAAATAGCTAAGGGGCAAACTTTCCTTTTTTTTTTTTTTTTCCTTAATTTAAAATTTAAAAAATTAGTCAGGTTGCAGTGGAATACCAAGAAACAACTTAGGATTGCAAGACTGTATTAGGCATTGTTCAACCATAAGCGATATTCGTTGGTTAACAGAACAGTGACAAACTCTACAGAACCAAGGATGAGATACTCTTGCCTCACGTGCTGATGCTTCCTCCACTCTCCTCTCTCCCTGTATTATCCTTATTTTCTTTCTTGCATCCATACCCCAAAGCATTCTGGATAAAAGTGGACATAACTGAGACTATTCACTTGCATTGGATCACTCTCATTGGCTTTTCATTCTCTACTCACTTTGTTCACTCAGCTACAAAGTAGAACCTGAAGGTAGTTTTGCAGGGATGTTTTGCTATGATGGCAATGACAATCCATCTGTACTGATCCCTGTATCCTGTACCTACCTGTTTCTAGTTCTTTTAAATCATGCCTCAGCTATTGAGTGCCCAAAGGGGCTAACATTTACTGCTGGATATGCAAAAAAATAAAAAAATCTAGAGCAAATTATGGCAGAGAACTTTTTCTTCCAGAATTTCAAAAATAACTATGTTCAATCACCTCCTGTTATTTCAACTCCTTTTTCAGCTCCAGATATCCCACTTACTCTTCTGTAGTTCCCTTGATTGTATCTAAGGAAAAGGAGAGATACAAAATTATTTCTCCTTTTGAAAAGGAGAGATACAAAATTTACAATTGTCCAGACACTTTCTCTGGTAACCTTTTAATGTAAAAACACACCTTAGTGGCAGTTCAACCACTTCACTGTGTAAATGTAGTCTGGGATGTTTTACAAACTACAAGAAGCACACAGGTCCCATGCTCACCACACACTTCATGACTATTTCAAAGATGCTCATCCCATTCAGCATGAAGAATGGCCTGGCACTACACTGCTGTCTGCCAGGAAAAGAAAACAATCCAGCAGAAATATAGCTATTTGCTTTTTCATAGTAGTCCTCCAAATAAGCATTAATGAAGAAGCTGGACTTTTCAAAATCCTCAGTTTCCTCCAAGCTAAAAACCACAGAATGTTCTAGGCTTGTGCAAAATAATTTAATCATCAGGCTGAGTTTACAGGCACAACAGAAACATCAGCATGATGATAAACTCATGAAAAATGAGGTTTATCACTACCTTGAGATAAATTGCAGGTAACAATTTATTATTGATACTGACTCTGTGAGTGGAAGTTACTGCAACCATGAGAGCAGTCTGCCATGCTGCATGTTGACCAGCAGCAGTTTAAATCCCACAGCATAGAAGGGGAGCTATTTAGTGGATGATTTCAAATCCTTCCTGTCTAGTCTGAGCTTGGTATCAGAAGGAATGGAAACATCGGTGGCCTTTTGGGCCTATTCCTTTCCAAATAGAGATCAAGTGGAAAAGGAGGGATTGGGTCTAAACGTCTAACCCAGATGCACGTAAGCAGCTGAGCAGCCCTCAGGAAGGACAGAAAAAGTGCATTTGAGGTCTGAATGGCTTTGCACTGTATGGAGGTTCTCCCTGACGATGCCTTAGCTTCTTTCTGGGCACCCAGAATAACCCAAACACCCTGTTCTTCTCCTCCATTCCTCTGAAGCTCTGCTTTTGCCAGGACACAGAACTTACAGGGAACAAATTTCCAGGCCACAATGTGGTCAGCTACTCTGTTTCTATTTAACCATCTCAGGAAAAACTCACAGACTAATGCTGCTGCACTCGGCACCAAGATTCCAAACTCCACTTCCCTCAGCCCCTGAGCCTGCTTGGATCATTAATGGTTTGCCTCCTGTTTTACTCAGCCTATGTCCCCTTCTGCCAGTGTGGAAAGATGATCCCTGAAATACTGTCTTTTCTTGACAACATAATTTCTTGCTCTGATGACACATGCAGTAATTAATCTCTGACAGTTCCTCACTGGGGAAAATCTGACCCACTATACTGAGGGTCCCACTCACCAAAATCACTACACAATCTTTCCAAAATTGTATTCTTCTTCCACAAGGCAACTGCCAAGTGGGAATATAATAAAAAAGCCAGCTCCTACACATGCAGTGATATGCAGACGAGGAGCCCTCCTAGTTTATCCATGGTGTGCTCTACTTGCTCCATTATAACAGCTTTTTCTTGCCCACCAACTCACTTTCCCCAACACACTGATGTGGTGTTGCTGTTTTTAAGAAAGCCAAGAACACAATGCACATTAAACCTTTTCCATAGCTTCTTCAAACCTCCACCTGTGCTAATTAAAAAAGAAACCCCACCACTGTCTGGACACACACTAGCCCCCTGTGATCCAAATGGGAGAATTGGAGGATGCACAATCTGAAGCAGACATGCAGTGCCTGGCCTGCCACCACCACAAAGCAGCCTGAAGGTCACTTTTCCTTTTCACTGGACTGAGACTCCAATTCCAATTTCCCCAGCATCCAAGTTTATTGCATTCCTTCTCCCTGAAGCTTGACTTCTACACCCTGCACACGCCTCTAGGAAACCCGGCTCTCTCAGAATGCGCCGTCAGTTAGGAAGAACCAACTCCTGCAGAAGGTATTCAGGACACCAGAGCTCATAGCACACATTTAGATTTTCCATACATGGCTGTCGAGGAAGTTGGTGGAGATCTACCTTTCAGAATATGTTCCAAATACTGACATTTGCTTTAGAACTCTAAGCAGAAAAAAACCTCACTGGCAACAGATCCATACAGGGCATACATAGACCTACACACGATCACCTCCAGGTTTGACTTCAGCGCAGCTAACTCGATCTGTTAGCTGTTGTTTCAGACCATGGGCTAAGGCAGATTAAAAAAAAAAAAACCAAACAAAAAAACATTTACAAAGCACACAACAAAACCAAGCACAACACTTAGATTCAACAAAATGTTGTTTCTCAACAAAGAAAAAAGTTTACAGGAGAACAAGGCTGGGTGCCTGTGGGGAGAATATCTTAAAATCTACGGTAAAGTCATACTTGGCAAAATTCAATAGATCTGGTAAACATCAAAGATAAAATTCAGCAGAATAATTCCACCAAGCACCATTAAGAGAAAAATGGGACCAGCAGGGTTACCAGTGAAAAACAATGCCAGGCCTAATAGCACTGATCTACCAGAAGCAATTTATTATGACACCAGAAATAGCTATTTTCACAGTGGATGCTTGAAATGAAAACTTTAAAGCTTCTTTAAGTCTTGAGCTATAGCAAAGTATTCAACCAGCCAGCCAAAATAGCTGAAGGGAAATAGGAAGGCCACATGTGGAACTAATTACTCATGTAGAGGCTATGACAAAGAACATTTCTCCAGACTTTTCATGGGGGCTTCACTTTCAGGAAGTAACTCTAATTACTGTTCAAGTCTCGGCAGCCTGCATGCCGCTGACAGTTCCAAGAAAAAATGAACCTATTTGCCCTTTTCTTGGTCTGAAATGCCAAAATAGAAAAGCACAACTAGAGTCATTAAAAAGAAAGAAAATAAGCACTGGCTTATTACATTAGCTTCCCGAGCAGAATCCTTTTCATAAATTCGGTTTTTCAGCCTTCACAAAAGAGCAAATTCTGTGTCTACATTAACTCGCTCTCTGTTGGCTGCAGTGAAACTGTACATCTTGACTTTTTACAGCTTTTCCATACTGGGGCCCACTTCCTGCCCAGTTGAAGAAAAAAATCTGGCCTGAAGATGAAATGACTGCTTAACATTACACTAAAACATCTGGTACCATTTTATACACAGACCCATGTCTGAGAGCAGGCAATTCTAGCGGTCTCACCAGCGGCACAGTGCATACCCAAACCTCCCCAGGGTGACATCATCCCATATATGGACTCTCAGGCCCAGCCCTCCCCCTTTTCCTGGTCCTAAATTCATTGCCAGATCCCCAGTCTGCTGCAAATGTGCCACGTCAAGACTGGAAATCACAGCACTTCAGTGTGTTTCAGTGAGTGCTGCAGAGTGTGAGGGAGAGCCGAGCACAACCCGTGATGCAGGAAGGCAGTTTTTCCCCGAGACTAAAAGAGGATTTAAAATAAATAAATAGACGCGTCCGGAGATCCTGCTCCGTCGCCCCAGTGTTCAGACTACCTGTTCAGGACAATGCTGTTGTACAGTAGTCTGCACATTGGTTAGACTGGGCAAGGGAAAGCAGCGGCATGGACTATTGGGGACGCAAGTTGCTATTTGCCAAGGAGAAGACACTTATTGCTCCTTTCAGATCTCATATACAGTATTTTTCTTCGCAGGTTTTGCACACTAGGGAATAAGAAACGCTAAAGGGACACTGTGAAAAAGGAGGACTTCAGAATAAAGCGGGGAAGACATTCTGGTAAGGCCTACTTTGGAAGAACACCTGGCCTATGACCTGGCGAACCTAGGTGACTCCCCTCCCCCCTTCCTCCAGTCATCACTGCAAGAAAGATGGAGCTCTGATGGTGCACTAAAACCTATGCAAGAAATGAGAGAGGTATATTGCCTAGAGGTATATTACCTAGAGAAGTGTACAAGGGTAGAGTTAAAGTCGGTCATTTATTTTTTTTTTTTAAATTTAAAATAAAGCATTATTTTCCCCACAAACTAAAAAGGTAAATTTAATTTTTTTTTTTTACTTGTAGCCATCAGTATAAATATTTAAGGAGTATTTAATTTATTTTTCTAGGCTTGCTAGAAGTATGTATTCTGCCTAGCTCCTGTTGTGAACTATGATCTGAAGATCAATTTAAAAAAATTATTTCCTTTTAAAGTAATAAAATTATAGAAAAGAATGCATGAATAATATTTTAAATTATTATAAAATATATGATATCACCTTAGGGAAAACTAGACTTTCCTATGCAACTGAAACTTCTTTGCAAGTAACTTATGTTATATGTGCTAATGAAAACTGGGAGGGAAACCATAGGAAAACTGACTACTCCATGGTTGGCTGCTGCCATGTAGAATACAAAATCTTTGACTGTCAGGAAAAATTTCTTCCTAAAGTTCAGGATGTGATGGGGAAAAAGTAAAAAAAAAAAAATAATCAATAAATAAAAGGGAAAAAACAGCTTTCCCTCCCGATACCTGGCCGGCCATTGCATGTGACTGATCAGCACCAATTGATTGTTGCCGCTCTTGTGTATACTTTGAATTGCTGATAATTCTAACATTCAAAATGATAAGTTACTTTGTCCTGAATCCCACTGATAAACATGGAATTTGTAAACGAATGCAGAAGTTTGCTTTGGTGAATTTCCAGCTGTCCTGGTAGGGGGAAAAAAACCCTCAGGCTGAATGAAATCCCCATGGACAAAATAATACAAAAAGTCTGGGCTGCAATTTGATACCGGCCGAACTCCAAGCTCCCCTAAAGTTAACACTAGTAACAAACTACTGCAACCGGAAAAAAACCCCATCTATATGGTGCTCATTATTGCCAGGAAGGCTTGGAATAGCTATTCTATAAAAAGATCAGCATAAATATGCAGCCATTAGCATAATAACCAGGCAGTTTTGCAGAATGCATGTTGTGTTTTTAGGCAGCCTTGATGCTGTACTATAGTTTTTTAAAAATATGTATATTCTGATTACCTTTCTCATTGCTCCTTCGATAATCAATAAAGGGCTCTTGGGGAGAGCTGGTCGTGGAGTGTTACTGTGACAGTGCCTGTTGTGGCTGCCTTAAAGCCCACAAAGCCAGAGCTAGCACAGTCATTTCCCTTCACTTCCCAGCAAAGCTTATGCCTTTTGACTAAAATACCTCCTTTTTCATGTGTGTGTATATATATATACACACTTAGAAGTTATTTGTCCTCTCTCCCCTTTATTTTGCAGAAGATTATTTTTAGGATTAAATTAGTGGGGTTTAATCCCTCATAGTACGAGCAGATGGAATTTTGATTCTCGTCCTGCTTTAAAGTGGAGTTACAACACACAGTTAAATTTGGTTATTAAGAGAAAATCTGAAGCGACAGGAAGAAATTAAAGGAACGGAACCAGATTCAAACTTGCATTAATACTTCTCAGTCTCTAAGTATGAGTGCTGGTTAAGGCATAGCAAATCTGAAAAGTTTTATGACTTAGATTCTGCTTAAACAGTAGAAAAGTGCTTCCAAATCTTGTTAAGAAACTCGCTCAGTTTTGCTTTCAAGGGGAATACGATCGTTGGCAAATATTTTTTCCTCTCTAATGCTTACTTGCAAAGCTACTGGGTTTTTTTAATAATTCTGATCTAGAAATTAAGAAAGGAAATACTATTATCCAAGGAATAATAGGCTCTCCGTGAAAATAGTGTTTCAGATAGCCCGTGTTAAGTTTTGCTAAATAAGCAAGGGCAATGAAAACATACGGAACTAGAGTTTCTCTTATCTCTAGTCCACTATTTGCATTAATCTTTATTTTAAATGACCTTTCTGGATTTAGGAAGTGATTCCCCTCCCATACAGCCACGACTCCTCAAAGTTACATTTTTAGACTGTAAGGCTGAGATGGAGGAGGCCCCCTTGGCATGGGGCTTGGAAAGGAGGGGGGNGGGGGGGGGTGGAAAGGGGGGGGGGGGGGAAATGCAGTGTGCAAAGCAACAGATATGGAAAGAAAGCCTGTATTGTTAGGAATGAATAAGGAAGTATATCGACTTTGGCTCAGTAACCAAAACATTTTCAAAGTGAATTAAGTGATTCTGTGATTCTTAAAGCAGTGCTGTTTTAGTTGAAACAATTTCTAGTTGATCATAATCACAGAGAAGAGATTTCCATAGTTCTAAAACAAGAGGTTTTAAATATGCATGTCAACAAACACAAGATAGCTGTATATAAATATTTCAAGAGAAAAAAAAAAAAAAAACAAAACAGAAACCAAAACACCACCAAACATTACTTTTTGCAAGGACTAGAAAAATTAGCAGGATCCAATGCATACTAAATCATAGTGAGAGTTCTCTAAAGCCAGGATGATACCAATGCTTAAGCCTGTTCTATGAACTAAATTATATATATTATTACCACAAAATGCCCAAAGCCAGGAAAAGCAATTTAAAGCCAATATGACCATTTAAATAGGTGAGTGTTGCAATATAATGGACTTTCTTTAATCTTTAAGGAGTGTAATTTTTTTTTTTGGCACACGCAACAAAATTAAATAGGGGAGAGGAAGAAAATATTTCAACCCTGTTGTAGCTATTCCTTTAATGTTAAAAAAAAAAAAAAAAGGAAAAAGAAAGAAGGGTGGGGGCAAATCAGTCAACTTTACAGAAATAAATATAGATCAAACAAGCATCCAAACGTGAAAAAAACTAGTTCCTTTTTTAAAAAGCCATGTCATTTGACATTTTTCTGCCCTGTCATTAACTTGCATGCTGTCTTCTGCATTGCCAGTGCTATTTAGTGCATCTGTATTTTCAGAGGACTAAAGCACTGCCACCCTCTCCAAGCTCCTTGCCCCCCTTCCTGCACTATCACCGCATGCCCAGACCACCCAAGTATCATTGTTATATGGAAAATATTATAACCAAAATAGTAAAATACCTGTATAAAATGCCAGGCTTCTGCACAGAATGTTAAATTATTATAATCTTTCAACTGAAATCTGCTAAGCAGATGGGAAAATGAAAAACCCAAAACCTTAGTGTGTTGGGTTTTCTTCTAAATAATAAATTTTAATCAACAGCATAACTTTACTTCCACTTGTAAAAGGCTTTGCTTCCTGAACTGTACTTTATTTAGAAAAAAAAAAAATCTTAATTGAAATACTATTAAGGGTCAGGTTTAAACCTACAAAAAGACAGGAAATGCCACAGTTAAGAATGAAACTTTCCTGAATAATGCTACTGTACTTCTGTACTGTATTTTACGCAGCATTGCAAAGCATTATCTAAAAATAACAACCTTCTCTTAAATAAAAAGTCCTGATCACCATTGGAGAGAATACAATACTCAATTCAGTTTCCAAGGTATCAATATTTAAAGTCAGATCCTCAACATAGGTTTTCTGTAAATATAATATTGGCAATTATGAGATTGATCTTTTTTGTTATGAGTATTTACTGACTCAATGAGCCAACCAGACACAGCACACAAAAATGTTAAGCCATATTAGCAAGTTTACTACAACTGCAAGGAATTTCAGTTTTTAAATAAGAATCAAGTGGAGATAACTATCTAGTCATTAGCAGCACCCAAGGCATTAACTGAAGGGAAAATAAATTTGCCTGTGTTTGAGATGTAAAGTTCTTTGCTGATTCTTTGGTGAATTCTCCTTGTGTACAGTTATTAGAAAGACCGCACAAACTTTCCACTTACGACTTTCCTTCCAGCACAATGTCCCTGGTAGTTGTTAACAGAAAACTTATTATATAAAATGCAGACTTTTATTCTTCCAATCTTTTTTTACTGTAGGTTGCCAATGAATTTTACTGTACAATTCTTTGTTAATTCAAGAAGGATGCATAACACAGAAAGTGAGACTTAATTTTCTTCCAGACTAAAGATCTTTAGCAACTAAATGGAGCAGTTAAATGTGATGAAATCTACGAAACAATTATTGCATTATATTTATTTTAAAAGTACTTCTAATTTGCCACTTTTGTTTTTCTTCAAAATGGTCAAGTGGGTAGGAAGACATGTCAATTTAAAGCATATTCTTAAAATTTTACTTAGAGCTAGAAAAATTTAACTAAGCGTATTATAAAGACAAATTATTTAATGTATTGGAATTAATTTTTCATGTGTGAATTAGCTAGCCATGTTTTCTGTTTTATTCATTTACTTAAGAGATCTTATTGCACCTTGTTAGGTTCAAGGAAAATTTTATTCATATAATTGATAATCTTGTACACTCAGCTTGCATATTACCTAAAATATATTTTTTTTCCTTTATGGCAAAATAATTATTAGAGCCAGAACACCTGAATAATCAGATATTCATTTATTATTAGCCTATTTTAAAACCTCAACACTACCTCCACCTTTAGCCTGTTGGTAAATGCATCCCTTTTATAATCAGTTTTCAGGCTGCTGCTCTGTATGGAATATGTTTGAGAAGGGTTTGAAAGCACAAGTTTGTTGTTACCTATGGTGGCACTAGCGAGCAACAGAGATTCAAGAACACCATTATAAACCAGAGACATTTAATCTGTACAGACAAATGATACAACTATTCTTTTCCCCTCTTAAGGGTCCAGAGTGTTTTATACCTTTTGAAACAACACCCCAGTGATGTGGCAAATGTCACTGCAAACTGGATTATAGTCACTGTGTGTATTCCGTATACACAAATTTCAGCCAAGTAGCACATCTTGTGATGTGAAATGATGCTATTTGCCTGCTTTTGATCTATAGTACGGTCTATATTTAACCGAAAAAAACCTCAGTGAAATTTTATGAGGTCAATTTATTTTCTTACAAAGTACGTATTTTGAGAGAAAGCTAAAATGAAATAATATGCAAAAGAAATACTAAAAGAAATATCACACGTGTACCTCTTGTATATTAGCAAAACTGATATAAAATGCAACCAGTTTTCTTTCCAGCATGTTCCCTATAATGGGGTTAATGTGCTAGTGGCTGCCTCCATTTATACAGAAAGATTTTTATTTTTAACAGGCCAGATTATTGTACTTATCTGCTCCTAGAAAATATGCACTGTATAAACATATCCTTTATCTTGAACTTCAGCATTTCTGTGCTTCCATGAAGAGTAAAAACATCTGGTTAAATTACTATGTGCAAGTACAATCTGCAGGCAAAACCCTGTATGAATTGCATATAAAATAAACACTGGCTTCAGTTCTTTTCGCTTTTCCAAATGTTCAGTGTGACCAGTCTGTTGAAATCGCACCCCCGATACATGTCAGCACAACGATAACTCATGTACCAAAACGCTGCTTTTCTGAATAAAATCAAGTTCTATTCTTGTTCTATAGCTCCTAATGCTTTAAAGTTGAATTCTGTTATGTGTGTTCCCCCCTAACAAAGCCCCCCCAAAGTGGATTGGTACAAAGTGTTGCACACCAGCGGTGATGGCTCCAAGGGACTGGCTGGACGGAGTTGTCATGTGTCTGCCTGTCTACACTTGCTGTGCAGAACATCCTCTCACCTGTACAGCAGGCACAGACAGGCAGTCGCATGACAACCCAGCCTGAGGGAACAGCCGCCAGTGGGAAACCGCTCTGACACCCCAGAGCACCTGCACCACCAGCTCCAGCCGCGAGTCACTGGATCCCAGACGGCCGGTCAGTACCAAGCCGCGTGCTGCAACCCACCCAGGGTCAAACACTGCCTATAAACTACAATAAAACCCACTGCTGAAATTTTTACTGTGCTTCCTATAGTACTCTTTTCCTAGTTGTTCTCATTAACTCACTAACAGTAAGTTTTATTTATACACAGCTCTGCAGCACCTACGTATGTTTTGTCCTTCCATTTACTTCCCAGGCATAACTTGAGCAACTTGCATTATTAGATTATTGCTGTATCAAACTCACCGATACTCCTGCTTGCCACGGAAGCTGAGAGCAGTTTGTTGTGGGGCAAGTTAATTCTGTAAACATACATGGTGTCAGACCTTAGAGTAACTTCTCCCCTTTCCATTCTCTCACCTCCTCACTTACTTTTGTATCTGGCTCCCAAATCTCACATAATTTTACAATTGGGAATAAACTGCGAAATTATAATACAAACTACATCTATCACCGGATGTTGACAGTGCTATCGTTTCCTATTGAAACAGAATAGAAATATTTTCTTTGGAAATAAGACCAAAGGGGATTTTCCCAATAAACGTAAATTTTACATTTTTAGAGTGCAGTTTGGCATCCTTTGCACATCAATAATGCCAGCAAAATCTCTAGATGCTTTAGAAAGAACAATAAAATTATATTCTGTGACCATGCCCTGTAAAAATGCTACAGGACTTTACAAATGGCAGCCATTTGTTTACATAGAGAGCTTTTGGATTCACAAGCATTCCACAATCCCAAAGTCCATTTCATCCTAACACAGAAATGGCTAATTCACAAACTTTGTATTTGCAGGTTGACTCTCAATGAACCTCAGTTAATGCTACTTAACAAGACAGTAACAACTGAAAGCTAAAATGCTCAGATTTAATAATCTGTGTGTGTGTAGCTGTGCCTTACAACACTCCAGCTGGGATTACATGGAACACTCTATGAAATAAAGCTGTATTTGTAGGGTCACTGAAAGTGCTAATCTTGCACTTATTTACAGCAGCCTCAAAGGGGTACACAGCATTTTCCTTGTTTCATTATTAAGAGGAAAAGCACAAAGTCACGGTCCTGGTGACACAGCAACGTTATGAACACAAGCAACTGTATGCAGGATCAGAAACTAACCCAGATTAGCACCCACAGAACTAATACTGTAACTGCTTTAAGCACACTGTTTGAACATCAACTTCACATTTCCATAACAAGCCTAAAAATCATTCTTAGGCACCGAGTCCCTCTCACCGGGAGTAAAATCCTGTTGTATGTTTGACAGCAACAAAACCACGTCAAGAAAACCAAGTCTTTCTTTTGTAACACTACTATCATACAGCAAAATCTGAAGTCTTTTGCCAAAGCAACTTGCTTCAAAATGCATTCCACTGTGGATTCATCACTTATAAAAGCTGCACCTCACAAATAAAGGAAGCAATTTACATCCTTCTCATGGCACTAGCAACCACTAGCACTCAGAGTGATTTTGATGTCAGAGTAAATTCCAAACTAGAAAATGGTCTCAGCTTACACTAGAGGGGGTACACAGCCCTGGAGGCCCCAGCAGGCACTGGAGTTTTGGAAAGTACATTGTCAGAGCTCTCTGGTACAAAGCTGCTCCAGCATTCCTTGCTCGGGGTAGAGGCACAGGGGGAACAAACCCATAGCTGTGGAAGAGAACAAAGGTGAGACCTGACTCTGCATCGTCCCCAGCTGCAATGGAGAGGGTGGTGCTGCTGTGAGGGGACTGCAGCAGTGACCAACCCCGGAGGGAGGACGGGGGCTCCCAACTCCCCTCGACCCCGCAGAGCACAGCCAGAGACACAAACACGGGTGTCACTTCTCACATCCCCGAGACTGTGAATGTCACCAGGGGGGGAACACACCCGCACAAAGCCGGTTCAGTCAGCAGCTGAGAACAGGATGTGACAACTACCAAATCAAGCTGAAAATGAGGACGTTTTAAGGAGGCAAAACGCAATCATGAAAATTGGAATTCAGCCAGGAGATCATATATTTACGTCTTTATTTTCAAAGCCCACAGTGTCTGTTTCTGAAAGTAGTCACTTGTCTTTTGACTAATAGCCAGGCTGTGGCTTTGACCTTCTTCAAAAAGCAGCTAGAACAGACCTTACTAATTTTTTTCAGTCCTAATAAGAAAGGTTCAGTGCAAAAATAAAAAAAATAAAAATCATAATTTTGTATACTCTTTACCAGGAAAACATAATCAAATTATACAGCAAATCTGTACTTGAGGAGGAACTACTTCTACCAGCAAAGCATAGAACAGTACTATCCTATTATCTTCTCTTGCCACTCTATGAAATTCCTCAGTGAGCTGCCATATTGGCCTGAGTGAACTACTGGCATTTTCATGACTCTCAAAACATAACTGTTTGGCAATTAAGAGACATTACTTTAAAATATGTATATAGAAATCACCCAGTGGCCATTTCTTTCCATGTACTATTCTGAGGTTCCCAGGTGACTCCCTCCAGCAGACTACGAAAACTAATTATTTATTTTTAAAGTTGCATAGCACAAGACATACCATTAGCATTTTTAGGAATTTTTATATTCCACATTAAACAAAGACCAGACTCAAAAAAGTCTAAAAAAAAAAAATACATTCAAAGTTGCCACAGCACATCTTGGATACACCTCCAACTGCTTGAGACAGAACACAGCAAGGGGTGTTGATTCCCCCCCATTGCTTGTTTTAGTTCCAGTTACCTGCACGGAACCTAAGAAAGCAAGTTCTAGTAACCTCAAGGTAAATCACAAAAACCAGCAGCTTCAAATTTTCAAATTCATAAAGTGACTTTTGCATTTCTTTTGAAGAATATTTCAGCAATTTGAGAATAAAACTTCCCCTCTTAACGTTTGTCCCTTGGCTGGCATGCATTTCTTTTTACATTTGAATCCCTCTAAAACGTAAATAAAAGGGCAAGGGGCAAAAACCTTCAAAATTAACCTAATTTGTCCCTCAGTCTTAAGGTGTGTACCAAAATAGCAACTGACCTAAGGGAAAAAAAAGAAAACAACAAACCCAACTGACCAGCACAGTTTCCACCATCAGCAGCACTACTGAGGGAACTCCCTACGGCAAGTACCACATCCTGGATTTGCAAGACTCAGGAAAGCTCTGATTCTATGCACATGCACTGCAGGATCTCTCCCCAATGCTTCCAGAAAATCTTCTGCAGTAAAACACTACACTAGTTTAAAGAGAACATGAATTGTCTGTAGTCCCCATCAACCAGCTTCCTTTTTGCTGGGATCTCCCTGTTTTGTTGTGATTATTATTTAGATTAAAATGGAAAGATTGAGTGATGTTTTACAGTTCATCTAAAACTTTCTCTTTACTTGTGCCTCTTCCATCCAATGAACTGATTCATCCTAAAACCCACTAAATTTTTGCTGCAAATATTTAGCTTTAAAAAAAAAATAAATCAGAAAATAATAGGACTTCTTTTTAAATGTAACCCAATTTTTGTATGAATGCCAACACAAACCTTAAAATAACCCACAAAGGCCTTACCGTAAATCTGATAGTGCACAGAATAATCCTATTTTAACCTTCAAAATACTGCTGGAGTTTTGGATACAGCACATCATCCTTTTCATTGTTGAAAAAGTAAATAAACAGAACAAACAAGCTGCCTACCAATATATTCAATACAGTGAGCAATGGGGATGTCCTTTTCCCCAGAGAAATCCTTTTTCCAGTTCCCATATTACTCACCTCAGATTTACTGATCATCCACAAAGGTACATTTTTTGTCAAACCTGAAAATCCATACTAACAGCTAGAGAACTCTGCAGACAGGCTTTTCATCATCTCAGAATATGAGTACGAAGAAGAACTGTTATCATTAAACCAACTGCTGTAGTTACTTTTAGAAGTAACTTTACCCAGACGACTTACGATCAACTTACAGTAGATGTGTAAGAGCAGCCCAAACAGGCATAGGAAAATACCCACAACATTTCAGAACAGTCTGGTTTTTTTCCTTTTTTAGAGCAATGTGTAGAAATCACAGGAAGAGAGGGGAAAAAAAGGAAAACAACAAACAAACAAAAACAACCCACACAACACCCTGTACTTGTTATCAGCATTACAACAGAAGTCTTAGTCAGCATTCTTCATGAATCAAAACAGAAATTCAAAGAACACAGCTAAAACCTTAAAACAATCTTCCAGTTCAAGGTTGTACAAGCTGATTTAATATTTTAAGCTGGTATCAGAAGACTGAATTAGTACTTTTCTTTTCCCCAAGTAGTATACAATTCTTTCATTCCTTACCTCATCGTCTTTATACCAGGACAAGCTTTCCGCAGTTAGAACGAACCAGTATTCCTTGGATCCTCCCTTCATGATGCCAATATTGTTGATGGTCAGCCAGCCTTTCCGAATGACCTACGCAAAGGTGCAGTCAGGCACAAGTTTAGATCATTACTCACTTGACATAACTCTGCTGCTGCATTCATTCTTTTAAATGAAGACTTGCTAAATAAAACATAAACAGGTGCATTTTTTCAGTCTCTGGCAAATTCAAGGGGTTTTGCAGGTTTCTATCATTCAAAAAGAAAGTAAATAATACGTTTTCAATCAAAAGGCTGGAGAAAGGGAGAAGCCCAACTATCAGAATGTTGTATTTAGAGCAAGTGTGAGTATGTTAAGGATTGTGTAAACTTGAGGGTATTTATTTGCTCTACAACAACACATTGTAAAAGTCCATACTATAACTTTATATCTGACTATCCAGTTCTAGTCTAATTGCTAAGGGTCATTTGTAAAGTTGGATACTAGGAAAAGCACCTAGATACTGGCAAAGTGAGTGACTTCTGCAACACACTGGGAATTTTCAAAATGGGCTGTATCGAGTGACAAAGTGGAGAGATCTTCTGCAGTTAATTTAAAATTAAGGTAAAAAGGGGTAAGGAGAGGCATGTGAGAGGTATTTTCTTCTCCTAAGGTAGAAGAGAAAAAGAAAAGAGGAAGAAAAAGCCTAAGACAGCAATAAAAATCGGAGGAGAAAATGGGTAAAGCAGAACTTTATAAAACAGGTACAAGCCAAAGATGAAATAACAGATGGAACAACATAGCTATAAATACTAAAGGTAGGAGGTTAAATCACAGACAGAGAAAGGGAGACAAAAGAAAACCTAAGAGGAATGAGAACTCCAGAGGTGAAGAAAAGAGAATAATCGTGAAAACTCATTAACAGATCAGATAGAAACTTTCCATTTTATTGGAACATTTGTTTTCCAATGCGAATATAAGAAAGTAAACATTCCTTGCTATAGTACTCTGAACAAGACAACAGAACTCCCCAATCACACAGATGCAGGGGAGCTCAGCTGTTCTATTTCTCTGCACAGCAACACCCTTCACTTGCCTAGGAAGTACTGAGATGGAAAAAAGTGCCCAGAGAAATCCTTCAGAAGTCCCACAGGCACTGACTTATGTGATCAAACATGAGTTTCCTGTTGTATTTAAAGAAATATTCGAGACTGACATTCCTCTCACAGGGCTTTACTCCACTGTCAACAGCTCACCAGAGAAGAACATGGCTCATCATCTATAAAAGTTTCAGAATCAGAATTCACTCCCACTCACCATGTATGTTCATGTAAGCTCCCTGAAAAAAACAGCTTTGGTTTTGCACAGAGCAAGGGACTAAGTTAAATCTGATAACTAAACCAAAGAAGAGATCAGAAGTTGCACCTGAAAAGCAGGAAATTGTACTGGAAATGCACATAATCCAAGAGTATCAATTTCATTTCAAATACGATGATCGTATTTTCCCACTTCCTACCAACCAGGCAAGCAGGGTAAGAAAAGCCCAGATGATCCAAAAACAGTCAACAGGTTTTCTGCCTGTATGCAAATACCTAAGAAAGCAATATTTTGGTTCTGAAGCCTCAGTAAGCAATAAGACAATTGCACAGGACTCCTGCAAAGAGACTCAAGAGTACAGCACAAGCTGATTGGATGGAACAGCCTGTTCTGCAAAGACTTCTGCAGAAGTTGGTCAGTATTTTTAATATTTGTGTTCACTGGAGTGGGGGAGAACAACAGTAAGTGGAATGGGGCATTAGTGAGTACAAAAAGATGGAATGCTTGTCTGAGTGGAAGTTAAGGGAAACATACTGATAAGAACTTGATTACCCATCAAATCCTCATTTTATTTTACAATGTTTATTGAAGTAAACTTTGAACAGGAAACAAGCAACTTGTATATATAGCCAGTGTACTGGCCCTCAAGCAGCTGCCACAGAGCAAGTTGTGGAACAAAACTAATTCAATTTTTTTTTCCTGCACTGAACCACACAAATGCAAAGGGAACAGATTTATGGGACAAACAAGGAAATTAAGGCTCCCCATGCACTTGAACTTAGCTGTGCATCAAGAAGAGCTGTATTTGTACAGCAGACTAAATACTTCACAGCACATGTGCAAAGGTGAGTATTTCCATACTACAGAGAAACTGAAATCAGAGGGTAGGAGAGAGGATGCTGCTGAACCATACTGTCTGCAACTGAACACACAGCGTTGCTCTGTGTAAAGCTCAGGAAGCACAGGCAGCTGGGACAGCACACCACTGAAAACTAGTTTGGAGACACACCTCAGAGAGGGTAAAAGATTTGAAGAGAAATGTTAGTGAGGATAAAGAGGTGGTTTCTAGAAGCAAACTAGTAAGACACACCTGAGTAGCTGGTTCAAAAACCTTATCCATGATGAGCACTTCAAACGAAAGGGAAGTAACATTCTCTGCTTATTCCATCCAGGTCTTTCCATGACTGTGACCGGAGGGGCTGTAATGTTAATAAGACCCTAAAAGTGTTAGTAAGAGTCGAATTTTCTCCATTCGACAAGAGCACATTTGTGGTAGAAGTCTCAGAACAGACCAAGCCCAGGTTTTTAAATCTGAACTGTGCAAGCCACTTAAGAAGTATAATGAAATTCTTAATATTTCTAATGTAGGAACTACATTAGGTTGCACAGCTCCAAAAGACTGTCATGCTGCAGTCCAACACATCTCCCCATAGATGCAGAACCATCACTCGGCGTGGACAGAAACAAGCTGACTTGCTAATACAAACATTGGTCACTGTCTCGTAAAGGAAGGAATTTGCCAGTTGTTTCCTCAAAAATCCTGTGTGCTGAGGATTAGATCCAGCTGTCATTCCCACACAACACTGCACGAAGAGCAGGACACCAACCTACAGCAATATCCAGGGTATGTGTTTTTCAATGTGCAAATTTCTAGACCTGTTTATCTATACTCCTCTGGGAAAACACAGGGTCCTGTGTTCTCTAAAATATCCTGGGCAATATGACAGCTCACAACTATCTAAAATACTAAGAACCTCTTCCAGGAGGCATCAAGAGGGAGGAGATGAGCTTAGTATGCTAAGCCTCATGGTCTTTTCATAGAATTCTTCCTGTTTCCCAGGTATATGCTGTTAACTACAAAGAGCTACACTTACAAAATAAGTGTCAGAGATAAAGGGGAGGGAGATGTTGGATGTGTAAGTTCAAGACAAAGTGAGACTGAGCAACACAGTTTTCCTTTCCAGGGAATCTGAATTAAACCTTAGACTCCAGACAATTTCTCAAAAAAATAAGCTGTATTTTAGAAAACAGTGTTCTTCCTTGGGCAATAAGCAGCTATGATTTTCAAAGATACTTTTGAAGTTAAAAAAATCTCTGGGGTATTGTTTTGGGGTTTTTTAATGCTGTAATGTTAGGAATCTTTTATAGTACTTTAGCTTAAAAAATGAAAGCAGGGTGTTTCATTATTTTCACAAGTTCACTTGATGGTTGGTTTGTATCTAGGAGAACCATTTCAATCTTTTCTTATTTCTAAATGTCACCCTGTGCAAACCGGATATTAGTGACATGAGTTCAGGAAGGTGAAAAATATGGGCATTGCCAGAAGCTCATGAAGACAATATTCTGACCGGTAGTTGGACTCGATGCACAGGATGAACCAGAGATGACAGTTCCTTCCTTCAGGGTCCTGATACCTAATCTGGGTGTCTGAAAAATGAAACTTAGAGGCTACGAATTCACGTGAACAAGCCAGAAGGAAATCATTTTCTCATAGTTCAGCTGCACAAAACCCAAATCATATTTGTTGTTTTTACTCTCCAGGACTTCACAGATAAACAGGAAAGCAGGATTTGACACAATAAGCACATTTTATGTATTGCTGCATGACTTCCTTGTTGCACTGAATCAAATGAGGTATTTGTTAAAGAAATACATTTAAAGAAATGGAACACTTTCTGATTCTCTAAAGAAGTATTTGAGGAATGATTTCAAGATAAGTGAGATAAGTGAAACGGTCTGGACAGACAGAAATACAAGTGTGAAAATCATGAGACTGGATACTCTCACAGCATTCCTGCAGGAGCACTTGTTAACATAACTCTATTAAAGTTGTGTTGCTTAACTCCACTGAAATAATTCTGAACACAGAACACAACTCCCAGTATTACTCTATCTTCCAGTCACTGTCATAACAACATGTGTTACCAAATAGTAAGTACATTGAGAGAATAAAAATTGGAAAAGCTACACTGTGAAGCATCCTTATAAGCTTTGGTTCTTTGTGTTCAATTATGAAGATTATCTCACTTTACATATCAGAGGGGAAACCTAACACAGTATTTCACTGTAATTTGCCAAATGTCAGAGCATAAACTTAGCAGATCTGTTCTGATACTGAACACAACCAAGATCTTGTGACATTGCTTCCCTACAAAACACTGCACAATATATTACATAACTTAAAAATAATGACAGTGCCTTAAGTCCTAAAAACAGGTCTGCTTTAAAGAAAAATTTAGTCTTTACTGAAGCAAAGCACTTAGTGGTGAAAAATTTAAACATACTTCCAAATACAGTTAAACAAAGATTGAGGTGAATAAGTCAAACATGAAGGAATCCTAACCCAAGAAATAAGTAGTCATTCAGAATGGGAATACTCCTCTAGTCTTGAATGAAAAATGAAAATTCAAAAGCATCATGATTCATGATGTTAAATTTTGAAACATTCTTGAATGAGTGAGCCCATGGGCACCACTTCTTTTATGGGAATACTGGCATTTCTCAAGACAACAGCCTTGTCATGATTTTTCATGACCACCTCACTGACCATGGTACAGGTTTACATTTCCATCTGGTTGCTTAAAAAAACTCCACAAACATTTTTTTTCCTGGGTCATGCAAGATAACAGCATTTAAGTATATCTGAAGAGAAGAAGCAGCAAAGTATGCTACAAAGCAGGATTAAAATTAAAAAAAAATTAAAAAGGGGTTACTAGGGCAGAAGTTACTTATTAGCACTAAAGTTCAGGCCAACCAATAGGGTCTGAATGCTACTTGTGTCCAGAACAAGTGAATCAGGTTGCTGGTGCACCACTGCAGAAGAGGCAGATCAAACAAAGCCTTCAGACCCAAATCTCTGGGACAGTGACTTGAAACAGTTCACATTAAGCCTCTTCTCCAATTACAGGGGCTACTTCAAGCACAGCAGCAGATTTTGCCACTGAAGTAAATCTCAAAACAGAATTTCATGTAAATTATATATAAATTACATACAAATTACATATAATGCTCTATAATTTGAGTGTCTTGCATTCTCACACACAGAGTATCAATTCAGCACATGGAGCAATGACACCTTCATCTTCAAAGCTTTATCATGAAGGGGAGATTTAAACATTTAAATTTTAGTCATCAAAACAAATTTCAGCACACAACATTTAATCAGTTAAGAGTAGGTCAGCTTTCAGGAGCCAGACCTTTCTAGTGTGCTGTGTAAAACCAAGCATTACACTGATTACTTCAAGCAAATTAGAAGACAGACTAACCTGTGGCTTAAAAAGAAACTTTGTGGAGTCAGGTCAAAACCTCAGGCGGTAGCAAAGAAAAGACAAACAAAAAAAGGCCAAAGATTAAGTGTGAGAGGATAAATTAGTAGTAGAGGAAAGAGGAGCAAAAACATGTTAAGAGGAATTGGCATTATTATCCAAAAACGAGGTATTGTTGTGCTCATCTTATTTCCAAGATACACAAAAATAGTTAATAGTTATCTGCATCATTCCAGTTCAAAGCTGCTACTGAAAAGAAAAGCAACAGATTGCAAATGAGCATCCCACTATTTTGGGAAAATGTAGTGATCTTGATCTCTCAAGGGATTCAATTCAACTGCTGTTAGAATCAGTGCTGCCTAGTCCTTTTTCCATAACTGAACATGTTAAGTTTAAAATTATAACTAATATAATTTGTTGATGTGACAAAAAAACCTGGAAAAGTGTATGTTTTCAGAGATATTGCCAAAGACTGCACAAAATACAGAGATTTATTTCTTGCACCTATCACTGAACCAGGAGAAGTTGTTATGAAATGAACTGCAGTTTAGACAATTAATTCTAATTAGTAATATTAAAGACATTCAAGTATTTATTTACTCATGAGGTGGAAGGGTTAGAAAAGAATTTGTCCATGATATATTGATCCTCCTGGTGCTCTGAAAAGAATGCTAAAACAGCTTTAAGTATTTTCTTCCATAAAACTCACTTTTTCTATCAGAAGTAATTCCTTGGCATAAACAAAACACAAGAACAGTACCTGTACCCATAAACAGCATGTTCATTTACACAGGAGCTAATGTTTCCTTTTGGTTACCAGAAACTTATTTGCCCACCATTCAAAAAGAGATCCACTAGGAATAGAGGCACTTATATGATAAAAACTGCTTTCCAGTTACATAATAAAATACCACACCAGTTAGTCATTTTAGTTCGAGGAACTCAGTAAATTGTAAAAATATTAATTCTATCAGAGTTTTCTACAACATTTTAAGTTATACTAGTTCAGACTTGTACAAGCAGGTTAGAAGCAGTAAAGTGATGAACTGCAATTATACTTTGTTGAGGAAGTGTTACAGACAAGACAGCTCAACATTAAATAGTTTAGTAGCAAGTATTCAACAAACCAATGAGTTAGAGACAAACTTTGCCCTCTGAGAAGCTAAATGAAAAAGCAACAATAAAGCTTACAGAACTTAGCTCGTACAATTTGCCTTGAAGGCGGTAGATTGGTTCCCTGAAATAGCAAATTGCAAAAATGAAGTTTTATTTCAGAAACATTTTCTCATTCTTTTCAACTCCAAACAATTAACTTACAAACATCTGTTTATTATCTCTAAAATAAAAGGTTCAGCAAAGTCCTTTATACCAGAATTAATCAAGTCTCAACATCGAATTTAAAACGCCAAGCTTTTCCTCCACTTCTTTAGAGAGAAAACATTCACTTAATTAAAAAATCATTCATTTTATTTGTGTATTTTTGAAGAGTCAGATAATTGGTCAATTTTCCTTTTATGGGACACTCCAAAGTGATGACAGTTGTTGTGTTTGACACATGTTCCGGCACAGCTAGATAAGGAGGAAATCTCTCCTCAGAGGGGAGAGACTCGTCTTTGAAGCCATTTCAGTGTTTAGACCTTCCAAGGCTCTTTTTCATTTTAATCCAAACCATATATTACATCAAAAATGCCACTCATGTTGGTCAGACTGTAGGGGACCATCCCATCCAAGAAGTTATTGGATTATTCTAACCAATGTCTTGAAAACAACTAGCAATTTCTTGGTGGGAGGAAGAGATTGAATTTCTAGCCCCAAAAAGATAACTAAATTTCAGAAAATGCCAACAACTGCCAACAATTCTCACAGAAAATGCCCTGTGAGAGCAGCAGAACAGGACATTTTCTGAAACCTCGGGTTTATGACCTGAGGGATCTAAACTCAGTGGTCACATTTGAAAATGTTGACCTTTCACCTCCTGAGCACTGTTTGACCAAACTGCATGTGAAAACATCAGGAAGATGTTCAATACAGGTAATTATTCATAGAAAATTTCATTGTCTTATTTTTTACTAGAATTTTTTGTTTCCTTCTGAAGTATGAACTAGTTCCGTAACACTTTTTTTTTCCTCTCTTTAAGACTTTGCAAAACCCTCAAAGTGAGCAGAAACTCTCCAAGGTTGCAGTATTTTTATTATTTTTATCTCATATTAAGAAGAGGACTGATCCTGCAAAGTTCTGAGAGTTCCTGGCTCACATAAAAGCAAGGAATGAAGCAGAGCTCAGGAGCCCCAAGCATCTTGCAGAATCAATCTCATATTCTTATGTGACAAAAAGAAACAAGTAACTAATGAATTTCAGTGAAAATACTAATTAATCTGAGGCCATCAACCAGTTATTCTTTGTTTACTTCGAGAAAGGCCTATGGTACACAGTCAACAACTTTGTGAAGGTTTCAGCAGAGGGAAAGGCAAATCCACTTTTGCTTGCTGAATTGCCCTTCACTGCTGTTAAGCTGTGAACACATGAGAAGTAGGAAAACACTGTGACAAAGCACACACAAGCAAGTACTCACCAGCATTTTGGATTCTGAAAGTCACAAGTTTGCAGTTAATGACAAAACACATCGACGTGCAACATGAGAGATTCAATGCCATGGGAGGGGAGACACTAACCAGCAGTGCAAGCAGGAGTAGAAATTCTAAATAATAAATGATGGTAATAATGGGAGTCAGGTGGCTCTGAAAAGCTCAGCAAAACAAGGCGATGATGACACGTCCTATGTACGTTTGAAGCAGAAATGGTAAATGATACACAACAGGAAAACGCAGCCAAGAAAACCAAACAGCTTGGGTTAACTTGCACATGCCATTATCCATTCTCTGTTAGGTGCCTACCTGATTTCCCACTGCACTTTTGTTAACCTGACTGCTTCTTTGTTGGGCACTAAGGGAAGCAGAGGAGAAGAGTTACACTGAAGAAACTTGAATTAAGCCAGTTCCTGAGGAATAGATTTAGGTAGCAATAGTTACTTTGGATTCCAGCAGAGAAAGCTACATTAACACAGCAAAAGAAACACAGCAAAATCATTGCATACATGTGCATATTTCAACTGCTTTTCTACCCTCTTAGAACAGAAGGGACGTGCACAGGAAACAGTTCCTACTAATCATATCCTTTGCAACAACATCTTACTTGGATTGGTAAAGGTTACTAAAAAGCACAGAGAAATTATGGCTCATGTGGGTAGCTTTGGAAACATTAGCCTCTATAAATATTCAGAGGAGACAAAGAGCCATTTCTGTTATTTAGCACAGTACAACAAAATCCTCCTCTGCTGGAGGCTTTTTAATAGCTTTGTCTTGACAGTTTGTTTTGGATATTATTCTAATATTTATATGCACTTTGAGGGTGTAAATATAACCAATGGATGAAGCTGCTCCAAAGCTGGTTCAAAGCTAAAATCGTATAAGAATAGAACACATTTGAAATTAAACCATATTTAAAGTATTTTGCTCAATTCTCGAACTTTGGTAATCCCAGTTCCTGAAACAAATCACACTCTTGTCCCAAAACCAAACAAGTTGCCATTAATTCTAAAAGCATTTGCATTATGTGCTGGTTTGCGTTAGGCCACAACATTAAACTATTGCTGGAAAGAGAGAGAAAAGTGTCCAGAGAGAAGGCTTTGGCTACTCAACCACCAGACCTGGCACTGGCAATGGGAAGTTTTGTTTGGATTAGATTATATCATTTCACCAGGCATTGATTAACTGAAGAAAAAAGCATCCATATATTAGGTCAGCTACAAACACTGCTCTGAAAAAGAAAGGCAGAAAGATGTGCTTGGATCAGAGCCTACAGGCCAATTCAGCCACTGTCCTGTGCACAGCTGCTGCTCCAAAGAACTGCTGAAGCACCAAACTCAACCCCCTCCCAATTCTGATCTTGCCCTTTGAACCACACTCTATTAAACCAGCAGTCCACATGCTGTCTGTGAGAAGATCCAAAAGGATATTTGTTCTATGTGCCTCCTCTCTGCACTGAACTCCCTCTATCATCCCAATCCTACTGCCCAAGTGACATTGCACGTCCCTGCTGCATCATCTGAGTTGCATAAGCTTTGGTGCATAAATTATGATTTAATAATGTGAACACAGAAAACACAGCACTAACCCATCAACAATTCCGAAACACACCTGAGATGGCTTTAGGAAGCTTAATTCCTATTCTTTTGGTTTTGGTTTTTTTTTTAAATTCTATCATCTCAGGAAAGCTAATTAAACCTCAAACATCAAACTAAGAAACTCATGCCTTTTAGAAATAGCCCACCAATTTGTCCTCAATTTACTGTTCTGAATACAAATTACTCTTTTTATAAATTGAAGCATATAGCTACGCCTGAGTTACACTCATTGGAAACAAACTTCATCCCAAAATTTTACCACTTGTACTGCTAAATGAGACAAATATTAATATTCTAAGATTTTATAACTGCATAAATATGCAAATTTGTCCTAAGTGCTGGCATTCTGAAATCCCTCTCATGACAGTTCACATCACACTGTACCTGCTTCAGGCCCTGCAATGCTGCAAGGTAGTTTGAAATGTCTTGTGCTTCCATTCTTATGACCAAGGTTCACGGGACTCACACTATAAAACACTGCAGGCACAAGAGGCGAGAAGCCTCAGCAAAGGAAAGGAAATACCAGGGAATCTGGGGCATCTATAGTCCAGGATGTTCAGATGCTGAAGACCACAAGTTACCAAAAAATTAATCATTTTCAAGTTCTAACATAACTGATATAACAATAACATGCTTATAGTTTCAAATGATTATTTTATTCTGTTTAGCTCATAAATTAATATATTTTAAATTGTTCTTTGCTATCCAAATTTTTTCTTTCAGTTGAGCAGTAGTCAACAAGGACACCGTGCTTTCCACCTGTTCCAACCTAGATCAACTCTTGCTCAAACTTATCAGTGAGATTAAGTGAAGAGTCACTCGTTAACTGCTTATACCCTGTGCACAGTGGCAGGGGATTTCTAGGTCTCAGTTGGAAAAAGAGGAAGCAGCTTTCCCAAGAAACTGAACTTGGGCACTGCAACACCTTGGAAAGGACACAGCAGTGAGGATCATGGACTGAACCACAGGCCACAGCAGCAGCATCCATGAGGGGAATTTTTCCAGAGGAAAAACATGCTGAAATAGCTTCAGATATACCTGGCACTCCAGAATCCAACACTATAAAATATGGAAGGTTCCATCTTAACACAAGAAAAAGTCTTTTCACAATGAGAAGAGGCAACCACTGCAATAGGCTACAGAGGGGGGCTGGAGGATCTCCCATTTTGGGAGTTTTCTGGACCTGACTGGACAAAACCCTGAGTAACCTGGTCTGAACTCAACATCGACCCTCCTCTGAGCAGGAGGTTGGACTATGTGACTTCCCAAGGTCACAGCACACACCATGAATATATATGGAGTGTTTTTAGCAGGCTTTTTCCTGTCAGAAAAGGATGAAGAGAAGTAAATAGCAGGCAGGTTGTTATCTTGACCTCTAGAAGGCCACCTACCATTCCTACAACATCCTGTCATTTGTCAAGAGAACTGATAAAGATATCTAGGATCTGCAAACAATTCTAGAGAAAGTTGCTCAAACCAAACACATAAATAGTGCCTGGCTTTGCCTTCTCCCTTCTCAGCTTACTGAACTCCATGTTTTAAACCCTCAAGGCATATGGCCAAAGATGTGGCCCTTCCTTCACAGTGCTAACCAGAATAGGCCAGAGTAAAATACGTACACTGGTGCCAAACTGTTGCCAGGATCCCACATGGCTGAAACCTGTTGTGATTCCAAATGCTGTTATGGCAAATAACACAATTCATAAAACGAATATGACTGAAAGAATATTTATTCTTCAAAGAGTGAAGACATCTTTAATGTTTTTACTGGTGTCAAAATGCTGGTATGAACTCCCTGAGGCACAAATTGCTGGAAACTGAGGAAGAACATTCTGGAGAATATTCTCACAGCCTTTTCAATTAAGCGAGGAGAACGTCAAACCAGGCCCTGCAGGGCATTCTGCTACTATTATTCTCTACAGCCAAACAGCAGGCACACTTAAAATTCAGTGACATCCATTATTCTGAGCAAAACTGTTTCACATGGAATCACAGCTCCCAAAATATGCATTAGCAACAATGTGGAAAGACCACCAATATTATGCATTTCTGTGGTCCTGAAATGGATGTGCCAAAGCTGCTTCCAGAGATACGTGTAATTCCAGACTCAGGCATAAGCTTCAGCTTTAGTAAAACCAAGTTCATTAAGTGGGTAAAGATTCCCCTGCAAGTGGGATGGAGTTCAACACTCTGTATATTGAGAAAGAACATGCTCCAGCATGTCTGGGACTCTGCAGCTTGTATCTTCACTGCCACACTTCAGGACTTGTGTTCTGAATTTTAAAAAAAAAAAGCAAACAAGCAAAAAAACTTTACAGTGTCTTTCCAACAAAGTCTGTGTATACTTACTTAGCAAAGCCTATAAAATCTTCATGGTTGGTGTTGATATAAGAAACCTGGATATCAATCAGCAGCAGCATCTATTAGAGACAGGGGAGAAAAAAAATATGGGTAAGGTGGAAGAGAAAGATTGAAGAAAAGGAAGGGAATAAAAAACAGAACTTCTGTGTTTTCTGCATTATTGAATATTGCTTTAACAACTGTTCAAGCCAAAAGCAATATTTTCTAAATTCCACTGCTTCTGTTTCTGTGCTTGTTTAATGAGTTAGACTACAGAAGAGCTATTCCCTCTTCCTAATTTTTTTCCCTGACAGACCTCATTTTTCACTCTCTTGGTCCTTGCCCACTTCATTAAGATCAATCATACACAGGCAGAGAGGGTTTAATAATTATATAACAGATTCTAACTCTGTGCTTTGCAAGTCAAGCAAAACTCTGTCTATCTGTAGCATCCCAGCCAAGCCAGCAAAGAACCTGATCTTTAAACCTAAAATCCAGGTACCTTCATTTTCTTCATGTGCCATACAAAGAAGTGATGGGTAAGCTAAGCCCTGGCCCAGAAAATGTACAAGCCCAAGTACTAGACAGCAATTCTGGTGTGCACATCGGGATTGAGAGACGGGCTATCAAAGAAACAACAGAATGGTTTGTGTACTTATCACTTGCCCATCCTTCAATAGCCCACAGACAGAATTTGATTCAAACTTGATAATCTAACTTGGGAAAAAACTTGCTAAAATATTAGCAAAAGCTCACTCCCACCCTTCGACAGCTCCTGGAACAAAAGACTGCACTTTCCCCCTGTCTTTTCAGACTCCTATGTATCAGCAGTCAGCAAGGAAGGAACCTATTGATACCAAATGGTGGTACTTCATCTCTTCAAAGTGTATAGCATTACTTTTGTACAGCTCCTCAGACAGAACATCACTCCCAAATTCTTCACAATTTCCAGAAGACATTATGGTGCCTCACTTGGAGCAAAAAATAGAGGGGATTTGGATCTATTTCCTACCTCTGAAAATATCCTCAATATTGTTTTGATTTATTAATGATAACTGATAACAGCATAATTAATGCTATACATGAGTGACAATAACCCATTTGGCCAATTCTTGGTATTTACAGAAAGCTGGTACCTTGTGCTTGGTTCTGGGAAACAGTCAGGCATGTGCACACAAGGAAGAATGGGAAAAACAAGACTCAATTATTCTAAGTAACTTGTATCTTCTCCCAAATTTTGAGATAACTGAGTGTTCTAACTAGAACTCTCTGCAAGTACATGCTCAGCAAATAAATTTAATTATTTTTAAGAACTACATTAGCAGTACAGATTAAAGGAAAATAAGCAGGATGTGCTGCACAGCTCTTTAGTTTGTACAGGGACAGAGCAACTTAGGAGGTCTGCCTAGCATTTCTTCCCCAAATATTTCTGTTGTCACACTGCACTCTCCAGACAATAATTCCTGTTCCCACTTCCACTGGATTTTCTAACATGTAATCTAAGCTTTGCAGTTTCCTGGATTTGGAGTGTTTAGCTGGGTGAAGAATGCTCTAAACAAGTTTCTCTGAATTTCTGGGGGTTTTTTACATTTTTTGACATTGAAGGGAAGCTTGTCACTCCTGCAAGAGTATCAGTACCATTAATTGTGAGCACAGCTGTAAGTAGAAGATGGGATGGGTACTTTTAATAACACCTGGAAACAAAGTAAAAAAAAGGCTGGCTATTTCTGTGTGCAGTTGTTTAATCACTAATCGGCTCAGGAACAAGCCAACGCTACTTTAAGCCACTACTTAACCTTTCTGTAACAATTTTAGTCTCCTCTGTCAAAACTCAGTGATAGAGAAGTAATTTTTCTCCCTCTCTAAAATGTGAAGTCTGTTAAAAAAAAGAAAAAAAGAAAATCTTTCATTGTCTTACTGCACTTTGTATGTAAGAACTTTCCTCCCTTACACAGTTCTCCAAACTGTCAGACCTCCTGTTGATTCTCACCTGATCCTTGGTCTTCTCTTCTCTTTCCCGAATGTAGCCCGCAACAATTCTTTCTGTTTCCTCACACAACCTTGGATATGTTGCCAACTGAAACACAAAGGGAACAGAAGTTTACACCTGGAGGGTGGCTTCAGTGAAATACAAACTGGGGAGCCTCCAGTTTTCCTCCTTGGAAAAAAGCAAATACTATGAATTCTTGGGCTCAAAGTTACCCATGCTGTAAAACCTTACTTGTTTTTCTTCAGAGAAACTGGAGAGACCTAAACCTAAAGATTGTTTCCATGCTTTTGCTCTGTGGAACATAAATGAAAAGACACTTTAGACATATGAAAACACAATATATCAGCCTTGGGGTGAGGTTTCTCTCTCTTCTGCTGTGCCTAATTCCAAAGTGGCGCTTCAAACAATTTCCAAATTTCTTGTTCTTTAAAGGCTCCACCTTGTGGCAACATCTTTACATAACAGTACTTAAATACAAACAGCAAAATACAATGGTAAATTTGCCCAATGCTCTCCGGAAAAGCATCCGCACAATTAATTCAACTGGTGTATCTTCCAAACTTGGACAAATGTGAAAAAAAAATGGAAACTCCCTTCAAAATATAGCAGTGAATCTGCTTCTTTATGATCTTTGCCTTTCATGTTTTAAGAAATATCTTCTTTACCTGCTCATCAGTATAAAAAAATTTGCTTTATTAAGAAAAACGCAGAGGATGTGAGAGGATATTTCTCAACTTCATCATACCTGTGCTCACAAGCCAGAACAGCTCCTGTACTTGCTGCTCTGAGCTGGTGGGACAGACAGATGGACAGGTGAGACAGCAAAAGCAGCCAGTTAGTTAGCTAAGAAGTGTAAACATGGTTCTGAAGAGGAAGCTGGGGGCATCACTTAACCCAGAAACACCTCCCATCATAAGATTTAAAAGAAAGGAATACAAAAAAAAAAAAGAACTTTTCCATCATTACCCTGTTTTGAGAGCTTTGCAGGTGTAATTATTTGAGAAAGTCTTACTCTGTACATCAAGTGACTGGATCAGAAATCTCTTGGAATACCACAAAATGCAAGACAGGCTTCACACTATTTACCACACCATTACATTTTACTTACATTACCAGATCTATGTACAAGCTACCTTTTTAGTGCACTTCTTGACGGTGTTGATTAACTCTTGCATCACCAGATCCACACTTTTCAAGCAAGGTCCTTTCAGCTTAACTATCTGTTTTTTAACAATGGCTTCAAATGCCATATCTGGAGTAAACAAACCTGTTCTGTGGACATAAAAAATTATGTAAGACAGTAATAAAAACATCATACAAGGAAGATTTTTTTTTCCTGAATTGCTCAAATCCTCATTTTCAGAGCCAAGTGATGACAACCTCTACACAAAGAGACTTCCACAGAACTAAATTTGCTTCTTTCTCAAAAAAGCGTCTTTCTGAGTAACAATATACAAGTAGAAATATGATTGAAAGATATACAAGTAGAAACTAATTCCAAATGTCTGCAAGAACTCTGAGGAGTACTGATATAATGCAGTAAAGCCTCATCAGCACAGCATCAAACCTTACAGAAGGGATGAATGGCAGCTGCAGCACACCCAGCACGATCACCTGCACAGCAAATCCATAAGAATCCTGTATCTGCACTTTTCACTCACACCAGGAAATCTCATTCTCAGGGCCCAACGTGGAGGATTTCACAGTTCACTGCAGAGCATGTGAAGCTATATAACAGATACCTCCCAGAGCCAGCCCTAAACATATGGGCCTTACTTCTCTTTCAAACACTGCTCACCAAGGTCTACATTGGCAAATAAATTATATAGTAAAAAAAAAAAATAAAAAAAAAATCAAACCATTAAAACATGCCCAAATCTGTCAGTTCACCACCCTAAATCAAGACCTTCTCATAAACAGGGCAAGGAAAGCTCAAATACTGCACCACAGCTACCAACATCAGCCTTCTGAGAATTTACTAATCAAGGAACATTTTCCAAAACACAAAGAACAACAAAGCTTGTAATCAATGCTTTCCAAAGACGTTACACCTGTATAATGTGACTGGGCTTGAAAACATGGGAGCACTTGCCTGATACCATGTATATTCTTGATGGCATAGCTTATTTCTCTCCGCAGTTCCTTCTCATTGAATTCCATCTAGAGGAACAATGGCATGTGAGAGCATATTAGGGGAAGTTCTTAATAAAACCAGAAAATATTACCTTTCCCAGTATGACCAGAAGACAGGCAAGTTCAACTGTCAAAACAGTAATTTCTAATTAAAAATACTTATGCTTTGTTTAGTGTAAACATTTGCTTATAAATAATACTAAATAATACTAATTACAAATAACACTAAGGCTACAGGCAGCAGTAAGGATTGTTGAAAAATCACACCCCCTTCCATACCAGATATACAAACAGCTGGAATGACTTCGTAGAGTCAACACAGTAAGCCAGAAACAGGATTTGGAAGATGCCACTTTTGGTTTTTAAAGCCTAGTTTCTTGAAGAGGTGATTATGGTCTTCTGTGATTATGGTCTGTTTATCCTCTCCTTCCCTCTCTACTGTTTTTGAACCAAACTTAAGAGAGGAGTTGTTTCAGTTATGAAGTTATAAAACTTTTCTTTAAGTTTCTTTTGAAAGTCAGCTAGCTGGAAGAGAAGTTAGTGCTGTCACAAATGGAGAGGTCATTACCTAAGCCCAACTGTCATAGAATTATAGAATAATTTGGGTTGGAAGGGACCTACCCTACTCCACACCTCTCACTATGAAAGAGTAGGACTGAAAGCTGGCTTTGGTTTAATGTACTGAATATAGGAAGCAGAACACACAGAAAATGGCTATTTTCCATAACTCTAATTTTAATAGATACTAGCTCCTTGAACACAGCTTAAATTTACCAGTAATTATGGTCTGTCTGCCCCATTTAACCAGAAGAAAAATGCCATTTGTGATAAAACAATAGAAAAGCACAGAAACTAGTATGAACTGGGACTGAAATTATATTCTAATTAATATATTTTATAATTCTTAGCATGTCTCAGTATCCAATCCTAGAAATGAAGCCAAATGTCTTAAGTATAACTTCATGTAATTTCTTCCACAGTTAAGAGAATGTTCTTCCAATCAGACCTTTTCTTGGCTATACTATTATCAGTATGAACATAAGAATACATAAACAAAGCACAGAGCACATCAGCAAGGTGGATAAATACCTTCACTAGTTCAAAAGGAAAACGTTCATGGAAAATTCGGTTGATTTTGGCACCTCCTGAAAGTTCTAGAGTATCAACTTGATCTCCTGATCCTTCAATTCTTTTTTCAAAGTCCACTGAAAATTGTTGTACCATCCTAATTTTAAAGGAGGTGAGAAAAGAAACAAAACAACAAAACACAACCACTTAAGTATGTCAAGTATTAACTCTTCCTTCAGTTCCATTGACTACTAGTGCCTGATAAAACACGTTTAGGAGTTGACAAAAGTATCTTTTAACAACAATTGATTTAGCCAAGCAGTCAATTCATAAAATCCCCCCAACACATACCCCTGCATCCCTGCTCTCTTGCAGGACATAACACAGTATATTGTTTTCTTTCATCATAAATGATGTGTGTTGGGGAAACACGGTTTATTAAACTTCATAGTAAAGTCAGCTAAAAGTGCAGCAGAGTACCAGGCTACATTCATGTTTTATCAATGATAACACAATTTTAAATGATGCTATTACTTATTAAATAGATGTTTAATTATTTTTTTAAGAAGAAAAAGCAATAGCAGTCTTTTTAGTAGGGTAAGAAAATAAGAGTCCTGACATTAAAGTTATAATACATAACGTATTTGAATAGAAAAGCACATCCATATTCAGCTGCTGTTACAGAAACTGCAGACAGGGCAGATCACCACAAAAAAATATCCCCAATTTTACGGCAATTGGTACAACTTGCAGAGTTTATTTCTCCACAATGACTCTTGGATTGTTCTAACATGGCCATGTGGCAGCTGTTAGTACCACAAGCTCCAGCTCACTTGGTTGTGCTTAGACTTGTGCAGCAAGAGCACACAGAACACACAGAAGAATTCTACCAGTCATGGAAAAGCCAAAGGTGATGGCCCCTCTGTGTTCACAACCAAAACATCTGGAATAAAGGAACTGACCTATGTCTACTTTTTTGGACACAGTTGTCACAAAAATAAGGAGTAAGTTGGAGTCTTCAGCTGGCTCAAGAAAGTCTCTCTAGTTCAGCTGATTATTTTCCCTTCTGAATTTCAGACTTCTAATTCCAGAATGAATCCTGCACAAAACTCATGCATTATCACAATCCAGTACTGTTACCATCTATCCCAGAGAACTCAGAATGCTGAAAACCTCTGAAATCAGTCAGAGCAGGAATGTGACAACAGTCACACAAGAGACAAGACCCAGGTACATTTTACACCTCTCTTTCCCCCTTTGCATGCTTCCTCTCCTAAGAGGTGCATTTTAATTGCATATGAACACAAAAGTGGTTGCAGAGGGTTACAATTTTTTTAAAAAATGGGAGAACAAAAATGGCAGACCAGTATCAAGCATCCCTGGAAACAGACCAGGTAAGGAAGCAAAGCAACAGGTGCCAACTGGTGTTCAACCCCACACGTCAGCATTGGCCTTTTTCCATAGTGCTAAATTCACAATCAAGAAATGGCTCTGATTCCACTTCCACTTGATTCAAAGTCAGATGAACAGTCATCTCTGTTCCAGTCCTTTACAATGGTGTTATCAAAGATCTCCAGGTCTTAGGTGCACAACACATGAAGGACTAGCATCTATGATTAATTTTGATCTTGCCATCTTCGAGTTCTTTTGGAAAGACAAGTTTTTACATTAGAAAAAGCATTCCCTACTCTCCTTCCAGCCTCCTCATCTTACAGACTCCTTCCCTTGTTTGAGGTCACCTTTTTGGCAGACAGAAGAATGTGCCTATACAATCAGAAGCAGTTTCTTACCTCTGATCATCTCTGATGCCCATTTTTATACCTTTTCCTTGCTCTGCTTTCTCTCTTTCCTAGGATTACTAAAATTAATTTAGGGAAAACTGCTGAAATTGTAGAGTATATAAAGTGTTTAGGAACATCAAACACACAGTTCTTTGGAGTTCACATATAGAATCCTTAATCATAGCCTAATCTTTAGATTTAAACTCATTAGAAGTAATTAAAAAAGAAGTAAAACCTATACAGAGCAGAAAAGCAGACAAAAGACACTCACTGCAACAAGGCTTTTGTTTTTCTGGTTGGATCCTCTGGTCTGAAGTTTTTGTATACCTCTACTTCATGTTCGATAGAAAGCAGCTGGCTCTGGAGTTTGCTTCTGAAGGCTGGCAGAGTATCCCGAATATGATTGGTAAGTTGCTAAAAAGCAAATAAAAGTCCTTTTATATTGTTAATAAAGATGAAAGCAGGAGCACAACCATTTCCTTCTGTCTGCCAAGCTTATCAGCCATAACCTGTGCTAGTTTACCAGGGCAGTTCCTTTTGATCTCTGAAGTAATGGAGGCTGTTGAAGAACAATACAATATTCCTGGGGCATACACATTATAAAGAGGCTTCAAAAATTCCTTTGTCCTCTCGCTCACTGTTACTACACACCTGCCTAGTTACTCATGAAGAAGTTACACACATTACATGTGTAATTGGAAATGACCTCTCATCACTCAGTGCTGATGCCATCGCTCCCGTTTTGCTGGTTTTCCTAAAGCTGTTTTCCAGTTCTGTACGTGCTTGTTCAGCACAATGACTCCTTTGCAGCCACAAGACAACGTGGGACAAGAAAGAGATTCTGAGCATCCACATCCCACTGATGGACATCACTCCAGAGGTGGGGTAAAGTACAGACATCAGAGTAGCTTCTTGGCACTCTCCTCAAGGGATTTTTTGCTCCCTTGTGCAAAGTATACTAAAGGGAAGAGATCTTGCCCTCATATTAACGATTTTATAACTTTTTTTAAACACTTGATTTTTGGCTGAAAAAGGTTCTACCACTCAATACTTTCAGTTGTTTTTTTTTTTTAAATACACCTAAATGTACTGGAAAATAAATTGAACAAGAGTAGAAAAGGACTTACCAGATCTGTGTTTAACTTGCCTCCTTTGTTTTTGCATACACATGTTTTATTGTGTTTGGACAGCCCCACCAGTGTCTTACCTGTGCCATAAATTTCTCATGCACTGTACCCATTCTTTAATTAAAACTAAACTGGGCTTCTTGCACTGTGGCCCAAACCTTTTTCCCAACCCCAGTCAAACAAGCTATAAATTCACAATGTCATATACCAAAATACATAAACTGAAAGTTGTTCACCAGACCGACAGGCACAAAATCAAAAGCTGGAGTTTCCCTGGAGCACCACCTTGTGGATACAGAGAAACTCAATTATTACCTGAAACCACAAACACTAACAGGTCCCCAATATCTTAAGGACAAAACTTATGCAGATCTTCCCATATATAATATTCTACACCCAGTAAAAGCAACAGAAGATCAACAGTTCCTACTGAAGTAGGTAGATTATCAAAACAGCTCACAAAAAATTAATAGAATATAAAGTAATGAAAATCAGGACAGATAAGACTGTCCAAAGGTATACGTAGCTTGTGCTTCAGGCTCAAAACTAGGATATGTGGATTAAACATTCAATATATAAAAAGAGGCAAAACATTCTAACCAGAGGCAAAATTGCACCCTCATTAGGGTCACAGGCTGTTCAAGCTAAGAAACAGATCTGTGAAAAGAGCAATACCCAGAGAACCAAAATGGTGAAGAGAACTCCCAGCCTGCTGCAGGCAGGGCCTTCGTTAGGACAGTAAGCTATGGGTTTCTCCTCCAGGTAACTGGGAAGGAGCTCTATTTCCAGCTGAAGGAAGCTGGGATCCAACTCAGTTTGGTGTGAACTTATAGGTATAAACCAGAGGTTTTGGCAAAAGTAAAAACAGTGTGGACAAAGTGTTCTGATAACTGTATTTGTCATTTATATCATTAGTACACAGTACATGTTTATAGTAACAACTACAATAAAGTGTACATTCTGAGGTTAAAGTACAGACACACAGTGCACCCTCAGGGTACAGGACTTCTAAAAATGTCTTTTTTTATCCCTAATTTCTAAATTTGAGTACTTTTTTTTTTTAAAAGAGAAATGTGATAAGAAAGGAATAGGATGGTGTACTCCCAGGAAGGGAGACCAATCTTATTTTGTTGGTCATATTCAGTATTCAAGAGCACAGGGAAGTGCAGAACCGCCAGTAAAAGTCAAACTACACCTCACAGTGAGCTTTCGTATGGTACAAGTAAAATATACAGCTCTGTTTTCACCTTGTGCAAATTAAAAACACTAAAAGCAGGAAAGAATAAATGAGGTTCAGTGACCAACTGAACCAATTTTAGTAAAGCTTTTGTATTGGCCCTGTCATTATAAAGCTGCCTTTTACCACAAAGGCTTCAGGTTTTACCTGGTTTAGAACTTTCTGGAGATAGGGCGTTCCCATCCGATCTGCCATGTGCCTGTAGGATGGGTGGGAAAGAAAGAATTTCCTTTCTGCCAGAATCGCTGCTTTGATGTCCTTCTTCCCATCAATATCCTTCTGGCTTCTGTTTACAACACCAATATAACCTAAACCAACACAAAACCAACAGGTGAATGAATGCAGCTATTGCCTGAACTGCTGAATTCACCTTAACTAGAACTAAACTTTCAAATTTAGGCATTTCAGGTACTGTTTACAAGTACTCTAGTGCCCTTAATGCTGTCTAAATTGTTCATTCTGTTTAGGTATAACAGATACAGTTACTTATAAATCACCAGTGCAAAAAGATAAATATATGACACTGGTGAAACCCAAAGAAACCATTTCAAAAACAAACCAACAAAAAATCCAAACTGAAAATCAAAACATACATAATTTATCTGTGTAGATCTGTGTGTAACATTAACAAAATACAGAAAACATTTCTCATTTGCTGGATCAATATGCTCCATCAGAGGAGATGGTAGTTTTATCCATAAATTATAACTAGAATCAAAATTATTATTAACAGCATGAGCAACTGTGGTAGTAGCTGCCAGAACAATCACATGGAAGATTTCTGAAAGGTATCACAAATTGTTTTATAGTGAGATTACCAAAGCTCTGGTGCTTGTTGCTGTCACATGCAAAGAAAAAAAGATTTTTGTGTTACAAGTGACAGTGAAGAAAAAAATTGGCTAAAAGCTTGTGGTGACACTTCTTGCTTCCTCTGGAACATGCAGTGTATTTCCCAGGTCCAGAAAAAAACCCTTATTTTACTTGCAGGATATTTTTAGCACAGACATCTTTTATGTTTGGTGAATAGATATCTGTAAAAGCAAAGAGCTCATCAAGTCCATCATAGCCTTTGATTCATCTCCAGGACTCCCAAACTCCACCCTTATCCAAGCCACTTTCTGGACTGCAAAGAACACAGGCAACTGAACATTCTCACCTCTACGAAGAGGGAGTAGTTTGTTTTCCAGAACTTCCCTCGCATCTGTTCCTTCATCCATCAGATCCAGTTTTGTGATCACACCAATGGTCCTAAGGCCTGACCAGGGTGGAGACAGTAGAAAAAAAAGTTACTGAAGAATCATTTTGATTCAGGAAGAACAATTACATCTTACAATTACATAAAACAGACATGTAGCCTTCTAAAAGCTTGTCTCACAGCCTACCAGCTATAATTCAAGTATGTCTGGAAAATAAGGGAACAAAATTGCTGAAATGTGTTCCTTAAATCTCTTTAACAAGGCTCAGCATCCCTACAGTATGATTGTATAAAATTTACAATGCAAATATCCAGAAATCCCATCAGCACCATGGCCCATTTTGCCTGGTACTACAAAAATTCCTGGATAGGCACTGCTGCACTTGCTTACAAGAGATAGTGACAAAATATTTAAAATACATTTGCAGCAACATTACCAGAACAATACTGAGCTAACCCACGGCTGATGTTGAAGGCTGTGTGAGAATGGATATACACACTTCTATATCACATATTTTCCATTATAAAATTTCACACAAGAGTTGATCTATTACTTCCAATTATGTTCTTACACTGAGAACACAAAGTGGTAATCCATCAGTGCTTACCCTGAGGGTCCACTTCCTTCGCCAGCTTCAGGGCATCTGAGTTGGCCAGATCAGTGTTGGCTGGAGTCACAGCCAGGATCAGACAGTTTTCCCGGGCTATGAACTGCATTATCATGTCTCTGATCTGTTGCTCAATATCTGGAGGCTGATCCCCTACTGGCACTTTAGTGATTCCCGGCAAATCAATAAGGGTCAGGCTTAAGACTATGCAGAAAACACAGGATCACAGAACTGGTTAGCACACCAGACATGTCAGAGAGGTCGACACATCCACGGCTGCAGACAAATTTTAGTCACATAAAAACCCTTTATGACCTTTACAGGCATATAAACATTGTCAGCAGTTCAAACAAAATGCTTGCTAATCTGAAAAGTATATTTGTTTCCCTGTTGGTCTTTCACCTCTGAATTTATTAGTGTTATTTAATATTTTAAATGTTACAACTGGTATCAGTATCATTTTATACCAAATATCCTTGAGGGCCCTTAGACAAATGAACATGGCTTTCTGAGCTTTGTCCCACAGCAAGAGCACAGACAACAGACCATTCCCATTGCATCCTTCAAATCAATGCAAAACAGTTGTTTGGCTTTTGTTTGTTGTTTTTTTTTTTAACATAGTCTTTCTCTGACCATGCTTTGAACAATGTCTCCAATTAAGAAATTCCCAAAAAAGTCAATAGCTGGCCTAACTTATATAGCAAAATTGTTGTTAAGGGGAGGGGGGGTATATTGTTGTTCTGAAGGTTTGGGGGTATTTTTTACTGTGTAACTTCTTCAGAAAAGTAATAAATATGAAGAAGTTAATCCACTAAGAAAACCTGTTTGCTCTGGCATGATTTCCCCAATAAAGGCCACAGTGCCAGCTAGAAGCATCAGCCAGTACTGAGGCAAAAGGATATCCTTTAGACAAATGAGAAAAATGCTATTCCTAGAAAGCCAACACCAGAAGTGTATTTTGGGTCCAGTTAATACAGACAACAGTTGCTGAACTAAAGACTGATTTTACTAAACCAAAGTAAGAGCAATAGGTAGGAAATTTTCACTTTCTCCTGGAGTCAGCACATTCAACCAACAAGCTCTGAGGCAGGGGATTTAGTTCAGCCTTTCTCCAGTTAGAAAAATAAAGTGTTTCAGCCAAACATACCACTTTTCTCCTGTATCAAAGACAGACTCAATGGGAAACATTTTCCCTGGACTGCCTTCATTAAATTGGGCAGATGGTAACCAGAGGAACTAACTTTGATCTATACTGGGGGTCTAAAACAGAAAGCAGCTTCAAACACCATTATTGTCTGAACATGTTTTTAGTGACAGGGAACAATAAATTTCCAGTAAGGCAAGGAGACTCAGTGACTTTCTAGATCACTGATCAGGGAATCCCTCTGGAGGGTGGCAAAAAAGTTTTGCCATTAAGTCTCTCATCTCCCTATTATTTGTCTTTACTAATGAGCTACCATCTAATGGTGAATGTACTGGGGGAGAGATTGCTTCCATCCTGAGGCAGGGGGAGAATATTTTTAAATAAAGAGAATATTAAATGGGGCAGAGAGTCTGTATTCTGCCCATCTCTCATGGCAACATCTCTCCTCTCTAGAGTGGTAGGTTTCTTAAAACAGGAGAAATTGAGATTCTTCCTGACACAAACACACTTTTGGTTCAACTCAGCCTCAGAAGCTTTTTTTATCCCAGAAGATCGAGCGGTAAGAACAAATAAAAAGGGCAATGGCTACACTGACAGAGCTACATAATACATTATATGACAGAAGTGTAAAGGAGAATGGTTTTACTTACCGTGTGGAGAATATACTCTTAAATTAATAGGAATTGAAGAAATGCCTTTGTTCATTCCTGTCACTCTATCTGTTTCTGCTTCGATTTCCTGACGAACTTCATCAAAATCAGTAAACTTCTTCCCTTTGCAGTGTAGAAATTCAGCATACTCTGTGAAAAATGTCAACAACAACTCTGTTATTTCACAGGCTTATCAACTTGGACACCCACTTTCAAGGCCCCAGTGTTCTTCAGATATGTGTGCACGTGAGCACAGCATCACGGTATCAGGAAAGCATTATTATGATTACATGTATGAAAACCAGCCTGCAACAAGAAAGGCTTAGTTAAAAAGTCAAGCTGACTGGATATGATTTACTGCTCTTATCTTTAGCACATGGTCTTCTGGAACAACCTGAAAGATTCAATTAGATGCCATTTACAATAAGAGAATAAGGAACAGATTGTGAATCAGATTCTGAGTTTTCATCTGATTACATGTGCTTGTAATACGTCACTAAATTGAAAAGCAATTCAAGTTCTGTATCATGGAAGATTATTAGCATTTGTTTCAAACACTAACAGCCCATGTTATGCCAAATTTAGCAAAGGAATTCTGTAAATTTTTACAAGTTCATAATGAAAATAAGATCACTTAAAAACACTAATGTTTTTAACACAACTCCTCATTCCCTAAATCTTTCAATTGTCTAAAACCAAATCACACTTACAAGTTTAAGTGTTTATAGAAATAGCTGTGATTTTGCTGAAGGGGGAGAACCCAATTCCTAAGTTTTTGATATCACACAACTTGTCCTGTTACCTTAAAAAGGCATTGACCAGGAATCAGGGATAGATACAGCCTAATTTGTTAGACCCAAACTTGACACTAAGACCTTGTTTTGACTTTTGAATCCAAATACTGATACTAATTATTGCAACCTTTTGGTTGCCTGCATAACCACATTCCAGGATTTTAAAACTGGAGTTTCTTCCTTCAAAAAAACCACAGAGGTTGATGTCACATAGCAAGGCTGTAATCAGGAACAATGACACAAGTGGTAATCCCAGGTACAGTTCACATCCTGTCCCCACAGGGTCTAAGCAGTAGGACTGGAGAAGGGGTGAAAAGAGTCGTGTGTTCCACTTCATTTCATCCTGCAACCAAGGCCTGACTTCAAAGTTCTGTTTAGGTGTTTCTTCCCCAGAAAACGTTTCTTGGTAACAAGCCCTCAAAAACCAGGGAAAGGAGCTTATTTGGTACTCAGAGAAAGAACAGCAGCTCAGGAGACCTAATCTGAGAACAGGGATTAATAGAGGATCTTATGAGTCAGTACTGAAGCCTGTTTCCCAAAAGTCACTTTATTACAGTATCAACAAAGTTGTTAAAATAAAACAAAACTAAATTAAAAAAACCACAACCCTACAACAATAGTTAAAGCAAACTGAGAAACCAAAAAAAAATAGACACAGAGGAGGGGAAAACAACAAATACCAACCTTTCTGTGCTACAATACCATAATCCCTCCAGATTCAAAGTGTGAGGAACAGGGAAACTCACCCTTGTTAAGACAAAAATACCTCACTTATTTTAAAAATGAGACCACCTAACAAAAAAACTCTGCCTCACTTTTGACAACCTAAACATTCCAGAACATCTCATATTCTTTTTTTAGCTCCAGCAGCAAAATGACAATGAATGTGGGGTTTGTTTCATTGACAATTGTTTATTAAACAAGTCAAGGAATATTCACATACTTCAAAATGAAAAATAATATTGTGCTCTGTTGCTCTAGCACATTGGAGAATTTACATTTGTAAAATCTGTCATCTTAAAGTTGGAAGACAGCTACTTCATTAAAAAAAAAGCTGACATACTTTTCCCCAGTTCCTCACACACTGCTCCTGGCATAAAACAATGTATCCTTCTTAAGTTTTTATCAGATTTGCTCAGAAAAATCTTTCTGAGTTCAGTAATTAATACTTGGTGCCGAGTTGGAATCAGTTGACTGATTCAGTTGATTGCCAAGGAAGCTTTTCTTTTTGTTCCACTTCACACTCAGGAACAGAAAGAGTCGCTCTCTGAAATGGCTTCAAGGTAATCTAAATAAAATCATCTGTTACTTTCCAGCGCTGTTAATGTTTGTCAATAACTCATCCCTCACAGTGGCATCTGCGGTCCCACCAGAGCTGCAGGAATAAACTTTGCAGGGGTTCTTAACCTGTGGTGCCACACACAGCCCATGGAATGAAAATTCCAAGGGACAAGCGGCGCTTTGTTTTGCTCCTTTCAGCCCTCAGCCTGTCCCTGGCAATGATGCCTTCAGCCAGACTGGAGGAGCACATGCTTTAATGCAATCTTCAGTTTCCAGCTTTCATACACAGAAGAATACTAAGGAAACATTTTTTACTTACATTTTTGTGGGAATGGACACAAAGCCAGACAAGAAAAAATGATCCTGCCTGATGCCCAGCTTTCAGATATGTATTTTTTTAATAGAAAGAAAGTTATATGACAAGAAGGAACAATTAGATACAAAATTAAAACACTCTCTGCATGTAACATCATTCTTTTTTTCCCCCCAGATTCATTAAAAACACTACATTCTACATTAAAAACATTAAATGTAGAACGAAAAGGCTACCACGGTATAGTTCTTTGAGTGCATCCACAAGTGATTATTTATCTCTTCAACTTTTACTAAATTAGACAGATGATACAAAGAAGTGTTATGGGACAACATCTTTTTAAATGCTCCTTATTTTTTCAGTCAGTTATATCTCCCTATGCTTTTATGATTTGATCTGGTTTATGATTTTATATTGTTATTACAATATAATTACAACAGCCATTGCTGTTCTCCAAGCATTTAAATTACATCCACACTTGGGATATTTTGTAGATTTGACTCTAAGCCAAAAAGAGCCGAGTGACAAGACATGGATCAGCCCTTAGAAATACATAAGAGATGTTTTGGAAAACATCCTTGATCCACATCAGGCTGAGCCCAAGAGCTTCCAAAGCTGTAAGACTTTACCCGGCACAGAATAACCTGTTACTAGAGGTCAGGAATTCACCAAAATGAGAGACCAGGACTCAGAACTCCTCTCAACCTGATTTCAGAGTTGCTCCAAGTTGGTAATAGTAACCAGTCTAGCTGCTATTAAAGAGCTTGTGAGTTTTCCAAAAGATTGGCTTATTAAATTGTAGGCCTCTAGCAAACATTTTAAACACATACCTGCTATTATTGCACCTTCTATCTTCCAGCCCCTTAGGGAGATGTCACCCAAGCAACATCAGTCTTATTAACTCCAACAAAGCACCTCACAAAGCCTCAGAACACTTTTCAAGGGTGATTTCAAGAGAGCGTTTCATAAACAGGCAAATAAACACTGTCAACAAAAGTGCATCACCTCCTCTTTGATGATGGACCAGCTTTTTCTGAGCCAAGTAAATGCAGTTAAGTGAATCTGGACTGCAGCAAATCATTCAATACTGCTCTCTCAAAAGAGAGGCAGTATCAAAAGCCCTTGTTGTCTTAATCTATAATCCCTCTTCTACTTCACCATTTCTGTAGCTTTGCTAACAAGCTGAAGATTAAATACTGTAACTGAGGTGTTCCCTCACAAACCTTCAAGCAGAAAGGCTACTAGAAGTATCCTGGTATTTCCAGAAGACAAACCAGAAAATGCTGTCAATGCAGAAGATTGCAAGAATATCACAGCACAAGACAGAAAAATATTGAAACTAGTGTAGATCTGATGAAAATAACTGGCATAAAATACCAGGTCACACTCTTAGAAACCAATGAACTGGTTAATTATAAGGGTAGACATTCATACCAGAGAATGCAATAATCTTTCACATATTTCAAAGTTTCTGTTTATAGAAGAAACGTATCTCTGTTCTTTCAACCTTCTACTGATCATGCTTTCCAAACTTCCGATCACTCACACAGCCATCCACCAGGAACTTTTCCTAAAGTCACAGAGGCAGAGCTCTCTCTCCTTCCCAGGACTGAGAAAAAGCACAACTTCTACCTGCAAGACTGCATTTGTGTGATGCATTTTGTACCGTATTCACTTCTGTATTTTACAGCAGCACAACATCAGTGAGTTATGTCCTGTTAGAGATCCACTGTCAGCACCAGGTCCTTTTCTGAAAGCATCAAGTACCAGCCTTTCAGTACAGAAACAGCCTCATCCCAACTGAACTCCTTCCTACTTTGGGGGCATTTCTCTTCTTTTACAAGCAACCTGAATTCCAATTCTGCCCTCCAGTATCTTTTATATGCTCACTTGTATTTCCTGAACACAAACTTAATGAGCACACTTTATTCTGTCATCCTACCAATAATACCAAATACTGAACATGACCTGGAGGGACATCCCTTCCACTCTGTAAACAACTGTGCATCCGTCTACAGGAGTCCTTTCTAAATAATGTTTCCTGAAATTGCTTATCATATTTTTTTAAAAAAGCAAGATAATTTAAAAACCCTTACAGTACCCAAGATACCACCACGCCTTAATTGACAAGCCTGATACCCTGTAATAAAAAAATATACTGCACTGATACAACAGGGTTATCTCCCCTGATGAGTTTGTGCTGGCTGGTGTTCATCTCAAAATACCTTTCAGATTGTTAATTAATGACTAATTACAGATTTCTTTTTCCTGAAAGTGAACTTTGACTGATTCTTCTATCACTTTTTGTATATATATTTTTGAAGATGGACAAATACAGAGACCTTTTCCATTCTTTCAGTGAGGAGATTCCATCCTTCCTGATGTCACTGAGCATCAATCTGGGATCAAGGAAACAAAAGCTTCCAGGCCAAACCATTTGTAGTGTATTTGTGGGTACAATTAGTTTGTCCCAACATGCGCTGAAGCCCCTTTGATGGTGCTGATGGGAGAACTGGCCGAGTGCTCCAAACCACTCTGCCAGACCTCAGCAGTCCCTGTGGATCAGCTCAGACTGCCAGCACTGACAGCAGCAGCCAGGGACACTGGCAGGTGCAAAGGAACATTTGCAGTCCCTACAACTTTACACTGGGTTTAAACTCAGGCTCCACTCTGGCAGCGTTATCCCTTTTCCAGGATATCAGTCCCGGGTGAGTGATGAGCCTTTCATTGGCTTGGGAAGGGGTCACCAGTCCCTACCTTCTTTTCCCCGTGGTGGTGTCACTTTTTAGCTTTTATGCACCTCCATAATATTTTTTGGTCTCTCCAGCATTCTTGTTCATCATCTGAATGAGGAGCTGCCAGAGAGTGACACCCAGAAGACGGCAGCCACTGTCTTCCTTCTCTCCTTGCAAAGTGCCCAGTCTCTTCCCACCTACTGGCACTGTGGTATTTTTCTAGTTTTTGTCCTTTAAGACCTCTACATGCCTTTCTAATGGTGAAGTCTCTAAGATCATTTGTGTTAGCTGAAATAATCTACATTATTTTTGTAATCTTTTCATGTTCTGTTCGAGGATTGCTTCTGCCAGCAGAGGGCAACAGAACATGGCTATGCTTGAGGAGTAGCCTTGCAACAAATGAAATTCAGATTAAAGCTCAACAACTTCAATAGAAGAGAGCATTTGCAAGACCAGAAAAAATCGGGATGCTTTTTCAACCTTATGTTTGCTTTTCACTTAGTATTCTAATTAACATTACTCAAAACAATGTGGGTATTGTACATATGACTCATTCATATAAAATTGTCCACCTCAATAATGATTTTCAAAATCTGTTAATCTGCTGAAGCAAGAAGAAATCTGAAATTCCTCCACAGTTAACAAAGTGATGAAAATAACCCTCTGAAAGCCAAGATATTTAACATACAAATAACAGGATTTATATAGCAATGTACTTTTAACAGAGAGAAGACCTACAACAAAGGCTTCACCCAAAACCCAAGAGCACTTATGTTGCCACTGCTGTTTAAAAAACACACTACCAAGTCTGAAGAAATATAGTCAGTATTTCACCCGTACAAGCAGGACAAAGTACAGCAAGAGGAAAAACAGATTGCTTAAAGTTATACAGAATGTGTAGCACATTAAAAAAAAACAAACATAAAACAAAAAGCCCACATCACTCAAGATCTTTCTCAGGCATTTCAAGTCATTACCTTCTCAAAGCTCACTCAGCAGCACCATTTAAAAGTTAAGTAACACTGGTCAAACTTGCAGAGAGAAGATTAGGAGCTGAAATGGAACTAACATACCTTATGCACAACCCTGTTATGTTGCTCCAAGACAACTGAACACTCATACAGCCTTAAAATTCTCATCCCAGGTCAGCTGTATGCTGACTTGCATCTTAAAGACACACAGAGAGAAATTCATCTAAAAGCCCAACTAGAGGAATACGTACAGCATTCCTGCTCCTGAAAAGCAGGAGTAAGAAACTGAGAGACCAGCACTCTACACTCACTGGAAACTGCTGAAATACCACAACATGCAACACTTCAAACAAATGCTGTCTTGGTGAGAAAGTAGGAGCTCCCTGGATCTAACATGGCAGCAGTCAAATAATGAAAGAACCAGTATGTCTTTTACCTGAATTTATAAATCAGAGTCTCACAAAACAAACTGCCCGCACATCCAACGTCTCACACAGGAAAAAAGCTGGTAGAACCCCTCCCACGTGCATCCTGTGAAAGGCTAATTTATGACAGCTGCTGTGCCCACCTGGTAAAACCCCAAGCTGGCCATCAGACAGGCTCCCAGCTCAGAGCACCCTGCCAACACCTGTGCCTCCTAAAACTGCACCTTCCCAGGTGGAACTATTTTCTCCAAACCCATTTTCTAATCCGAGCTTCTTCAGAGAAGAAGGCAACAACAGAGAACAAGCCATAGCCTTTCAGAGGACTGTAAATCTTTAACATCCATATTTGACTTCTTCGGTGTCATTAAGTATTTTTCACATGATCAAATTCAGAGAAGAATACTCAAAACTAATTAGGATTATCTTGTCAGTTGCAATACTTAATTAAAACCTTTCTATTTGCCTCCAGTATTTCAGCTGAGTATAGTATTTGCATGGATGTGGAGTGAAAATGCCATAAAGCCATCTAGGAATTGTACTATGATCACTCAAAATATATTAGTGACTAAAAGAGGTCAAAAGGTCACTACAAAAGACCTTTGTATTAACCACATGGAATTTTAAAAAAAGATGAAGCAAACAAATTTCTAAAAAAAAAAAAAGTATTCCACAGCTCTCATGAGGTTTCTTAGTATTGACTTGTTTCATGTTACCCCTTGCAGAGGTAACAGCTCTTTACCCAGGTGTGTCAGATCTTTCAGGTGTTGGGGGGCCCCTGGTAACTCCTCACAACCAACTCCTGCTGCACCTTTCCATGACATGTCCAACCCTGCTAATGGATGGTCAAAGTTCCCTCTTACTTTGATGTGCACAGAATTTCTCTGCTGCTTCATCCCTTACTGCAATGGCTCAGAGCTAAATGAAGCTTTAATCTCCTCTGTCAATCAAATTCACATTCCAAACGATTCTCAGCCAGTTCCAAAATGCTGATAAACCATCCTGTAGTGATCTCTGAATGCCTGTATAGAAAGTGCCCCCTCTCTCCCAAGGAATATTAAAAGGTTAAGAATAGCTACTTGAAGAGAGTCGAGAAAGATCCTTGGATCACAAATAAGTTCTTATTACAGCACCAAGAACCTGATGCAACCCTCTAATTATTCTATAACATTTTAGGTATTTATGGACTTGATAGAAATCAGTCCAGCATCAGCTTCCTGTAAAAGAACACTGTGCTTCTCTAAGCAGTTTTCTTTATTTTCCTTTCTTAAAATTAGTTCACAATGATAAAGGTGGCTTAAAAGATAAAGTTACTTGGAATTTCACCACCAAAAACAACAGCAGGGGAACAAAGTTTAAAGAAAGTAACAAAATAATTAAAGCTTGCATTTTAAAGGTTTTGGCATCTAATCCCAAACAAGAAGTTCACAGCGTTTCCCAAAGGGAGAAATATTTCTTGACATCCAGGAAGCATAAAATTAGGCCAAAGCTCAGTTCTCCAGAATTTTTAAAGTTCTTGTTATTTAAATTATAATGAAGCACTAATTTTCAGCAGAGAAGGTACCTATACAAAGCCTATAGGCCTACCTAAAGCTAGTAATACTCTGTGAATATGGGGAAAATACCAGAAAGAGAGAAGCCCTTTCAGTGTCCCCTCAACCAAGGGACAACAATGATTTTACAGAATAGGGCAACATGGACCAGTTTAGGATGGATGTCAGTGAATAAGTATGTAACCATTTGAGGTCAGAGTGTAAGTTTTTAGTTACTAATTCATCTGTCCCCAGAGTTTAGTAATTTTGTTGGGAATGCCAGCACAGAGCCCCATGCATTTCTTTCTTCTACTCTTACACGGTCCTGGGAAAATCAGATTGAGACTCTCCATAGCTGGGCCTTATCCTTTCATTTATTTCTGAATGCTCTGGCAGAGATCAAATGCCAGATATGCAGAAATGGCAGGTGTCCATATCTCCAACTAAAACTTCATATTTAGAGAAGTGTTCATATAGAGAACGTTATGAGCATACTACCTAACCTGAAAATTCTAAAGCTTCTAAACTGAGTATACAGAAACAGTGAATTCAACTGCTTTTCATTTCTCTTCCACAGTATAAACACTATGGAAAATTTCACAGAGGCACTGAACACATGAACGTGCTTAAAAAGCAATAATCCAGAAAAAAATGAAGCCTAGACACTGCAGTCTACCTTCCTGATGAACAATGAAAAGATCTTTTAGGAAACAATACTCACAGAAGCTTAACTACACTTCACACACAAGGACAGAATAAAGTTTCACAGGCAGCTTCAACTTTGTTTCTTCCCCAGTTTCATCATGGTGCATAATTTAAAGAGTACTTTTTTGCTTTTTAAAGCTGGTTTGGATGTTATTTAATTACTTATTTACTATTTTAAGTAGAAGTCAATAGTAAACCAGTAATTTTTGTTGCTTACATTGGTTGAGAAGCAACTGCAACGAAACTTTTGAATGATGGAAAACCATAGCTGCTTTTGTAAGTGCCAGGGAACTGACCTACACCACAGCAGATCAAGCGCCCCTGGAAGGGGACAAAGTGGTGAATTCTGATGAAAGATCTCAATACACCACACAGCTTAGTGGTACATACAAAAATATTTATATTTTTGACCAGACAAATATACAGAGGCCTTGTTTTCCCCCAATCTACCTTCTGCTCTATTTAGTGCAGTGAGCCCAACCAAAAAAGACAAGTTACGAAAACAAGCTGTGTGGAATCAAATCTGTGTGCGCTGGAGCAAGAGTTAGAGGCAGAAGTGCAGCAATTTTGGTGTGTTAACTAATACAGATGCAAAGCTCATCAAGAAATGAATAAATCAAAGCTAATTTCTAAAACACATTCTATGTAATGATGCTTCTCCACCGCTCCAAGTGTGATCTTGGACTAAATTCACCATGTGCTCTAGGATTTAGTTGTTACTGTTTTCCCAGACAGGACAATGAAATTAGTTGGTCCTGGGCACACAACTGTGAAGAGCAGGCCCTTGTTCCAGACAGTCTGGTGTTACCTGTCTTCACAACTTCCTAGAAAAGTTTTTCCTCCTGGTGAAATACATGAGCACTTTGTCCAGGCACTGACCCAAAAAGAGAAAGGAATTACCTGTTTTGGCAGTGATGAGTTGCAGGACCAAAGGTCGTCTTGTCACAATTCCAGAACCTCGTGGAAGAAAATCCCTGGAAACAAAAAAAAAATACTTACTACCCAGAAAGTACTGTCCACTTACATAAGATATTGGACTAATTTGGAACCTTCTCCATACCTTGAGCTGCAGTGAAAATGGAAAGTTGGTGGGGACAGATTTATATTAAACACTCCTATAAAATAGGGCTGTTAATTTTGGTTTGAGATAGCAGTAGGTCATTAGACAACAGGTATTAAAACTAAATTACTGTCTCAGGGCATTACCAAGCCCCTTCAAGACCATTACATATAACACCTCAAAATTCATATTGCTTAGCAAGAGTACCCAAAGCCAAGCCCAAATTTATCAGGCTCTCTAAAATAATTGTGCCATCACTGTACACTTGATTTGAAGAGGATTTGCACATAGGAATACACACACACACCCCCCAACACCAAAGCTCTGGCCAAACCAAACTGCCAGCACTCTGCACCTACTCTTTCACACACTTGACTGCTGCCAGTTCAAATCTCTAAATAACCTTTCCAGTAACACATCTGCCCAGAAGTGTTTGAGTGAAAGCTGAACACTGTGGGACAGCAGTAGGGATTGTCCTTGGACCAGAAAGCAAACAATGAAGCATAGACAGCAAATGTCTCATCACAACACCTCCTACGATCCTTCCATGCTTCCAAAGATAGGGAGAACTCCCCATGCAACTGAAACTCTAGAAAAACTTTGAACCAATTATTGGTTGCAAAACTAATGATTAGAAATCCAAAGCAAAATAAAAGACATTTTTCTCAGGGTCTTCCCCAGCTGCCATAAGTATTAAACTCTTAAAAACTATGAGATAACGTGAGAGGTTTTGAAGAGTGTTCCCTTCAAAGGAGCATCTCCAGAGGAATAAAATTCAGAGGTAAACAGACAGTTGCACAATCAGTGTAAACTCATCAAAATCCCCTTGTTCTTCCTGCCTTCCCAGGGATGTTGAATCACTCTCTTGGTGCCTTGGCAGCACTGCTAACTCAGCTCTCCAGCTCAGGTGAAAAGTGATGCAGCAAGTGAGTAGGGCATGAATTTCCAGTCAAATGGCAGAGCTGGTCTGGGTGACTGTGCTGTCATATGTGTAAATGCCTGGATGACGGGTGCGGCAGGAATGTGCAGTGGCTTTGGGAGAGCTGGGGAGAAGGACAAGAGTCAAAGGAAGAAAGATACGGCCCTGTCAGCCCTTCAGTCAGAACTGCTCAGATGTGTCTGCTTAAGCCACTTGAGAAACCTCTTGCCTATAACTATTGTTCACACCTTGTGCTACCTATGGATGCCTGATTTTGGCAGTTCCAACGACAGCACACAAACCTACAGTTTAAAACAAGCCTAAAGATTAGATCTCTGAAAAATAAACCACACAAATGTTCAGGATATTTTTTGTGAAATCAGACGATATTGGGTCTGAGGAGTCCCAGGTCAGGACAGGCTCAGGAATGCAACAACACTGAACCTTCTTTCCACAAGCACCGACAAGGTAAAAGCTTTGGCAGCCTGCAGAAGAGACACAGCACAATTCTACCTGTGGTATGGGCTCTGAAGACTTCCTTCCTAACATAACACCCAGACATCAAAAAACCCTAAAAACCAATCACATATGCAAGCAGTTCTAAGGCTCTGAGGAGCAAGAGCGGCTGTCAGCTCTGCCCCGCACCACTTTACTTTGAATGAAACGATGTTATTTCCAGCTAAATGAAGTGTTGCCCTTCCTCAATACCTGTTTATGTGCACTTCAAGTGGGATTGCTCTGCAAACCAAAGCACACCATGAAAGGGGAGGCTAGCTCAGCTAGCCTCATTAACTTCTCTAACACAGACCTGCAGGCAAAAGCACAATTAATTAAGAATTTAAGTAATCTCTAAAACAATGATACTGCAAAAACATCAGGAGTGCTGATTTAAATCTGCTGCGATGCTTTACAACACTTGAGACAGCAATAGGATACGGGAATTAGTTTAAAGAGATGCCAAAGGCCTTCAAATAGGTCTATCATAATTTCAGTAGCTGCTAGTGGAGACAAACCTGTCTCTCAGTGAAGTGCCATCTACTGATATTTTCTCATGGGGAAACAGAGAAAACAGTAACATACTCATACTTCTGTATGCACTGGAGTGACAGCAGCCCAGGATGGAACAAATCCATTGAGACTGCAATTTCACATACTGATTTTCAAGCATTTAATATGTGATTTCATTTTGGTTTTTGGGGATTTTTTGTAATAAATTATTTTCCCATCAAGAAGCTAAAATTAATTGCCATTCAGGACAAACTGATCACCCAAAACAGTGTCCTCTACAGCCCCACTTGAAGCAGAAAAATCCTTCAGGGAGTCAAAGGCTGAAAAGACTTATTGATTTTCTGCTTCAGACTAAGCACACTCAGCGATAAAGAACACTGTATTAATGCAACCCCCAGTTGGATGCAACACTGACCTTTCCTCAACAGCAAAATTACAGAGAAAGGTAAGACAACAATTTCCCTTCAGAGCATCCTCTTAATATGTCCAAAGATGATGGCACTCTTTAACCCTTTCTAATAAGTTGAATTATTGCCTGTTCAAGAAAGCATGAGCAGAGGTTCCTGCTCGGTGAGAGGAAGAGCTGTATTGATCCCATTACCAACTAAGTGTGCAGCAGCAGGATATAAGGTTTCTGCTTCAAATTCAGAGTTGAAAAAAGTCAAAGAATTAGGGTAAAAAGGGGTTTGCAGGGAGAGTTTAGGAGAAAAGTCCCCCTCCCCTTAATTACTGAATGGGTATTTTACTTTTATGAAAGAGACCTTGATCTCAGTTCATAAATCTGCCTACAGGGCATTTCACTTATTTAAAAACATTTGAAATTTCAGCTTCAACCACAAGGCAATAGCACCTGTGTGCATTCTCTGCACAGCTCAAACAAGATACATAAACCCTAATTCTAGAAAAAAAAGTAATTCTTTAAACACACACAGAAATGTAAATCAAATCTGAAACATAACTTGTATTTCTTTAGGAATAGCAACACAGTACCACATTACAATTCTGGCAGCAGCGGAATCAGATTAAATCCTGTGCAACTGCTTCTGCAGAAATGCCTACTCTGACCTCCACAAGAAAGGATGCAGGTCCTCTCCCGCTCCCCTTGGAACAGAAAGCTTTGTCCACAGGGTTTGTTAGTGCTCCTGAAAAGCTTCCTTCTGTATTAGAAATGGCCCCACATCTTTTAGAAGTAACGGCAGCAAGAAATACAACAAGAAATACTCAGCCAAGTCTCAAAGGTTCCTTGTGACCAAACATGTGCCCGTCCATGCTCTGGTGACACTCGTAATATTCTTCTGGCAGGTCTGAGAGAGCTGCTTTTCCACACTGTTTGGTCAGTGTGTACAGGTATGTTTAGTGAGAGTTGAGAGAAAAATCACATCAAAGTGGAAGAAGCTGCAAATAAATCCATCTGGGAAAAGGTACATGCCTGGGAATTTGTGTTCAAAGACACTGACAAGGGAGAGAAAAGGCTGCGTGCTGCGGTGAGGGGAGTGAGCACCTGTGAGCACAATTTCAGGAACACTTCACAATGATGAGGTGCAGGAAACAAGGAAGAAGCACACGGTGCAATAAAGCTGGCGATGAAAGCTGTACACCTTTAAAAGACATTCATCCTGCATTAAGAATCAAACTACTTTTGCATCTTTATTCTCAGAGCATTTTGAGCACAAAGCGCTCTGCTGACAGCAGAGTACCAGCTCAGCAGCAACACCACAATGACAGACAGTTTGGAGACTGTCAGCAAGGCCTGGCCAGTGCTGAATGTATCAAATGCAAATAAGAAGCCGGCAGCCAGAACATCACCTCAGTAACTCTTCAATCTTAGAATGCACTCATCTGTTAGAATAACATTAAATACTTTCAAGTGCAAAATATTTTCAGGGACAAATAATTTTTACTGCAAAAGTTATGAAATTACTCACATCTTACTGCACAATGTAAACTGTGCTGCCTTTGCTCTCTACTACAGCTCACTTCCAGTATCAGAGATCTGGAGAAGTGTATTTACTAACACATTTGTTTACTGCATAAAGGCAGCAGAAAACAGTTTGATTTTGACCAGCTAAAAGCCAGGTCTCATAAACTGATGTCACAGCGTGATGAAACAAGGTATCAATGGCCACAGCAACACTTCAGCAGTTTACAGTAATAAGACGGTTTGGGCTTTAAGAAGAGTCTCATGGAAGAGATGGGAACGCCCTTTCAATTTTCAGGAAGGGCAAAAACCACAGTGAAATGCTGAAAAGCCAATTAGACAGGGGCTCCTTCAGTGAGGTTGTCTCATTATAATGCAGGACTAAGCTTACAAAGAAATAAACACAGATCAAACCAATAAAATATAAACATAACGTGTTCCAGGGGGATTTCCAGGTCGGGTAAGAGCTTTCATTTAGGAGATCACTAGCACACTAACAGTATTTGTTATGTTAAAAAACAAACAAACAAAAAACCAAACAAAAAAACAAAACAACAAACGAATTGTCAAAAAAAAAATAAATAAAAATCAGACCCAATTTGTGTGAAGAGTGATGATGCATCACTACTCAAAAGTTAATTGTGTTTTCAAAACATAATTTAACTTTGCTTTACTTTGCCAGTATAGGACTGAGAAATGTTCTGTACTTTGATCAGTTACATGGTCCATATCACAGAGGTTAAATGCCAATTAATTTACATCAATACCAACATAACCAACTCATACAAAACATAGGGGGCATCCAGGAAATCAATTACTGGAGGAAAATATCAATGATTACACAGCAACTGCATTAATTAAAGAACTATGAACAAAATTGATGGTGACGAATTGTCAAAAAAAAAATAAATAAAAATCAGAACTTCCTCCAACAAGAAAGTCTCCACGTTTTTCACAAAAGGTAGAAAGAAGTCAGGCTCAGGAGAAGAGAAGAGCACAAATGACCCACCAATTTCATTTTGCCAACCAACATTCATAATATTCCATATAAAAGATTTTCCACTAACCCTAAGCCCATTCCAAGACCCTAATCTCCCCTCACATGCAGAAAGACCATGATCCATCAGCAACTCATATGAACAACAGTGCTGTGGTAGCATTCCCTGCACAGCCTTTTATTCCCAAGATTTGCCAAGGAATGTAACACAGCTTTAATTGCAATAGGAAGCAATTATGCCCAAAGTCAACAGTTTTCGTGGGCCTTTTTCCAACAGTGTTTATTGTTTCATACAACTGCAGCCTGGCACACTGGGAGCACTTGTGGCTCATCCTGGCAGCTGAACACTCGTATCTCGTGCAAGAGACCACACAGTTTCCCGGGAACACTCACACGTGCCCGGACAGCCGAGCGCCTCCCAGTATGTGGAAAACATACAAAACTACTCAAAAGGCTTTAATTTTTCTTGCATTTTTATGCTATTTTTCTTGCAGTTATCATATTTAGCCTCGAAGCAAAGTCCTAAAAAAAACCAAAACCAAACAACCAATAAACAGGAAAAACCACAGTCCAGTGTAAGCCTGAGGAAGAGAGACATGAATACTTTCTAACTTCTTTCCTCAGGTTCACTTTTTAAAACCCATGAACCAAACCAAGTCAATTTATAACTGGAGAACTCTCAGTTATAAAAATATACATCTGAAGACCTGTTTTGCAGGTCCTTCAATCTCATCTGCTCCTGTGCTCAGCAACCCCACAGAGGACTCAGCAGCAGATCCTTCACTCACTTTTGTTCCTTACAAAACAAAGTACATCAATGGGATGGGAAATGTAATTTTCCTTTTGTGCAGAGGCCTGCTTAGGAATTAAGTGTTTTCTCTGAGCAGGTTTATCGCTGACACAAGACACCGCTGTATTTGTTCTTAGTGGCTTTGGAAGCACAATTTCTCCACCCTCCAAGTGACAGTACAAAGATAAACACCAGGACACATTTTCAGGAAGTCTCAAAAGCCTTCAGGCACTATCCCTGTTGTGCTTTGATGTTCTTAAGCATGCACCTTTTTTTCCTTCAGTGGTACAGTAGTGTACATCCCTTTCTACATCACACTGATATTTGGCTGTATGTACTGTTCCTCATTAGCTCCAAGTACAGAGACCAACACTTACTATCACTTGATCCCTCACCTCCTTTCAATTAGTCACAGAAGAGTAAATGTTTTTTCTTTTGGCACAGTGTCTGTCCATGAAGTGCCTCCCACAGCTTTGTTCAATAGCTGCAAAACCTCAGCCTAACATAAAGTGCCTTATATGAAGATGTACAAGATAATTAATTCTCTTTATTGAAAACCACTGATATCTATCTTAACTAGGCCTACCAGGAAAGTTAAATGTATTAGGAGGCTGTGGACTTTCAGTGATCTCACATATGATGGCTCCCAAAGCTTTATACCCATCTTTCCAGCATTTTTTTGGAAACCACACAGGTTTGGTTGGCATCCTCAACACAACACTTTGGAGCTTAGTTCATGTTTGGTCTCAGTTTGCAGCAACCATTCTTTCAAGGTAAATCTTCCCTCAACTGAGAGATCATTTTAATTAACCTGTTCAATCAAACAGTCTAATACCCGGGAGCAGTAACTACACACTGGGCACGTCTTTAGAGGGGAGAAACTGAGCACCCAGACATCCCAGGGCTGTTATCTATCTCTTCCTCTCAAGCAGGATAGATAAACTTGGTGTCCTTGAGAAGCCACTTTCCAACCCATCACTGTCCTTCATCACCGTTGCCAAACTACTGGATCTGAACAGTAAAGCAGGGACACCCCAATTATCTTATCCATCACTTTCAGGTAAGCGCACATGTTGAATAAAGAAACACAAAAAATAAAATCTTTGAACTCTTACACAGCACTACAACCTAGCAGCCTAAAATGTCTCTGGTTCTCCTTTCCCCAACTCCTTAATGGAATTGAGACCAACTACACAAAAATCCAGAGGGCAATGGGTAAAAAAAAAATCTACCCAAACAGACCTAACTACGGGAATATGTGAGCATTAATTCCAAACATAAGAAAAAAGGTATTTTTGAAAGGTCCTTTAAGAACTTCAAATAAAATGGCAAGGGGTTTCAGTCACACTAGCTGGGCACCTCCGTAACAAATGTGCTCAGTGACAATGCTTAAGTACAGCTAAGGTGAAAAAGCAAAGCTTGAGATTTCCTCTTCATGCAGAAGACTGGAGAGAAAGCAGGCTTAGAAATCACTGTCATTATGTTTCTATTAGATCTGGAAGACACTTTCTGTAAGAAGCAGCAGCATTTCTGCCCAGTAGCATCAGCCAGAAATTATTAAATCTCCCCCATTAAACATTACAGGGCTATGAGAAAATCAGGGCCAAAAACTGCTCTAGTCCCAACAGTAAAGCCTACCATTAAACATGACTGGAGTCAACAGGTTCCCCAAAGTACAGGACATTTGAACGGAAGTCTCAGAAGGCACAGACCTTCTTAGAGCAAATCTAATGCTGTACTGTGACAGCAGTGACAGAACCCCACATCACAGCTCTGCACAGGAAAAGGCAAGTCTGTTCAGTGACTGAAGGAGAGAAAATGCACTTTATAGCACTAAAAAATTGTCTTTTACAGGATAGAAAGTTTTAAAGTGTCAGTAACGCTTACAGGGCTGAGAAGTGCCATACCCAGCTCGGCAAACCTGCCAGGCAAAGCCCCGGGAGTGGCGAGATGAACAGTGCTCTGTTTGCAGTGATTCCGCCGGGCTGTGGGCTCGCTGTACCAACAGCGCGGGAGCTGCCAATGTGCAGCCTCGTCGGCAAAGCACTGTATGCACGGTGCATCTGTCCTCCCTGGCAGGCAGCCAGCACTTTGCTGCATCATCCTAATTCCATTGGTGAAAATGCCCTTTTTCCTCTTTCTCTTTTAAGATTTTACAAAAGCTTCTGCTATTTCCTGCCCAACGGTGCTCTCCATCAATTCCAAGCGGGGGTGGAAGGGGGAGAAAGGAAGCACAAAATACAAAGAAACCCCAACAATTCTCAGAATTTTTGTGTCAAAAAGAATAAAGCAGACTTTGCAGGACAACTGTATTCTCTCTAATCAGATATGTTTGCTTTTAGGAAAGGACTAATTTGCATAGGATGTTGGTGCATAAAAGCCCATCCATTCTCAGGATGAATACTAATGCAGTAAGGCTCAGTATCTCAACACAAGAAACAAACTACAAAAATTCTTTACTCATTTCAAATTTTTGTCAGTGCTCTAAATAGATCTTGGCTGTTTGGGTTTTTTAAAATCACTCCCAGCTGCCAACTACTACTAACAATGTTTCTTTAGAAAAGATTTGAGTAAAATGTTTTTCTTCATAATATAATCAGATACATCAGAGATAAACAAAAATCTGACTGCAAGGATCAGAAAGAAAACAATATATCCCAACACGGCAGGTATATCACCTACATGAAGCTAACTATAAATAGCATTTAGCAAATAATTCACCTCCAGATACACTGCCAAGACAAATCTTTGAGATACTGTGAATTTCAGTGCTTTTCTCAAAAACCTTGACAAAATAAGCTGCTGCCCTTCCTCCCAAATCCCACTGCCCAGAACTCAGATCCATCAACACAGACTATTTAAACCATGGCAGAGCACACAATCAGCTGTGACACACTTAGTAAAGGCCAAAAAACTTTGCCCCTTCAGAAGCATTGTGAAAATACATTTCTCTCTTTTGTGGTGGACAAGGTGTCAAGCTGTACAACTACCTTTCTTGGAACAAGATCATTTTGCAGAGCTGGAATGTAACTGGGTTCAACTCTTGCACTCCCTCCAGATGTAGACACAATGGGAACTGCAGTATAAAGAGCATGAATTTATAGACAGGAAATCAACTACAGAAGGAAGGGGGGAAAGGAGTTGTTTCCAAAACAAGTGGTTCAAATTTCTCAACTTCTCTAGCTATTTTATCCTTTTTTACCTGCTCATTTATCCTGCTTTGAGCCTGTAATACATGAGAACGAATATATTGTCCATGACAGTGTAAAGTCTGCTCAGCTCAACAGTGAAATTTAATATCAGCCATGATCTCCCATCTCTCTGCTCACCAGAAACTGAATTATTATCACAAGAAAAATTTATACTAGAATTCTGACCAAAACAGTGGTTTGTGCTGCTATTTCCCAGAACACTAACAAAGTCATAATGCTGGAGATCTCAGCCCAGAATCCTGAGGCTTTCCAGCCTATTTCCCAGATCTGACAGACACTGAGGATCTTCTGTCAACATTTGTTTAGCACCTGAGCAAACTAACAGGTGAGCATGCAAGGGCACAACACTGCCTCTGATGGATTAGGCTAAAATTTCTCCAGCAGCTTCCAGCTTGGCTGCCGAGCAGCCCTGGATCAGAGCCCATTTCCCCACTTCCACGCAGCAGAGACAAGGGATGTCTCTCCGTTGTTCCTGTGCTCATGCAGAGCCCTGTCTGTTCTCTGCAGGTGAGTCACACACTGAGAGCTTCAGAGCATCCTCCGGAGCTCAGCACCCCTGGATATATGAGCAGTTTTAGGCATCTGCAGTGTACATAGTAAACAACGTACCGAGTGCCTAAGGTGAATCTGGCCTTGATGATTCCATCTAGGAGGGTAGAAATCCATCTGTATTACAGCAAATAGGAAACCTCCTGCATATCTGAAGAATGAAACCTTGGTGATTTTGCACAGGAGCTAGGATGCAGGAATACCGTGCTAGGTACTGACTTAACTTCCACACACAAATTATAAAAGCTGACATTATCACTAGACACTGGGTTGAAAACCTCTCTTATCTACTACTACAGTTCTCCTTTACATCCCAGAGGCTATCACAGACAACAGTGCTTGGCAGTACATCAAAGCCCAGCATGCAGTTAAATGGGATTTTGCTCCTCTCTAGTTCAATAATGCTGCCTTGTTCATCACAGTGCAACTTGCTGAAGAAAAAGATGCAAGGTCACAGTTAAATAATGCTCGTTTCCTGTTTCAGCATATTTACACTACAGGCTTTGCACTGCAGACACAGAGCATTAAAAGGATCCCCAGTAAGCCCTTACACATGAGCACAGCAAACAAGGTGAGTTCACAGGCTTCTATTTACTGGAAGACCTTATTATGAAATGCACTGTTTAAACACACCTACCCCCCAATAAACAAACAAAAATAAACCCAACAAACAAAATCGGAAAAAATAAAAAAGGCCTCTGCCCCTCTGTGCCTTCCAACTAGGCAGACATTGGTTAGGAAACCCACAAATACTTAGAGGACTATCATCAATTTGCTCAGTGATCAACTGATGGATGGCAAATGATAAACATGATCTCTCTCTCAATGATTAAGCTGTTAGAGGCACAAACTAAACACCAGCAAGGGTCCCTTTTTGGGATGAGGAAACACTGCTACATCTCAGCTGTTCAAAGCAGAATCACAGACTCGGTTTTGGTGCCACAAAGGGATCTAAATCAGCCATCACACAAAGCAGAAAAATGTGTAACAGCAAGTTTTAGACTACAATCACAGTTATCCCACGCTGATTTTAAGATTAGATGCTAGCATCTTCTTTGCAGATAAAACAACTCAAGACCAAGTGAAGACTCAAGGTATGTGTGGATACATGTGCAGGTAATGTTTAAAAATGTTTAAATTTGAGGTCATACAGAGTGGCAGAGAATAGTGTGCATACACACTTCTATGTTTCTGCTGCCAACTAGAACAGCATCACTCCCCATGTTTACTGGTGAATGCCCAAACAATCTCATTGCTAACATCTATTTATCCAGACTGTAAAGTTTTGTTTACTATTTCATCTACAAAGGAAAGTGACTCAAGCTTGAAGCAGCAGCAGCAGCAATGTCCATCAAGAAACAGCAAGACAACAAAAGGTGTTGGTTATTTGTTGACTTCAACACTACAAATTCCCAAGCATGGGCTCCTTCCTGAATGCAGTGAATATCAGGATTTATAACATTATGCAACAGCCCAGGGAATCAGACAACCTCTTGAACTTTCAGACTTTCAGAAGTGTCTCTGTACAAAGAACCGGGAAAGTTCAGATAAAGTTAAGTGGATAACTATGGTCTGGGGGAAAAAAAAAAAAAAAAAAAAAAAAAAAAAAAAGATAAGAAAAAACCCCACAAACCTCTCACAAGATGACTGTTCTCCTTGAAAAACTATCAGAGGAGTGCAGTCACCTTCGGTACCTTGATGGACTGAACTCCCAGTAACAGGTGCTGCTGAATTCATAGCACTGATTTCTCAGAAGGCACTTGAGACGAGACTGAGCTTTTTCCGAACATTGCCTTTTGCAGGGTTTTGAGGTTTTTCTGAAGTCTAGGTCTCAGACTTCAAATACTTCACTTGTGTTCACTAAATACTACAATACCCTAATCATACATAGTGTGCTGAAGTTAGACTGTGTATTCTCACAGGTATACTTTACAAAAGTGTTCAGTGTTACTTATTGATTTAGAATCCCTGTAAACTGCTTGATACACTGAACTTAAATGCCAGAATATGGTCAGAGCTCCCTACTATACCTCATTACAGAGTACAGCTTTTCTTAAAATAGAAGAAATATTTCAATTGGCAAAATTTAAATGGCAAAAAATAAGAGAAACAGATCCTCAAAGTAGTTTTAGAGGAAAAAAATTACTCTATGGGGAGTGGGGAGGGAAGAGCAGATTTGTTTGCATGTCTGTTTTTAACTACTCATTTGCTTTACTTTGTATATATCAATTCTCAAGACTTGAAAAAAAAAATTAACTTTAGGTCAACAATGGAGTTACATGTAAGGACAAAAACTTGGCCATTTGTATTGCATCTAAACAGCCAACTGTTTCTGCAATGTGTAAATGTAAAACTTATTCAGGGAAGAAACCCAAATGAGCCACTGTCTCATTTACTGCTGTTTCTAATTAATGAAATACCCAGAAACAATTCTTGCTTTTGTTGCACCAGAGTATTTTGATAACTGGGCTAATACACTCAATACTGTACTCAAAGCTGTACAATGGCTTAATTAGTCAGGAAAAGGAGTGGCTGATTCTCATTTCCAGAAGATCCTTAAGATTAACAAAGGATACACAGCACCACACTTCAGTTTTTATCTCCAACTGCTTAGCTTTTCACGCCTGTTTAACAAAAGGGGAGAATTTTCTGTAAAAAAGTTTTTCTGTCAATACCTAGTAGCTAAAAGAATAAGATACCTGCACCAATTTTAACTACCTCTCCCCCAGGAAGCATCCAATCTAAGTATGTGTCTACATTCTTTGGAGAAATTCTCTGCTTTAACAGCCAGATTTAAGTCCTGTCTCTTCTCCTAATGACTCAACGCAGTCTTTTCACAACCGCCATCTCAAGCAAGAAAAAGAACAAGCTGAGCACACAAGGAATTGCAATTTGAAAAAGAAATAATCAGTACATATGTCATAATAAATAGCTACCCGAGATGCAGTGGCCCTAAGATTATCAAAAGTGTCTCAGATCAAAAAGCTGTAAAGCTGAATTATACAATCAGACCTCAGGCTCTTAAAACGAAAGTGCTTGTTTGATTATGACTGACAGGCTTACAATCAGAAGTTCACATCTCTTATAAAACAATTATTTGGCCACATGCAGTTCATATTATATTAAACAGGGAAGGAAGTGAAGAGCCTTCAGGTTGGAAACCTAATTATTAATTTCTCGCTATTTTTAAGAATAAAACAAGATTCTAATTTCTGAAGAAGGAGGCCCTGACAAGGTAGCCTGCAGTCTGTGCCTTCAGTTATCTTAAAACCCCCTCTGGATATAGGAAATAACAGAGAGTGCTTTCTCTCCAAATGCAGTCTCCAGGGACTGTTTCCTGCCATTAGCTTTCTTTTAAGTAACCCTATTATTATCAAAAGCAAGATGTTTAAAAAGCACAAATAACATATAAGTTCATGGCTCTGCACTGCTCGGTAGCACAGCAGTAAGAGCAGGCCAAGGCCTCCCATCGGCATCTGCTGGGATTTGTTGTTTGACTCCCCTTTGCACTTTTGAATCTCTCTCCCACCGAATTCCACCACAAGATCATTTGCTTCAAACACTGGCCCAGCATTTTACAGGCACATTTACTTGTGTGACAAAGAGAAGCAGGTAGGAAGAACATTTGCTCTTCAGACAATCCTGTTTCCTCAAACAAGGGCCATGAGCTCCAGTTATGAACACATGAAGGTCTAACCCATAAATGGAAGTGACTGCTGTCCTCAGGTGCTCTCTGGAATCTCTGTTTCCGTCTAAATATAACCAGAATCCTGAGAGGAAAACCTTCAAACAAAGTCCTTGATGACCAAAAGACACTGTCTCCTTACAGAGGAGCAAAAAGTAAAGAGGAAATTCTCCAAATATCTTAGAGGATGCTAACCCAAATAGCAACAATAAGGGACACACCGGGAGATTTGACAGTGCCCCATTCCAGCTTAGCTCAAAGCCAGCCTACAACGACACAAGTAGTTCTGGGTGTCACACAATTCCTGGAGCAGGTAAACACACAAAATTCATCCTCATTCAACACCACCACCAATGCAGATCACAAGTAAACTAACTCCAAAATACTCCCCAACCGTTGTTAGTTACTGAGGTTGCTGTGTGCACCTAAACAAGCCTTGATGCTATGCTGGGGACAGTGATGGATGCATGTCACTCAGCAGCTTGAGAAAGAACAGGACCTTGATCCCACTTCCAGACCATCTGCCTGCCCACAGAATTGTGCCAGAGGCAGATTCCTCAAAACCCCTTACAAAAAAAAATACTGCAGTGCATAAACTGGATGCTGGGTAATGCCCATGCTTCCTGGGCTCCATAAAGAAACTCCAACTCTGATACCACCTGCAAGCTAGAAAATAGGTTTCCACTGTCCAAGTGGAGAAAAGTAATTTTTGCACAATCAAAGTCCCTATAGAAGACTGAAACAGGCACAACGCTCTAGTGGCTACAGGCAGCAGGGAATAATAACCTGATCCTGGAGTTCAGAACACCTTACCAGCCTCACTAAAGCTCCACTAACAAACACTGAGGTTATCAACCAGCAACCTGCTTGTAGCAAGACCCTGCCCTCCACATGGGGATATCATGCCTTCCTCATACCAATTACAGCTATTCCTGAAGAGAGGGGCTCTTGAATCTCTCCCTGAAGGCTGAGAGTTCAAAATTTACCAACAGTAATGATTCATGTGGTAAAAAAAACAAACCCACAACCACAAAGAAAACAAACCCCAAAAAATCCAAAACAACCCCATGAGAATTAATGCTCACAGTCGAGAGCAATGCAAGAACTCTTTTATTTTGCTATCAGTTTCAAAGCTGTGTCGCTGTTAGTCAAAGTCCCCTGTGTGGGTAATCCCAGGGCATGCAACCAACCACCAACAATGAGAAATGAGCGCAGCACGTCTCTACAAGGAGACCTGCTACCTCTATAAGACGTATTAAGACAGATGTGGATTAAACAAACTTGATTGCAGAAAGCAGCTGTATTATCCCATAAAAACAGATCCTATAGCTCACTAAAAAGAGAGACACAGACCATTTGCCTGCTGATCTGACAAGCAAAATCCTCTTCCGATCTCATGGATATTTATTAATCTGGTTCTGAGGGTTCACAACCAAGTTTTCACAGCTTAGCAAGTGCACATCTGCTGACCACACGTGCTCACTCAGTCTAGAGGAAAGGCACATGGAATAGATTTGAAGCAATGCATTCTAATGTCATTTTTGCAATAGGCTCCAAGGTTGCAAGTAGGGAGGTACTACACATCAGCTCATGCTGAATCTCAAGAAGTTACAACGATGTGGAACTCTGAAACTGGGTTGAAAGAATCCAGTTTCCAGATCCCACGTGACAGAGACACTCTGGTGTTTAACAGTAGCCTGTAAGCTCTTCTCTAAAGAGACTCCCTTGCAACATCTGCGGGCTACACAGGGAATGGCTACGTGAGCGAAAAAGTCATTGCCCTTAGCTTTCCTTCACAGTTCTTCCCAGAAATGCCTACGCCTCAGTTGTGCAGCTGGTCCTAACCTCTTGTCCAAACGGGCCAGATCAGCACAAACTGCTCATTTGCACCTTCTGCTCCAGCCAGGCGCACCCAGGCGGCTGGGCGGGGGTGCGCTGCACTCAAAGGAACAGCTCCACCTGCGGATCAGGTGGAGCAGATCCCTCCGGCAGCGGAGCAATAACAAGCATCTGGTAGCAGTAAGATCCGCACAGCTGGATCCAAAGACCGTCATCAGCGCACAGCCCATTACACAGCATAGCCCCTGTCCCAGATGCGTGCCACCCCAGACAAGCCTTTTCCACAGGGACCAAAATATCCTCACTGACAGGAAAGATGAAGGTGCCTTTTCTCCTCAGCACACATGCTTTGCACAGCTTCGTGGACACACAGATCGAAAAGTGAAAGGGTTACCCAATTACTTTTTAAGGACTTGTTTAAAGAAAATGGTAATAATTTGACGGCCAATTGTGCTTTCTGGGGATTTCATTTATGCTTTCCAAACTCGAGAGATTGGCAGTACTGTCAACACCAGTAGGTAACTACACACTCTTCAAGAAGAATGAAGAGGAAGAACTGACATTTAACACAGTAAATTCTGAAGCAGAGATGAAGAACAACTGTATAGTATTTTTATAGTGTATATCCAGAGCTGGTGCAGCCTGACACATGGCCAGGTTTTGGAGCGACACAGAGTTTAATATTTCCTTCACTGATGGCCTCCACACATTAAAGTTCCTCAATCACCGACATACACCAATATTTTGACCTTATAATGCAGGCTGGGCTCGCAGCTCCGTTCCGGGAGCACCATTTCCCTCCCTCCCATCGGGAGCCCGCAGCTATTTGCGGCAAACGCAGCAGGAACTTTATCAGCACGTGAAGCCCGTGTTTACCTCGGGCCATCTCCAGAGGCACTGCCTACCCGCCGAAAAGCAGCACCTGAACCGCCAGCCCCCCCCCATTTTCATCGTTAGAAACGATGCTAATGTCGCACTTGGCGATCCTGGAGGTCTTTTCCAACCTCAACGCCCCTGCGATTCGGATACCCACGGGCGCGTCAGCAGGGTGCGAATTGTAAAGCGATGGGATGGGCAGGATGAGCAGCCCAGCGCCATCACCCCACCGAAATCAGGGTTTGGGGCTTTAAACACCGTGTGTGCCTCGGATAACGGTTTCAAAATACACACACACACAGACCGGGCACACGAACGCGCTCGCAGCGGAGCCGCGGCGCCTTCCCCGCAGCGCGCACATCGCATCGCGGGCACCGCCGGGCCAGGGCCCGCCTCGCTACCCCCGCAGCACCCCCGGGAGGGCAACGAGCACACCTGGAAGGGGTGCTGGAGCCGCGAACGGCCCCCCGCGAAACCCCCCCCAAAAAAACCCGCCCGGTCCATCCCCGTCCGTGACCGCTCCCCCCCCACAACCCCACCGCTGTGAGGGGGGGGGGCGCGCGCCCCGACCGTTGGGAAGGGCGCGCGCCGGGTTGTGCGCTCGCGCGTGCATATGTGTGTGTGTGTGTGTACGGGGGGGTCCGCGCCCGTCGCCCCTCACCTGGAGACGCAGTTCTCCAGCACGGAGCTCTTGCCGGCGCTCTGCCCGCCCACCACCGCGATCTGCGGCAGGTCGAGCAGGCAGTTCTGGCCCAGCGCCGCGAAGGCATCCTGCAGCCGGTTGACGAGCGGGATAAGCCCCTCCATCCCGCCGCCGCCTCCTCCACCCGCCGCCGCTGACAGGTAACGGGGGGCACACTGCGCATGCGCCCCTCCTCCGGGCCTGTGGGCGGAGCCTCCGTGGGGAGGCCACGCCCTCTCCCGGTGCGGGTCCTGCTACCGTCCCGAAATAGGTCCTTTCCCGCGGTGTTCACGAGGCTGATCCACACAGAGAGTCGAGGTGTGTGATTTATTTACAGTTCTGTACAGAAAGGGGGTTGGGTGACAAATCCGAAAAGCCATTCACGATGCCTACCGAAACTTTTCACATTTTAGCAAACAGCGGCATTGGTCTTCATCCGCTACAAGCTGCCTGGTTCTCTTGTTAATTAGTACTCTATTTTCTATGGGTTAACGATTCTCTCAATTCTCATGATAATTAGTCCACATGCTCGTCTTTCTCCTGAGCTAGTGGGTTTCCTGGATTGGTGGTCTGTGAGTCGGTGTTTGTGATCTGCCCCTACCAGAATTACCTGTTACCCAGCCAGAGGTGATTTCAGCATAGTTGCTGAGTTGTCTTCATAAGTTTCTTCCTTATCGTGGTGGTTCTGCCAAATGTCCTTGCAACCCATACATTCTGAATGCTTTGTGTCCACTATCAGCGGTACATGCTTCTTCCCAAGCCTTGGTAACCTCCCCCTAGGTCTGAGATCACTGAAATATGCGAGCCCTANGTTGGGTGACAAATCCGAAAAGCCATTCACGATGCCTACCGAAACTTTTCACATTTTAGCAAACAGCGGCATTGGTCTTCATCCGCTACAAGCTGCCTGGTTCTCTTGTTAATTAGTACTCTATTTTCTATGGGTTAACGATTCTCTCAATTCTCATGATAATTAGTCCACATGCTCGTCTTTCTCCTGAGCTAGTGGGTTTCCTGGATTGGTGGTCTGTGAGTCGGTGTTTGTGATCTGCCCCTACCAGAATTACCTGTTACCCAGCCAGAGGTGATTTCAGCATAGTTGCTGAGTTGTCTTCATAAGTTTCTTCCTTATCGTGGTGGTTCTGCCAAATGTCCTTGCAACCCATACATTCTGAATGCTTTGTGTCCACTATCAGCGGTACATGCTTCTTCCCAAGCCTTGGTAACCTCCCCCTAGGTCTGAGATCACTGAAATATGCAAGCCCTAAACCTTAAGAAGGCAGTTCTACTGACAAGTAATTTATCTTTCTAACATCAGGACATCACTTAGAGCTTGCTATTTGTTTCACGGATTAAATCTCCTCTGTTGCTGATTAGGCTTGAAAGTATACAGAGATTAAACGTCAAAGGAGGTCTTTTCTTAAGAGAATTTTTACACATTCCACATTTTGCAACACCACTAAAAAGGGCTGAGCCATGAGAGCCCGAGGTGGTGGTGGGGTCCTCTCTGCTTGTTATGTGGGGACACCAGGAGAGCCTCCCACCGGTCACTGGTCCAGGGCAGCCGCTCACAGGGAGCATCCACAGGGTCCTCCCGGCATTCTGGAGCACCCACTGACAACTCGAGTGGCTGGGTGGGCTCATCCGAGTTTTAGATACCAGCACTTCAAATACACACAGCTTTAGATATTTATGAATATCTATATTTATTATATATATTTAATATTTATAAATATATAAAGGGGGGGGGGCAAAGGAGATGGAGCCAGTGGTACCAGTGGTACCCAGTGGTACCAACCACTAGGATGAGAGGCAATGGGCAGAAACTGATGCACAGNTTTCTCCTGAGCTAGTGGGTTTCCTGGATTGGTGGTCTGTGAGTCGGTGTTTGTGATCTGCCCCTACCAGAATTACCTGTTACCCAGCCAGAGGTGATTTCAGCATAGTTGCTGAGTTGTCTTCATAAGTTTCTTCCTTATCGTGGTGGTTCTGCCAAATGTCCTTGCAACCCATACATTCTGAATGCTTTGTGTCCACTATCAGCGGTACATGCTTCTTCCCAAGCCTTGGTAACCTCCCCCTAGGTCTGAGATCACTGAAATATGCAAGCCCTAAACCTTAAGAAGGCAGTTCTACTGACAAGTAATTTATCTTTCTAACATCAGGACATCACTTAGAGCTTGCTATTTGTTTCACGGATTAAATCTCCTCTGTTGCTGATTAGGCTTGAAAGTATACAGAGATTAAACGTCAAAGGAGGTCTTTTCTTAAGAGAATTTTTACACATTCCACATTTTGCAACACCACTAAAAAGGGCTGAGCCATGAGAGCCCGAGGTGGTGGTGGGGTCCTCTCTGCTTGTTATGTGGGGACACCAGGAGAGCCTCCCACCGGTCACTGGTCCAGGGCAGCCGCTCACAGGGAGCATCCACAGGGTCCTCCCGGCATTCTGGAGCACCCACTGACAACTCGAGTGGCTGGGTGGGCTCATCCGAGTTTTAGATACCAGCACTTCAAATACACACAGCTTTAGATATTTATGAATATCTATATTTATTATATATATTTAATATTTATAAATATATAAAGGGGGGGGGGCAAAGGAGATGGAGCCAGTGGTACCAGTGGTACCCAGTGGTACCAACCACTAGGATGAGAGGCAATGGGCAGAAACTGATGCACAGGAAGTTCCACCTGAATACGAGGAGGAAATTCTTTACTGTGTGGGTGACCACATGCTGGAACAGATGCCTAGAGAGTGTGGAGTCTCCCTCACTGGAGATATTCCAGAACCATCGGGACTCAATCCTGTGCCATGTGCTCTAGGATGCCCCTTCTTATGCAAGGAGATTGGACCAGATGACCCGCTGTGGTCCCTTCCAACCTGACCCGTTCTGTGATTCTATCCCTGCCCAAGGACAAGCCAGCCTTGGTGCTGGGAGCCTCAGGCACAAGGAGCACAGTTTGCCCAGGTCAGCACACTGACCATGAGACCATCAGGCTGCCCCTCTCCCCTGAGAGCCCTGATCCCAGCTGGCCACCCCCTCCTGCTGTTGGAAAGGGCTGCAGTGTCCCCTGAGAATCCCTGAACACAGGACTGTGTCACTCTCCAGCACCCAGGAGAGGTTTCCATGCCCTCGTCCTCAACAACTTTTGTCACTGGACTGGGAAGAGGGCCAAACTGGGAGCCCATGGAGGAGCCAGGTTCCGCTCACCAGCATGGGACCTGGCAGACAGCTGGCTTCAGCACTTCCCAATCTGCGGAGAGGGGAATTTTGGAGCAGTCCCAGTGGCTGAATTCCTCCCGGCTGCTGCCTGCAAAGGGAATAGGAGCAGCAGGAACCACAATCCATCCCTGCAGCACGTGAGTGTCCCTGGCAAACCTCACAGCCACTCAGCCATGGGTGGAGTGCCGGCAGGTCAGACACATTCACTGGAGCTGTGGCAGGGCAGGCCAAGGAGCTGGGTCTGGCAGGGCAGCAGCAGGGGGACAGCTCAGGAACAGGCTGGGAAGCAACAAGAAGATCCAAGCTGTGTCGTGGCAGTGGGTTCAATTAAAAACGCACACCGAGGCTGAGCTGAGAGCTCAGGCAAACAACAGAGATGAGGTTTATCTGTGATTACTGGCAGCAGTCACAACATGAAAATATCTGAAATGCAGGCTTTGGAGTCCTGCAGCGATAAAAGTTATCCTCTGTATTAAACCAGACACCAGCCTTACTCAGTGTGAAAAGCAAAACAAAAGGGAACTGTGAACATCCCGTGGGCTGACAGAGACTAATGATCTGGAGGATTATCAAAATTTCTTGGCCAGAGCTCCCAATAAGTGTAAAAAATGATTCCCTATGAAGAGTTATAAGTTATAAGACTAACTTATAACTCTGGAACCAAAACAGTTTTTCATCGGCACAATGCAGAGACGGCTTCTCTTGCAGGGGCTTTGCTGCTGCAGTTGGATCACAGCGTTTGGGAAAAGCCTCACTGTCATGTCTGTCTAGATGGGGCCTGGGAGTTATTGACATAATTATGCCAATTAGCAGCATGATTATTTCTTTCCCCACTCCTGAGAAAGCAGGCTATGCCAGGAGGCACTAGAGTAGCTGCCTGGCCTTCCTCCAGTTCACGGGTTTCTACGGAGGCTGGAAGTCGGGAAGAACAGGATCACGTTCTGGCCAAATCCGCCTTGTCTGAGCATCAGAGCACTTTGTGCTGCCCCCGTGAAATAATTAAGATCCGTAGAAGAGCAGCCTGGCAATAGGATTGCATCTCCACGGGAGACAAATGAAGATTGGAAAAGGCACGATGCCTGGGGAGCAACACTATGCACACCTTCAAACTGATAACCTACAGAACTGTCCTTTCCCTTTAGATTACATCTTTGTTTGCTTCCATGATTAAATTAAAATAAATTAAGAAAACGCCTTAGATTAGGAAAAGTCTGTTATTCCCCCAAGTCTGGGAAGTTCCCAAACCAAACTTTTTTGTCAGAGTTAAAGCTGCCAAGTCACCACACACTCACCCTGCGACTCCATCACTTACAAAAATCCACTCTCCCCCCCGAAAATAAGCCACAAGCAGCCAAGGATAGACTTCCCACCTTCTGGAAAAAGCACAAACATTTTCATTATACATGCCCCTATTATCATGAGGGTGCTCATTTTTCCAGCAGTTCCAAGAGAGCAGTGAAGGAGAGAGGAAGTGCACCCGAGTGTATCTTCAGGTCTCTGCTTTTCCTAACTGACTTCTCTGGAAGGCTTGTTCCAAACCCCTGTGTGGAGCCCAGCCTGGCTTCCTGAATTTGCCCAGATTCATAGTGGCTAAATTAAAGGAAAGAGGGGTACTACTATCAGAGACCATTGCAAAACTCCATGTAATGAATAACCATGAAATATAAGACCCAAAGCAGTGTCAGGGGGCCATGCAAGAAACTGTTTTCTGGGGAAGCACCGAGTGTGATCCTCAGGAGCACAGAGCTGCTCACTGTTTAACCAGCTAAACACAATCTACTTTTATCCTGTGCTCAGTTGTGCCCCACAATATTTATCATTTCATTTTGCCATGTGCCAGACTCAGCAAGCAGAGAAAACCTTTTCTGACTGCCTCTCCTGGCACAGCAGGAAGGGTGCCCTGCTCCCCAGGGTGACCTGCCAACTCCATCAGCATGGTCTGATGTCAGATGTCACCAGCTCCAGCACAGCCTGGCCAGGGGCTCCTAGCTGAAGCCTCCAGTGCATTTCAGATCAAGCCTACAGACAGCAAGTTTGTCCTGCCATGACTTTCAGAAAAATATATGGCAAAAATAGCCTGGCTTCAGGCTATTCAGGCTGCAGCTGTAGCATTCAAGGCCACAAACTTACCCACAGACACTTCTCCCTAACTAGGCAGCGTGACGTTAAAGCTGAGGACATTTGGATCAGGTCCCCAGGCTGCTTTATAAACACACACCAGTGCAATTCCCTTCATGAAAAATGGGTTATATATAAAATATCAGAGTGGAGACTTGCAAATGCCTGCAGTGAAGAGCCAGGCAGGATCCCCTGCCAGGAGAGCAGGCAGGACCCTGTGGGGAGCAGAGCACAGAGGAGGCTGCATCCTCTTCCCAGGAAGAATGAAGAAGAGGCGGGTTCCTTCACACTTACTCTTCTCCCCAGGGACCTTCCTCACCTCTTTCGTGCTTCAGATACAAACCCAGAGTCTTGCAGAGCTTTTCAGGCAGCTGATCAGCACAGAGCAGGGGGAGGTGTGGGCAAGGAGCCCGTGCAGGGGGAGCTCCCAGGTTCTCAGCAGCCCCTGGCTCTGCAGTGGAGCTGGGGATGCCAGCCAGCATTGTGCCTGTGTATCTGCCAGGAGCAGAGCTCAGACCTTGAAGCTGCAAAACACAGAATTCAAGCCAGTGAAAGAAAGTCAGAGCGGACACAGAGCTGTGATTAGAAGTAGTGGCTGCAGCATTTCTCCCTGTAAAGAGGATGTGCTTTCTGCCTTCCCCCCACAGCCTGGGGCACTGCTGACTCACTGATCGTGGGACAGTGACAACCCAATCTCTGTCCCATCTCTCCTCTCTCCTGCCCTGTGACCTCCAGCTGCATTCTTTAGTCGGGTGCATCCAGTTCCAGGGTAGAAAAAGGGCACCGTGCTGCATTGCAGCCTGCAGAGATGTTTCCTGGCTGCCCTGAGCACCCCAGGAAAGAGCTGTACTCCCTCACTGCAGCCTGGCAGCATGCCTGCTGCCTTGGCCACAAAGCCAGGCAAGCCCAGTGCTTCCACAAGGGAAGATTTCACATCCAAAACACTTCCCATGTGCTTCCACCCTCCGGGAGGTGGCTGTTGCAGCCCTTGCTGTGCTGTGACCCTGCCACGCCTGGATGGCAGCAGCATCACCAGGCAGCCAGGCTCTTCCCAAGTGAAGGGAATCAGCCTCAGCACTTCATCCCTACAGCTTTTATTACTGCAAAATCTCTCCCAGCTGCTTGATGTACTTTCAGCTGGTGACAGTATGTCCCCTATCCACCTCCACCCTCTTCCCTAGAGCCCAGCCACTTCCAGTCCTTCTGCAGAGCAGGGACCTGTGTTGTGACACCTGAGCAGGTTATACATGTGGGGTGTCTATGTGGCACCCCACCTCTGCCTGCCTTACAGTGTCACTGTGCTGCCAGCTGCCTGCCCACACAGTCACCCCGGGCCCAGAGAGCCTCCATGGCTGGGCATGGCTGGCTTCATCCCTCCACCTGAGATCAGGAATCCCAGGGCTGAACCATCAACTCCCTGTGTCTCATTCCCTGGACTGGCAGCAGGACAGGGATGCAATGCTTTGGCAAGGATTGGGACCAGACCAGACCAAATCATCCCCAGCTGGCTACAGCCTCACACCTGAGCTGTGGGATGAGTTATGCAGCAGTCTCTTTTTGTGCTGGGAAATCCAGAAGGGAAAAAGTCAACATCTCAGCGCCAGTGGAGGTTGCTAAGTGACAGCAGAGCTTGTTTCTATCCCGCCACTTACAGCAAGCCTACTCTGCAAAGGAAGCAAGTGAGGAGTAAGGGATGTAAACATGAGTGTATTGCCAAAACACTCAACAGAATCACACAGTTGCCAAACATATACATTAGCTGCACGTTTTAGCTGCCAGCAGAGAAATATTTACTACGTGTCAATTTTCCAGCCTTGGAGCATTTTACCTGCAGAGGAGGATTTCATGTATTTGCAGCACTCATGAATTTGCCAGTTTTCCAGCTGAAATTTATTTCCAGACCAAAGTTGTAGCTGCAAGGACAGCTGCAATGAGCTGAGATTTCATCCTTACATTGTTTCTAATAGATGGCTTTTGTTTTTCCACCAGGATGTGGCGTTATGCAGCATTTGGGAAGCACAACAGAAAGGCAGGACTGGACAAGGGAGGGATGAAGGCAGCCTTTGTATGAGCTCCTGGGGAAGAAAGGAGATGGTTTTGGCAAAATAAAGGGCACACACACAAACCTATGTCTTTGGAATTATGTTGAGAATTGCAAACTAAGTTAAAAATAGCCTAAATGCAGCACTGCTGATCCAGTTGAGAAATTTGCCATTGCTAAGCTGGGTGGATAATAGATATCTTTCAAAACAGTGTTCATCACAGAGAAGCTTTAGAAACTAACTGCATGGGGGCAGGCAGACTTCCACCCAGCTCGAGCTCCAGCCTTGTCTCTCCCATTGCCCATGTGCTGCCCCAAACACACTACAGGAGGAGGAAAACATACTAGAGGAGCTACAGGGTCCTGAGCAACACAGGGCACCTACCCACGGCAGCAGCCTTTATCTGAGGCAGGGAGCAGGCCAGCCCTGTTCTCCTGTGCCTGGGAACCATCAAAAGCACTTATTAAAAAAAGCATCTGCTCCCTCTGCATAGAAGCAGGCCAGCCCAGGGAGAAAGTAGGGCAGAGATTTGTCCCTCTGTATGAAGTGGAGTAAAGCAGGTGGCATGGGAGAAGGGATCTGAAGAGTGGTTCCCAAAGTAGAATCTGCTGTCAAATTAAAATTAAAACACAGGCACAGAGGGGCCTGCCAGAGGGATGTGCTTGCTGTCAGCTCAGCTGACTTAGGGTCTCCTGGGCACTAACAGCCCCATCTCCTGCATCAGTGGAGTGGCCACAGTCCCCATCTGTTTAGGGTCGTCACCGGGCTGCGAGCGCTTGGGATGTCCTTTCCATGGCCCTGTGGAGCTGGTGAACTGCAAACTCTCAGGCTCATGCACCCTCTCACTTTGCTTTCTAAGGGAAGGAGGATTTCCCAGACGGAGGAGAACTGAGTCCTTCTGCTGAGGAAGGAAAGGCTGATGAGGGGCACAGTATCACCCCACATCCCTGTGGGACAGGGTGCATGGGCTGCAAAGGTGGGAGATGGCTCCAAAACACAGCTGCTATTGCCTCCATGCTAAGAGCTAGGCAAGATCCCTCCCTGAGCTACTTCTGGCATGTTGTTACCTCCTGGGCTGTGGAAAGGTGCCTATGGAGGGTTTGCTTTGGGAAGCAGCTGCCAGAAAGATGTCCTGGCTCAGGCTGCCAGCGGAAGAAGAGAGCATGGAGTGAGGGTGCAGGATCAGTGGCAAAGCATCATAATGCCTGAGCAGGTTTTCAACTTGCTGTCTGCAAACTGGTCCATAGTACCATGTCTCAGACTCATTTTGGGACCAGCTGTTGCAGGGGAGAAAGACAAGCCCCCCAAAAATAACTTCTGATGAATGTGTGAACACCAGTGGGTCTCCTGCTCTGTAACCAGCCAAGACACACAGGTCAGGTCTTCAACTAAACTTTTCAGAGAGAAACCAGGCTCTGAAACCCTCAGGAGAGACAAAATGAGGCATCTGGGCTGGAATGAGGTGCTGTGGGAACACCCCAATGGGTATTTTCCTGCTGCCTGTTCATCCTGCAGGAAGGCTGACCAGCACCAGCTGGGTGAGCAGGTTGGAGTGGCCAGAGGCCCAAGCCCACGGCTGGGTTCCTGCTGGACCAGGGGAGAGAAGGTTTGGGGGCTCAGGATGTTACAGGTCTCAGTTCAGTGGTGATAGCTGGAGAGATGCAGAAGAGTGAAAACACAGTGAGGTCCAGTTTGGAGAGGGCAAGTGCTCAGGGGGCAGATGTGCTTAAGGGGCAGCTGTCTGTCCCCAGGACGTGTCCTTAGGGTGCAGCGGTGACTGTACCTTTTCCGGGGTGTGGGTGCTTCAGAAATTAGCGCTAGCAAAGCACTGCAGGCCTCAGAGCAGCCCTGAGCACTTTATTCCGACAGCCCACCCACACACATCCACAACCAGGCTTGGGGCAGGGCTGGGGCTCTGCAGAGACACCAGGGATGCTGGAGATGCAGAGAGAGGCAGCATCAGAGGGAAGACGCTGTGCTGGAGGGGAAAGAGATGGTCGGAGGGATGTTTTTCCCACAGTGGGGAAACAATGGGGACAGACCCAAACCCACAGTCCTGCCAGACCCACAGCACCTTCCTCCCCTCACCAGCTCAACGCTGTCCCTTGGGCTGCATGGCCCTCCTCGGACCCCTTCCTGCTGCAGAAAGGACCTTCCCATGCAACTTTCATCCCTCAGGCACACCCAGGCCAGCACATGCCCCCCAAGGGTGGCAGTCCCAGCCACGGGACCAAGGCACCCACACAGGGAGCACTCTCTTGACCAGGACCTCAGCCCATCCTGAGGAGCCCCTCTCAGAGGATCTTGACAGCCTGCAGCATGTCTGCCAGCACGTATGAGCTGTCCCAGGGGCGCCCTGGCTCCCGCAGGGCCCCCTCCAGCGCCCGGGCACGTGCCCCCAGCTCCGCGGGGTCCCGCCGGCCCTCAGGGCTGGGCTGGCAGAACAGGATCTCGTTGACCTCCCCTTCGATGTGACGCGTGTAGAGCAGAGGGAAGACATCCCTGAGGGTGGCCAGGACAGACTCCTTCAGCTGGGCATCACGGCACACCAGGTTGAGCACAAAGATTCCTGCAGCAGGAGGAGAGGGGTGGGAGTTCAGCCTGTGGACACCACCCTGCTCCCTGTGGGAACACAGCTGAATCAGTGCCACCACGGGGCAAATGTCTCCCTCACGGCAGCACGAGGAGTACCAGCAGTCCCCTGGTACCCTTGGCCCAGCTCCATGTCCCTGCTGCCACATGGGCCGTGGGTGGCCACGATCTGTTCTCAGGTACCGCCTACACGCTCTGCTTCCAGCAACCCTTCCTGCCCCCCCGGGATGTCTCAGCCTGCCTGACCCAGCAGTGCTGCAGGGCACCTGCTCCACCCTGCTGGTACAACACCCACTGAGACACTCGGATCCAGGACCCACCAGGAGAAGCAGATGCCACGCAGCAATGCTGTCTGTGGCCACTGTTCTCCAGGATGAGAAATGGTGGCACAGCCCCAACTCCACACAGAGCCAGCCAGCCTGGCCACGGGGACACAGCCAGATCTCCCCTCCTACCTTCTGGCTTGAGGATGGTTTTAACTTTCTGCAGGAAGGGCTTTTCCACAAAGGCTGGGGGTGGGCAGCTCATCCCCACTGTGAGGTCTTTGCTGTCCACATCAAACATGATGGCATCATACTGGGCTGGGGCTGCAGGAGGAAGCACAGAGAGTTGTTATCCAATGGGACAGAGGTGAACCATACACAGTAAGGAGGCAACAAATGGGATGGTCTAGACATCCCCTCTGCCACGTTATGGGTCTCCTCTTTCTCCTGGGGTTTCTCTTTCCAAATGAAACCCACAGCAGCAGCCCTTGGTGCTGAGAGAGGCAGCAATTCTAAGGTCCCCTGCACACTTGGCAAGGACAGGCTGTGAGCTGCAGAGACCTGGTGAGGCTGGAGGCTGTGACACATGGAGATGGGCTGGGATGGGAAGAAGGGGGTGAAAACAGCCCAGGACCTCAACCCCCAGCATGTCACCCACTGGACTTTATGGGGTACCCAGAATGCTCCCCAGGAAGGTACCTTCAGCTGCCAGCTTGGCCACGTAGTCCAGGCCATCAGAGATGTGCACTTGCATCCGGTCACCCTGGGAGAAGCCGAACCAGCGCGTGGCCACCTCCAGCATGGAGGGGTCAATCTCCACCACGGCCACATGGGCCTGTGAGAAGTAGTCATGGATGAAGAGGGGCAGGCTGCCACCACCAAGCCCCACCACCAGCACTGCCAGCGAGGCTCCTGCCAACAGAGAACACCTGCTTTCAGGATGCTCCGCTCCCACTGCTCATCCCACTTGCCCTCCACAAACTGCTTTGGGAAGGTGCAGGGGGCCAGAAAAGCCATTCCCCAAGGAGCTGGGGCATGGGGACACAGGCGCACCTGCCCCCAGCACAGCCTCTCAGTGCCGGCCTTGTCACCTGGGAGGGGGTCGGGGCCCCCCAGCAGGCAGAGCCCAGCGACCATGGCCTTGTGGTGCTCACAGCACAGGTAGCTCTTGTCAATGGCTGAAGGTGGCTCAGCAGGGCTGGACTTCTTCTTGTCTTTCTTCCGTTTCTTCTGGCCTGAATGACAGGAGACATCAGCTGGTCAGGCAAGGTGGGAGACAGGGGTGCCTTCTGGGGACTAGCCAACCCAGCCCTGCCCCACTCACAGTGCAAAACCGCTCCCAGAGCTGCTCTGGGACAAGGCAAGCAGGTCCCAGCAGGACTTTTACCTTCCTCCTCAATCTCAGTCTCTGTCACCCCAAAAAACGAGCCGTGGCCCCTACCCCTTCCTGGCTGCCCCACGTACCTGGGAGAGGTGTGGGAGCCAGGAGCCGGGCCTCCGACTGCACCACGTTCCTGTTGCGGAGGAAGATGAGGCGACGGAAGTAGCAGGTGCCATCTCCCTTCACGTCCTCCACCACGTACTCCCCGCTCAGGGGGCTGGTGTCGCAGTGCCGCACCGCCCGCACCCCGATGTCCCCTCCCACGGACAGGAAGGGCACCTGGAGGAAGGACAGGGACTGCTGTGAGGGAAGACAGACTACAAAAACAGAGCCTGGCATTCCCGCTGTCCCAACTATGGCTATGGAGCCATGATGAAGTGGACATAAGGCAGAAACAGCCACAGGAGAGCTGAGGACCTGCACTGGCTTCACTCCCATATGTGTGTTGGGGGTACAGGGAGCAAACACCTCATGACTTCTTGCAAGAGCTCAGGTTTGGGGAGTTGGGGAAGGAAGAAGGAGAAAAGATTAACAGAAGTTAAAGCTAGGATTAAGAAGAGGCTGCTCTCAGGGTTTCAGGATGCCTGGTTTTCTTGGGATGCTGGGTTTTTGAGGGGAAGGATTTCACACTGAATCCTGCCTCCAAGCAAAGGTAGACAGGTGGAAGGAAAACTGAGAAGAGCTACACCTGAAGCCAGTCTCCTGCCCACCAACAGAGCCAGCTCACACCTTGCGGCTTGGTCTCCCTTGGAGAAGATGGATTCACTGCTGGAAAAGAACCAGCCTGACCCCAGTTTTGGGGAAGCCAAATCCAGGGGGTTGGGCAGTGGACGCTCACCTGCTGCCGGACAGGCAGGCCTGGCGGGGCCAGCTCCATCACCTTCCCCGACAGCTCTGCCTGGATGCCAGCCATGCCCTCATAGTGCTGCTCCCTGTGAAGGGCCACGGTGACCAGGCGCCCAAAGCCCGCGCTGGTGGCCAGCTGCCTCCGCCCCTCCTCCGTGCCAAAGAGCCACTCGGTTTCTCTGCCCTGTGGAACTGCAGAAAGAGATGCCATCAGTCTGGGCTGCTCCTGGTCCCAGGGGCAACCACTCCAACCTCCAAGGGAGGAGCCACAGGGAATGGCAAGACATCATAAGGAGGTACCACTGTGTGACTAGAGCCGCACACTGCAACCCATCAAGAGAGCCAGGAGCTCCCCTGTTTTGAACAGGCTCATGCAGGAGGCTGGAAAAGCCATGTCTCATCAGAAGGGGTGTCCAACAGCCTCATGACCTGTCTCCAGGCGGTGCTAAGCCCCAGCTTTGCAGGTGTGCAGGGAGGGAAGAGCGCTGCTGGCAGAGCCTGACACATGAGGTGCAAGCACAGAAGCCCAGTGCAGCCCCAGCAGCCCAGCCCTGCAAGTCAGGACACCCACACAGCCCAGAGATGCCTTCCCGGCTGCGTCGCTGCACCCTGGCTTCAGGCAGCAATGTGCTATAGTGGCTGTCACCAGCACCAAGGCAGGAATCACCCCCTATGCTGTGAGATGCAGCCAGCAAAGCTCTGTGCCAGATCTCTGCTTGCACCACCAGGCAAACACGTGCCTGTACTTGCAAACACAAGCCAGTACTAAAACAACACACGAACCCCCCCACAGGTGGGTTATTTCCCTTTCCAGCCCCAAACTCCACAGGGCCTGAAGGGTGGCCATTTGCAGCTCCTGCCCAGAGCACCATCCCATTGCAGGCAGGACAGGCTGTACTCACTGATGAAGATGGCAAAGCAATTTTCCCGCAAAGGTTTCACTGAGGGGCTGTCGACCACATGGAGTGTGTAGCGAGGCTTCCCGCTCTCCTTGTCACACAGATCCAGGGAAACCTGTTCCCTGCAGGGGGTTTTGCTCAGCTGGCTGCAGAGCAGGGCGTAATGCTGCCTGTCCTTCACCGCTGCCACCAGCCTATCCACGCTCTCCACCCGCATCGGCTTGTCCTGCTCCTCGGGGCAGATCTCCAGGATCTGTGGTGCCGAGCCAGGGATCTTCCTGAACTTTGTCATGACATAGACAAAGACCGGTAGGACAAACTGCTGGCTGTCCCCACTGCTGGCCACCTGATGGACACGCACGACCCAACCTTCCTGGGAGAAGTATTCCACCGCTTTCTTCAGCACATGGGCTTGAGCCAAGGACACGCAGAGGTAGCGCCCTCCCACCTGCAGGACCCGACTGATCTCGGCAAACATCTGGTCCACCTTGGCCAGTGTGGCCTCCTCTTCATCAGTAAGGAGGGCATCCAGAGTGCCTTTGTCCAGGACCACCTGGAAGTGGGCGTCAGGGAAGTCCATCTGAAGCATGTCCATGAGCAGATAGCTCATCTTTGGCCTCCTGCTCCCGCTCCGCTCCTGCATCTGGTGGATCACGGAGTCGCTGATGTCGATGTTCACGATGTCCTCGCACATTCCCACGTCATACATCTGCTCACTCAGCTCAGAGTTCCCACAGCCCACCACGAGAACCTGGCGCAAGGCACAAGAGCAGCGGGATGGTGAGAAACCCCTGGAAATGCACTCCCACAGCACTTTATGAGCAAATATCAGCCACAGCTACGAGCCCCCTGTGAAAACCACACACACAGCACCTGCAAAACCACTCTCCGGGCCCTAAGACAGCATTTCCACAGAGAAGAGTCACATCAGCACAGAAGCAATGGATCTCCTGCATCTCCTCTGGGAACGATCTGTGTGTTTTACCCCCCCCAGCTCCCCAGACCAGAGCAACCTGGGGATCTCTCCTCTTGCTGTGGCACACTGGGGGCTTCACATTGTCTGTGACAACACACAGTGGCAGTTTACGGGGGGATACAGTGGCACAGAACTCACACGCCAAATCACACTGAATCAATTACATTGGAAAAAACATCTGAAATCATCGAGTCCAACCTGTGACCCAATACCACCATATCAACTAAACCAGGGCACTAAGTGCCACATTCAGTCTTTCCTTAAACACCTCCTGGGACGGTGACTCCACCACCTCTCTGGGCAGTCCATTCCAATGTCTAAGCACCCTTTCTGCGAAGAAATTCTTCCTAACGTTCAACCTAAACCTCCCCTGGTGCAGACTGAGACTGTGTCCTCTCGTCCTGTCGCTGCTTGCTTGGGAGAAGAGCCCGACCCCCACCTGACTACAGCCTCCATTCAGGGAGTGATAAAGTCACCCTTGAGCGACCAGATCTCCATGCTAAACAGCCCCAGAAGGAGCCCCGGGAGACTCGGCCCCGGGCACAGAGCGCTGGGTACACACGGGGCTCACTCACCTTGTCGCGGGGCCGCACATACTTGTGCAGGACGGGGCAGAGTTCCGGGAAGGCCCCGTACCACTCGAAGGCGCGCTGCCCGCGCTGCCGGAAGAAGCGGTCCCAGTACCGTGCGGAGCCGAACGCGGCGGGGCTGCGGGGCAGCAGCTCCATGGCCGGGCGGGCTCGGACCCGCGCCCGCCCCACGTGGGCCCGCGCTGACCGCTTCCGGCTCCGCGGCGCGCGCGAGAGCGGCGGACTCGCCGCCCATTGGCTGTTCCTCCCCCGGCCGCTTCCCATTGGCCAGCGGGAGCGCGCAGCGGCCCCGGCGCGCCCCCGCCCGGCCCCGTGCCCGTGCCCGATCGCGGTTCCCTGGGGCGTTCGGGCCGCCCCGGTCGCGGCGCTCTGCTCAAAATCTCCTGGCAGAAAGGGCGACAGGGACTGCGCGGGCCGGCGCCGCCCCCGAGGCACAAACGTGCGGCTCCAGCAGCCCGGACCCGCCGGGCCCCGCGGCGCTGCCAAAGCGACAGAAACAGTGCGGAGAGAGGTAGGGGTGGGTTCTAAAGGAGCAGCTTTAATGGCAGCCCGCAGCAGAACAAAGCTCTCCTGGGGCTGTGTGCGACATGGACATGCAGGGTAGTTGGACGGGATGATCTCCAGAGGTCCCTCCCAGCCCTAACAATTCTGTGATCTGTGGACACGAGGTGCCCCCATCCCGGGGCACTAGCTGGGACCAGAGCGGTGCTCTGTCGAGTTGCTCTGAAGAAAGAAGGCAGAGAGCTCGCTCAGTGCTCTGTATCTGTGTGAGATGGAGTTCTTCACTGCCTTGGGCAGCTCAGCGTAGCTGCAGGGCACAGAAAACACAAGTCTCAGCAGCAGAGACACTTCAGGATGTGCCCCCTAGTCACCAACAGCTCCCCCTCTGCTTGCTGCCTCCCTGCTTGGCCCAGCAGGCATCTGTAGTGACACGCTGGCAGAGCCAGCAACCCCCATCCCGATCCAGGGGTTCCCTGTAATGCACCCTGTTCAGATCCAGGAGGGATTTTCTCACTGATGCCCCTCCTTGCAAGCAAGTTCCTCTTGATACCCTTGCCCCTGGCTTGCCCTACATAAAGAGCTGTAGGTAAACACCACTTACGTCTGGTTGTAGCCATCTGGCTGAAAGCAGGGATCCCAGCCAAAATCCCGAGGGCCTCTGGGCTCCACAATCAGCCCCTGCCACGAGAAAGCAACAACAGCCCCTTAAGCTGTGGTTTCACAGCAATTCGCTTGCAACCACATTTCAAACACAGGCTGAAGAAGCTGCACAGAGCCACAGCCCCCACTGCAGCCCCCACAGGCTCTGCACAGTGCTGTGCAGCACCTCCCCGGCACGTGACAAAATCAGCAGCCCCAAACTCATGCTGCCTTATGTTGGCAGGGTCTTTACCCCTCCAAATAACAGAGCTAACAACTGCATTGGAATACAGCCCTGGCAGAAGGAGATGAGGGGCTGAAGAGACTAAAGGAACATGCAGAGCTCAGCAAGTACCACTGGGGAAAGGGCTGCAGCATCACCACCCTCTCTCTCCCTCAACCTGTTCCCAACACTGAGAAGCTCTGAGGGCGTTCAGTGAACCAGGGGCCACTAAAATTGTCCTCAGCAGAGCCAGTGCTGTCACACATCACATCCCAGCCCTCCTCCCTCAGCATGTTCCCTTCCCCAGGTACACCACCTACGTGGGTCTGGCCCTTGAACAGCCTCACGGGCTCCTCGGGGTTCCCACTGCTGAAGGCGAAGGTACACAGGGCATAGGCAGACTTGTCTTCAAACCCAGCCAGCAGCTTGTACAGGCCTGAGAGAGACAGAGGAGAGGATCCTGGCATTACTGCAGATCCCTTGGAGCACAACACACCCCCTAGGGACGGATAGAGGGAGCATTCCCCACCGCATTCCCAGCCACTGGAGAGGAACAGCTACAAGAGGTGACAAAGCCCAGGCACAGAGATGCTCTTGGCAGGATCCCTCCTATGACCGAAGTCAGAGCCTCAGACCTCACAGTGTGAGCTGCAGGGCCCTGCTACGATTTTGGTAGAGGAAGCCGAAATGCAGCACCAGAGAGGACTAAGCCCACTCTGAATTAGAGTGATTAATGCTCATGTTAATGGGATTAACACTCTGAACTGTGGGATCAAGGCAGTCACTGCTCACCAAGGGAGGGGAGCATTAGTGGAGAGAGGTTTGCACAGAAGCCATGGGGAGCAGCAGGTCTGTCAGGTCACACTGATGACAAACCAGAAGTTCCCACAAGCCCTGCCACCAGCCTGCAGAGGCAGGAGTCTGGGAATCCAGGGATAAAGCTGCTGGGGAAAACAACATCCCAGGAAGGAGGGCACAGAACAGGCTCGAGGAGAGAATGTGAAGAAACAGAGCTAGACAGGCAGGAAAGGGAACCAGCTAAGAAATAAGCAGTGTGGTGGGCAGGCAGGCTGGGCAGAACCCAGCATGGACAGGGATCCACTTCACGGGGAAAGGAGTGGGTTACAGGCAAAGCAGTAACATAAGGGCAGTACCTTCTGGCTTGAGTTTCTCCAGGAACCATTTTCTGAAGAGAAAGGAGAGAGGGAAGATTAATTTTAGCTATTGTCTATCAGAAATACAGGCATCCTTGAGACATTGTTGCCTACATTTTCAAAGCCCCTTGAATCCCTCTTCAATGTGCTCAGATCACCTCAGGACTACTTAACAGTAAGGGCAGACTTAGCTCTTAGTGACTGGGTCACAGTGAAAACAGCAGTGGAGTATTTAATTTAAAGCAGTCCTGGGGTCTATGTAAATAAGCCAGTGCTCACTCCTGAGCCATGCCAAAATACATTTCTCAACACAAATTATTCACATTTTACACCCAGCTGTAGTAAAATGCTGACTTGGTCACAGCCTCATTGCAGCAGTTCCACTGTAATGCAATAATTTTTTTATCTGCTGGATTTAAGCAGTTCCTATGAGAACCTACAGACACTCATCCCAGAATCCTGGTGAAAGGCTTGGTGCCTTCATTACACAGACCCCGCTGTGTGGACAGGTTCCCAAGCTCTCTGCCAGTGTAGGAACCATAGGTTGGGAGCCAGAGCCAACAATCCAGGTCTGTCTGTCTCATCCTGCTCCGTGACTTACAGCAGGGCTCAAGGAATTCAGTCCAGCCCCTGGGGTGCAGGATGAAGATCAGGACACAGACCAGGAATCACCTCCCTGACCCTATTGCTCCTGGCACATGGAGAATCCTCCACTGACCCCACCCTGCCAGCCTGTGCCCCTAACTCTGGCACACGAAAGGGGAAGCAACTTCCTTCCTACTTACATGTAGGGTCCTGGAAGGCCCCCCAGGGCATTGAAGCACAAGCAGGTGTCCTCTACTATAACAGGTCCCTGAACCTACAGCAAAAGCCCAAGAGAAGGAAACATTAGCCCTAAAGTCACTGCTTTCCTTGCTCTGTCCTATCCTCCCATTTCCACTTGATCTCAAATGCAACTTGATCTCAAAGGCAACACACACCAGACAGACACAATCCAAGCCAAGCTCTCCCCAGGCACGCCAGAGTGGCTAAGGAACAGTAGGAAAGGTTTCACATGGAGGAAAACAAGCTGATCTGAACACCCCCTACCCTCCTGAGGGATGGGAATGGCAGGACAAGGAAAGAGAAAGCCTTGCATCCTGGAGGCAATCCTGCATTTCTCTTGAGTCTCAGCTCTCACTTGGTTCTTTTAAGACAACCATTCCAGAGAAAGCTCTGGAAGCTTCAAGTGGAAGCAAATGCTGTGTCCTGGAGCCACAGGGGTTGGACTGAAGGAGATCTCATGTCCTCCTGCTGCTCCAGGGACACAGGAGACCAGAGGAGTCGCAGCGGGGCTGCCAAAACACCGTGTCACCGGTGAGAATTGAGAATTCACCATCACCCGGCCCAAACCGGGGCGATGGGAATGCGGTGAGGCCAGGCCAGACGAGGCTGGATATGCCCCTGGCTTCCCTCGGGGCCGGTTTGGATGTCCCGGTGTCCCTGTCTGGGGTCCCTCCGGAAAAAGGGAGAGAGCAAAGGAGCAACCTGCCGGGCGGCTTCACGGCACTTCTGCACGGAGATCTCGTCTGGCTCTCCCTGGTATTCGGGCACTGCGGACACAGGGATCGGTGATGAGGAGACGGCCGCGACGGGACAAATCGCCGCGTCCCGCCCGGCCCCGCCAACAACTCACGGTCAATCTTCTTCGCCACCAGCGTGTATGGAGAGGAGTCCCCGAGGATCTGCGTCACCTGCAGAGGGAGAGAAGAGAAGGAGCAGGGAGGGAGAAGGGAAGTGAACCCGCCCGCAGCCCCGGTCCCGCCGCCCGCGCACCTCCTCCAGCTTCTTGGCGTTGCCGGTCACGAACACGACGCTCCGCCGGGCGGGCGCCGCCATGCTGACCCCGCACGCGGCCACCGCGCGCGCCCGGCCACCAATCAGCGTCCGCGGCCGCACCGCGCCCCTCAGAGCCCAGCCAATGGAAAAGGCGCCTGCCCCGCTTTCCCTCACCGCTCAGCCAATGGGAACGGCGTCCGCCCGTGAGAGGCGGGAACTGCCAGCCCTCCGGGGGCGGGCACGGAGCCGGGGCGCACGGTCTCGCGAGAGGCGCGCGGAGGGCGGAGCCGGTCGCCATAGCGACCTCACCCCTCAGGGCCCATCACAGCCCCGGCCCTTGTTTACAGCCCCGGCCGGAGGATCCTCGTGCCTGTTTTCGCTGAAGTAGAACCGCATGTTCGTTGGGGGAATCGGGCAGTGAGTTGTGCTCCAAGCGCTGCTGCCGTTCACCTCCCCGACCTCTGGCGCGTCTCTGCGCTTTCTGACGTCTGGTTTCGTGTGTCGGAGCGATCAAGTTCCGTCGCTGTTGCGTTTGCTGCTGATGGTACTTCTCACAACCACAGCAGATCCCCTGGGAAGGTGTGTGCTCAGGACAACCCCAGCACGGAGTGACTCGAGCCTCAAACCACCCCCGACTCTGGCACTTCATGGCAGTGCAGTGATGGCTTTGGTTGCGGCAGCTTTCCCTTCCCTGCACATCAGGTAACTGCAGGGCCAGCTGGTGCCTGTGGCAAAGTCACCTGGACTCGGGAGTCAAGAGGTGTCCGTGGCGCCAATGTGGAGCTCTAGAGGACGGGTCCGTGCAGCCCAGCAGTGGTGGGGAGCAGTGCCCTGGGAAGCAGCAGCCGGGTCCTGGGAGCTCTCCCACCGTGGTACCCAGGCCAGTCCTCACCACCCGCGCCCCCAACAGCCCCCGCTTTGCGAGGGGTCTCCACAGGAGGGACTTCTTTCCCCCGGGCTGCCCAGCTGCCAGCGACAGGAGATCTCTCCCCACCTGTGTCACATCCCTGCAGCCCCCCTGCCCTCAGGCATGGGCAGCCCAGGGTCTTACCACACGGGTCACACCTGCAAGCCCGGGAGGAGGAATGCACAGCTACAGCCAGAAGATGCCATTCCCTGCACAAAAGCAATCATGTGGAAAACAGCAGCTGACGGTCTGTCTTGTGCACTATGAGGGAATGGATAAAACAGACCCGATGCTTGGGTTAAGGAGTTGTTTTTGTTGTAGAACCTCCTTTGTAACCTCTCCCAAGTGAAAACCAACCCCAAGCTTGCAGACATTGCTGGAAACAACAACCCTTTCTGCTCACTGCAGTTCTTCCTGCCAGTCCAGTGTGGGACAGCACAGGCTGCAATGTAAAGACCACAGTATCAGAGGAGCACAAGGAGGACTGCTCTGTACCACCCCAAGACCAGACACTTCTAATGGTCTTTCCAGCCTTGAAAAAAATCTACCAAAGTTGCTTTGTAATTCTGTTACTGTGAAGCTTTGACCAGGACCATTGGTTTGCTGCTGGTGGTGCCTCTCCCAGCCAGAGCAGGTCCCTTGGGAAGGTCTGTGCTCAGGACAACCCCAGCACGGAGTGACTCAAACCTAAAACACAGTTCTGGCAACTCAAGGAGGTGCAATGATGGCTTTGGTTGTGGCAGCTTTCCCTGTCCTGCATCTCAGGGCCACTCCAGCCTCCTGGGAATGCTGCAAAATCTCTCCAGCAAAGAGTCGAGGAATTCCATCTTTCCCTGAGCAGGAGCCTGCTGCTTGCACTTGGCTGCCTGGAGTGGGCTTGGTCCAGACTTCATCCCATCAGGACCCACTTTCCAAGGCCCTCAGCCCAGTATTAAAGCCACGCTTCTACTCCAGCAAGCAACTTCAAAACCCCTTCTCTTGCCCAGACCTGGTGCCAGCAAGGATCTGAAGTCCTCACACTCCTCAGGCACCAAGGTCCTGACATGGGTGGCAGTGGCAGCAGCAAAGGCAAGACAGGGCTGAGAGAGAAAGGCAGAGGCACTGGCAGGACTCTCCAGCAACAAGAGTAAATTAACTCACTTCCCAGTTGCCAGGACATAGTACCCAACAGTTCAGCGAGATCTGCAGCCCCCTGGAGACAGACACGGTCCCCTCTTCATCCACATTCTAGATCCCTTGCACTCAGACAGCAGCCAAAGGTACAGGCAGGGTGATTGTTGGCTCTTCCACCGGGTGCATGATCTTAAAACCAGCCTATACTTCAGGAGGAAAAACCCAGTTTGGCTTTCTGGTTCCCACCTGGAGAGATCAGGGCTCACAGAGGGGAAAAGTCCTATTTATATTCCAGCTGGCCAAGCAGAGCTTGTAATCACATCCAGCCCTCCAGCCTGCTGTGCTCACTCTTAATCCCCTTCCCTGCATGGGGCAGCACCACCACTCAGGTGGAAACTGTGTACAAGGTCCTGGGGGCAGCTTCAGAAGGGGAGCTGGGACATGGCACTGGGAATTCTCTGGGGCACCATTTCCCCTCTCCAGAATGATTTCAAACACGTGCTGAGAAGGACAACTCTTCTTTCATCAGAAAAGAGCAAAGAGAGAACCATAAGAGCTTGATCTTGGCTCAGCTAAAGTCACAGACTCGGGGCTGGAAAGAACAAGGGTCCCAAAAATAACAGGCTGACAGATATGCCACCAACACCTGAGACCAAGGCTGGAGACAGCCAAAATCCCAGAGTCCCACCCATGGATGGAGGAGTTCAGCTCCTGTTTATCCCAGCACAGGGACCCCTGCAGCTCCCCAAGCACCCCAGCACATGTCTGAGAACAACCCCCACCCCACTGGATCACAGGGAAGCAAAATGGGCTGGCATTGGGAGTGGGACCACAACGTCAGGGGAAGGGCTCTGAATGGGAAGTGGGCTCGTTCCCTGTGCACTGGTTTCAGGAGAGTTGCTCTTCTCCTGCTGTGTCTGTATATAATCCTGCTTATTGCTGGGCTCTACACACACTTCTTGCTTTTGGTTAAGAAAACACAGAAACAACCCATTCCCAGGGACTCCCAGCCGTGGAGAACCCTGAATGTCCTCCAGAACTTTATAAGATGTGCAGAAACTCCACATGTACAGTCAAAAATAGGTTTACTGGAATGTCTTTAGTCACAGCTGTAAGCAGCAATACTGAAAACACTGAGCTTGTGCATTCCCATGGCAGGACCAGAAAAGTCTTCTGGATTGTAAAACCCTTTTTGGTTTTTTTTCCTCCCTTTTTTTTTTAAATACGAGAGAAACAACACCCTTGCAGTTCTCCACAGAAGAGCCAGTTTCCTGTAGCATATTGATATGTTTCTCTTCAGACATTTATCCCCTCCTTTTCTCTGATTAAAGGACAGAGTCCTCTCCACCTTCCACAGCAGGGAGCTGCTTGAACAGTAGTATTATTATTAATATTACAACTCAACCATATATACAGATAGATTGTAGTGGCAAGTAGCCAGCTCCAAACCAGAGACCCAGAATTCCCCAAAACAGGCAATTTGGGATCTGAATCTTCTGTTATAAAAAATAAGTCTGACAGGAGGAACAGGTACTCGACCGGAAAAGGGCTGTTTGGCAGTTCCTAAAACGCTCCGTTAGAACTGGCCGCTTGCCACCTCCTCCTCCTCCTCCTCGCTCCCGGGAGAAAAACAACTTCAAAGCTATATACGGATATCTCACTTAAATTACACAGCAGTTTGGATATCCCAGAGGCTGCTCCAGCGAAGCCTCCGGCTGCCCCGTCAGGAACGGTACTTCAGGACTACGGGTACTGGAAAACACAAAGGAACAAGTCTCACCACACCCCGACCCTCGTGTGCCACACCCGGCCCTGCCAGGGAGCTCCCCCCAGTTTCTGTAGCGACAAACACTGAGCAGCTGCGAGCAGAAGTGTGTTCCCAACCTCAAGCTAAAGCAATCTGCTGCCTGCACACACACTAGACAACATATCCTGCCACCTTCATCTCCTTCCAGCTTCCCAAAATTAAACCAGATGGGATTTTCCATCAGTCGCTCTCTCTTCGCCCTGCTGCCAGCTCTGCCTCTCTCTTGCTGCAGGCTGTGTGTCAGAAGGACAACAGGCCATGAGGGCTTTGCTGAAGGAACAGGAACAGTTGCAGAGCTGCCCCTGGCCACTTCAGTGGGAGGAAAACCCTCCAGACCCACTGGCATGGAAGGGCTGAGCTGCCATGCTGGGCTGCCTGGATCCCTGGAACACATCATTCTGCAGAGGGATGAATTACTTCTGCTGGAAGAAACACACTGGTCATTTTTAGCTGTTTGATAGAAAAAGCAGTGACATCTGTGCTCTGGGGAGGTCCAGGAAGGGCAGAGGGCACGGGAAGGGACCAATGGCAAAGGTAAAACAGCTACTTGATGAAAATTAAGCAGCTTAGGGGAAGAGCATTTGTAGACAGCAGGCTCATTGCAAGATGGCTGATACATGTGGAGATGCCTTTGGAAGACGTTGCTTTGGTTTGAAACTTTTCCATTTCCTCCCACCAGCCTTGGGATCAGTCAGTGCCAAGCCTGGATCAATACAAGGTTGGCAGGGCAGTGCTGGCTTTCTGTGGTCAGAGTCAGCAGGACTCAGTTTGAGTCCTCTCTTGCAGAGAAGGAGCACTGAGCAGCCTACAGGCACCACTTAGGATGGCTTAAGGCAGAGTGGGGCCTGATGGAGTGGCTCAGGTGCACTCCCCCAGGGACAAGAGCACCATGGTGTCCCAGCATGGAGTGCCACGGATATTTCAAAGCCAGGCAAGGCTGGGGGGATCTGGAGCTACTCACCAATGATCACGAGCAGGAGAATAACCACCACCATCGCTATGATCGCCTTCATCTGCAAGGGGAGCACACAATGTTACACAGGGTGCCTGGGGCAGCTGCTTTGACCCAAAAGGAGGCCTTTGCCTTCCAGCATCTTTCCAGCTGGAAAACAGAGCTTCTCCATCCCCTCCCAGGAGGAAGTAGGTAACCACTGTTCCACAAACACACCCCTGTCTGTTCCCGTTCTTGCTCACCTTACAGTCTCGCCACCACATCTGTCTCCGGAGGTGCTTGGCTCTTTTGCTAAAAGCTGCTGCATTGTCTGATAAACTGTCTAGGAAAGGAAAGGAAAGAGGTGATTTAGTGGTACACACACAGTCAGAGCACCCACTTGTTCTAACTCCACTGAGTTTTATGCAGTAAACTCCGTGTTAGGGGAAAAGACCCAATCACAGCGTGATTCACCAAAGCCCCAGCAGGTGCCAGTGTGACACCCTTCACCAGAGCACACACAAGACAAGTCCTAAGGAATTTGCTCTGCAAGCCAGTGGATGGTGCCAGGAGACAGACCAATCTACCTTATGGCACATGACCTACTAGATCACAGCACACAGATGCCCCCAAACTAACACCTCTACACAGAGCAGCAGAAGGTGAAGGTGGAAAGAATGCTGGCAGAAAGTCAGATCTGCAGCCCAAGGCTGGGAAACACCACTCCCAGGATGGACAGAAATACAAGCCCAGGTCTGTCATTAGGTGCTTTCTGAACTGAACCAGGTAAGCTGGCCCAGGAACCAGGAAAAGATGTGGGGAACAGGCCAGCAGAGACGCATTTGGGGTCGCACCTGATTTATCCTGCAGGTCATCCAGCCGCTCGCCTCTCTCGATCACCTTTGTGATGTTCTCCTGCATGACATCGATGACCTCGTCCACCTGGTTCTGGACACTGGGGCAGAGAACAGGCAGTGTGAGGGGCAGAACTGAGCACCACAGGCTGAGCATCACAGCTCAGAGCTGCCCAGGGCTCACCCACAGAAATGAGAGGGCACAACAGTGGAGAGAGGTCGATGGGATGCCAAGGAAGCCAGAGGCATGGGGTGAGTCTCCAGCAGCGTCAGGAAGGGCCAGGGAACACACGGGGCTCAGAGAGAACACTGGAGAGTCAGCAGAAGGAGTAACCCTCTCTAACACACAGTACAAAAAGGCACTAATTGCTGTTGGTGGGCACCTCTGCCTTATCTTTCCACATTTCATAGAACCTCACCCCACACCTTTGCTCGATAACTTGGGGTGAAATCAAATCAAGGTGCACTCCCCCCTCTGGAAACTGAATTACTAAATTAAACCCTCTCTGCCAGGGGCATCAAGTAGATGGCTGACATGAATTAAACCAAGCTATAATTCATCTTCTCACAGGTTATGCAACTCTGTGGGTAGTCACTTCAGTTAACAGTAGCCTAAATCACACCCGGAGGGTTATTAAAAATGTATTTATTCACTCCAAGGGAAAAAAAAACACACTGGCAAGGGAGAAGAATTTTCCTGGTGGAAAAATACTGCTACATTCTGGTTTGTATTTTGGAGCTAATACACTTTTATTTTCCTGGAGATAGAAATAAGAACTTCCTTGAGGCCCTGGGGATACAACACATTGTTTGAGACATACCGTTCCCAAAAAGTCAATGGCAACAGCAGGATCTTGGAGGCAATGCTACACACAGGGCAAGAAAACAGAAATAGCTCCAGGCCACTCACTCTGCAGCAACCTTAGGTTTGATGGTTTAGTTTGCCTCGATTAAAAACATTTAAGTACTTTAAACATATTGAAATGCATCCAGCAGTATCTAAATATGCAGCACAAACGGGCCACTTCAGCAGCTCTCCACCTTACCCCAAGCTCAGAGCACTTGGAACGACAGGAACAGCAGATCCCCCACCATGGCCTGGGAAACTGGGGCCAAGACAGACTGGGAGCAACTGGCCCAAGGCCAGTCAATGGGGCACTGCAGAACCAGGAACAGGGCTCTGTCCTAGCCCCCATGCTTCTAATTAATTAATTAGAGGCAGGGGTTCACACTGACCCATTTCTCCTGCCTCCCTGCCAGCTGCCTGCCTCTCACTGAGCAGACACTTGTGCCAACGAGGAGCAGCTGCAACAAGCAATAGTGGCCACAATGGAAAAGCATATGCCTTGCTCACATTTATTTACTGTTCCAAAAGCGGGCAAGAAAAATCATTAAAAGGCTGTTTTCTCTCCAGAAAGCTCTGGAAGAGCTCCAGATTTTTGAATATGAAGGGGTTTCCCACCTTAGCCTTTCAGGTCGAGTTCTGTAGCACCACTGCACTGCAGCTTCCAGAGGTGGAACAGCCAGGCAGCCCCCCCTGAAGCCAGTTTCTGAGTCAACATATGGCACATGCTGGACTCCAGCAGCACACATAAAAATTTGCTTTATTTAGGACAGCAGCAGAAAGGAACCTGCCTTCCCTGTGCTGCATCACAGAGTCCGTGGGAGCAGCATCTCCCTGAACCCACCTACACCGTGCAGCGGCAGCTCCCGCCTTCCACAGTGATGGAGTTCCTTATCTGGAGGGGAAAGGCACAGATAATCCCTAAACACCTCTCAGCAGGAACCTACCCCGTGCCCAGGAGCCTGTTCTGATGCACCGTTTGTTTTACAAGGTACGAGGTGAGTGGCAGAACTGCCACTGTTGGGAAGGTGCAGGAGGTGGCACTGAGGACACAGCCTGATGCTGTCTGGGAGCAAAGGGTCCACCCCCTGCAGCCCCATGGCCCATCCCTGGGACAGCAGGTGAGCAGGAGGCATGTTCTGCAAGGGGGTTTCCTTACCTTGGCACAAGTCCCAGCTCGGAGTTGCCAGCGACACAGCTCCAGCTTGGGGTGAGAGAGGAAAAGCAGAAACATCTGCTACCCCAGATGAGCCAACTTGGCAAAACCTCTGAGGCCTTAAACATCGGCTTCACAGGCAGAAGTCTACATTTGCAGTATGTAAATGTTTCTAAAGTCATTTACTGGCTTGAAAGTAGACATTTCCTCCTACAATATATTTGTAACCAAGTTACCCCAGTACTACTAACAAGCAGGAGCACACGAGGTTATGGTGCATCCAGGAACGTGCAGAGCAATGCAACACCACTTGGATCCTTGCCAGGACAGGTCAGAGCCTGGAGAGACGCTGCTGCAGTCCTGGGACACCCCAAAGTGTTGGAGGCAAAGTGGGCAGATACCTGACTTCAAGCTGCTGTAGTGCATACCAGCATTTGGAAGAGACCTATGGAGCACAGACCCTGACTGCCCAAGCTGCACCTCAGCATCTCCTCCCTTCTCACTTGAGCTGCTGGCAAAACACCAAGAGCCTTTGCTACCTCCACAAACCCTGGGCTGGTTGTTAACTGTCCCCGAGAGAACAAAACATTTCACAGGTGGAGAACAGAGGCACAGAGAAATCAAGGCTTATAAACTCCCACAAATGTTGAAGTCTTGAACTTCCATGGGACAGAGATGCATTTGAACAGCCTAATCAATACCTTTTGGCATCTGATGTAAAAGAGAACCCTGGGGAAAAAAAAAAAACAAAAACAGGAGGGAGCTGAAAGATGCCCAGCCTATGCATTAGCCCAGCAGTTTCAGAACAAATTCAAAAATTCCCACTACTTTGGCATGCTTGAGGCTGGAAACTCAAGAAGAATCAAGAAGAAAATATTTTCTTGCTTTATTTGGCAAGAGGGAACAAATCCTCTAATTCAAAATGTATTTCCTGTGGGGGAGCTACTGGCTTTTGACACATACACTTCATGTGCTTCACTCCAGCCAGATTTCGAAGAGAAATAAAACAGAATAAATACCTGCCAGGAAAGGGAGAAAGAAAAAAGCATAAAACATGTCCCACAACCCTCCCTCTTACTAACTACTGCAAACATGATGCTTTTACCAAGGACAGCAAGCGTACACTGTCAAAGCAGCAGGAGACACAACGGTGCTTAGCTTGGTTTAGACTCCTCTTTTCTTGTGCTTTGCTGTACCAGAGTGGGAGGAATAAGCCTTTCCATTTTGGCCATACTGAAAACTCCCTGGGCTGGTCAGGGTGTTGTGCTGACAGCAGTGCTGCTGCATTCTCCACATGCCAAGAACAGGCCATGCACACACGCCACAGGATGTGCTGCCCAAGGCTGCTGCTTGTCTCCAGGCTGGCTGTTTACAGCCAGCATGACACACTTCTGTTTTCCAGCCCAGCCATATTAATAGTGCTGTCTGTTTTGGTGCAGATGACTCCCAAACACCCCTCGTTGTGGCAGTAACCCAGGGAAGAGGGAACAGGATGGAGAGCCAGGGCAGATGGAAGGTACAAGGGCAGGAGGCCAGCACTGCACAGAACTCCCTGAGCCACAGCTCAGCAAGAGGGTATCAGCACTGAACCATGCCACAAATCCCTGGCTTTAAGTTGCTGCTTCATTCCAGCTGTGAGGAAAACAGCAGTCTGTGCTTCCCTGAAGCCTTTCAGTCATGGAAAGGATTATTACCAACAATGATTCCTGTAAATGTGGTCTCAGTATCACCTCCAAATGAAAGCCTGCACTGTGGCTGGGGCCCACTGCACAACCAGCCAGCTGCCACGAACAGCCAGGCCCTGGGAAGCTGCTGTCAACTCTTGCCTTCAAACTATTCCTCAAACTTTCCCCTTCCTCAGGGCCTGCAGAAAGAGGGAATCACAGGGACCAACATCTGGCTCCTGGGATACCCCAGCAGTGTGCTGAGCCTCATAACCAGCACCAGCAGGAACCTGAATCCAACACACAGTCTCCAGAGAGCACAAACATCAGAATGAAACAAGTCAGGCAGTGCAGGAAAGGGGGTGATTTTGAAAAGATGGCCTGTGATTAGAGGCTTTTGTTCTAAATAAACGTGAGTGGAAGATGAACACCCCACCTTCCCCTGAAAAGGCACTACCAGCTTTCACACACCTTCAGGAAAGGCAGAGAAAGGAGTTCAGCTTTCCCCTTACCTGTTCTTGGTAACTTTGGGCAAACGGATAACAGCCTGGTAAAAGCTGCCTTTCAGTTCCAGCCCACCCCAGGGATGGGAGGTCTCAGAGGGACCCCATGTGGCCTCTCAGTTACCAGAGGACAGTCCACCCTAACCAAGCAGCTTCCAGACATATCAGGACGAAACACAGCATGGAGGGGACTGACACTTCCTCCTGCCACTGCTGCTGACTGTAGTTCATCTCCTTCCCCTCCGAGGTTTGCAGTGTTCCGCACAGCTGATTCAGCCTTGAGGGTCTCTGTCGCAAAACTCCACCCTGACTCAAGGCCCCTTTACTGCCAAGGACAACTAGGAAAGATTTCCAGCCTTGACCCTCACATTCAACATGTTCCACACCTTTGATCCCATCACTTTTTCCAGTCCCCAGTCCTCCATCCAGTTTCCTCTTACGCCTGCCTGCACACCTCCTTCCTCCAGCCCTGTACAGCTATGGCCCCTCTAGCTTTGCCCAGCTATGCCTCAGCTCTCCAAATGCTCAAATTCCTCCTTAAAATGTCTTTTGCTCAGCACCCGTCAGCAGCAGCCCAACCCTTTCTTTGTTGAAAGGAGAGCAAACTGGCTCATTAAGAGACCAGACATTGATTCATCAGCACACGATCAGAAACTTAACAATGAGCTCCATGACAAGAAGTGATGAGTGCATGGCACAAGTGCTTATTAAACAACGCAGTCAGCGTTGATGAGAGCAGAAGATAAACACTGTTCTATAACAGATGCTCTAGATACTGGATGGAAGCAGCCACTTGCTAGCCCAAGAGACATGTTCCATGCCAGGTCCACTATCCAGGCAATGTCTGGCAGCAGGCAAGTCTCAGGGGTGTTGGGCATGAGTTATGTCACACCTCTGGACCCCCCAGTTCCTGGCTGAACACCTCTTTCATTTTCCTTCCCCTCCACAGGTGCAGTGCCATCCTCTACCTAAGCCCCCACTCCTGTCTGCCAGGCCAAGACTCTGGGAAGAGTAGAGCTCCTGTTTTTCCCCACCACACAGGGAAGGCAGAAGATACTGCAATTCCTTTCCAGCAGAGGAGGATGAAGGGGTAAACATCTCCACCTCGTTTACTCCCAATCAGCCTGGCCGTGCCCTAGAAGGGAGGCTTTATCCACTCTGGCTTATTCCAAGGATCAGTTCATCTCTACCAAGAGTCTCCTCACACCCTGGAGGGAAGACAGACCCCCTGAAAACTGAGGGCACAGTGACCTGTCCCCTGCCTGTCGTGTGCCTCCGGTGCCCTTCGCCCCTGCAGGGAACGTGGCGAGCGGGCACACAGGCAGGCACTGCCTGGTGCTGACGGTGGCAGTGAGTCATCCCAGAGCTGCACTGGCATCTTCCTGGCATGGAAAACAGCCCTCACGGAGAGCCACACTCAGGCTGCAAACAAGACCCAGTCTGAGCAGCCCAGTCATCAGTCCCCACACAGAGCCCTGTTCTGGCGTCACAGAGACCAGCAGAGGAAACAGGGCAACACAAACCAGGGGGCTGAGAGCGTCCCCCCACTTTGAATTAAGTACCACCACATCCCTCATAGGAAAGGGCAGGGAAGACTGGAGCCCTGAACAAGCATCCTCCAGGAAATGACTCGATGGGAGGAGGATCCAGAGTGTTCACTCCTTCCTTCTTGACCTAATCCTCCGCCAGCTATAATGGTTTCCTGTTTTCCAGCTGCTTTGACCCCACTGAGTCACTGCTCATCTCCAGGTCACCTCTATCAGGTTTTTATCTGGAGAAGAAGCCAGAGGACCAGCTGCTGCCCAAGAAACATGGTGCTGGTGTGTTCCTGCCCAACTGCTTTCCTGAAACATTGAGGAGCATGTTACAGGATGAAGAAAAAAAGCCACAAAACAATAAAAAGTTGTGCTAGTGAAGGCTAAAGTTCAGGGCTCTAGAAAAAGAGCCTCACAAAAGCATGGAACAGCTCACCACCAGAACCCAGCAAAGGCTTCAGAAACTCCACTAAGCTACTGTGATATAATCTTATCCCTTTGTCAGTGCTCAATTTCTTGACACCTGGCATCAAATCTCAGATATCCTTTAGCTGTGGTCACATAGGGTAGGACATAACAATTAGAAGAAAGCAGGCACAAGGAATGTTCCAGGTAAGAACTACACAGAAATACTTTGGTAAGACAGCAGCAGGGGCTCACAGGGCTAGAATAAATTATTATCTGCGTGACACTGAGGAACAACAACTTACTGCCTGATCTTGTCATTCCTGGGTCCAAACCTGGGTCCAGAAGGCCCCCTCCTGCAGGCAGAAAAGATCAGTCAGGATGGAGCATACAATGAAAACATGTTTTTAAACGAGACTCAAAAGATACACAAGAGAGAACCAACGCCTTCTGGATGAAGGATTGTTTTCATAGCTCCCACGAGTCCCTCCCATGTCTGAGGATACGTGGGACACCCCATCTTACAAAAGGTCACACCTGTTAAGACTTAATTCATGCTCATTGCCAAGGCTCTGGAAGATCATCCCAAAGGAATCAAAGGTTTTGATTCCCAGTCCCAGAGCAGGAGGCAGGCAGGACATTGCATTCCCTATAGCAGCCGTTCAGGAACTCACAAGAAAAAGTCTTCCTCTTCATCTGAGTCTTCCTCCAACAGGTTCCTCTGCAAACACATTAAAAACAATAAGCAACCACCATTTCGCACACATTTCCAGCTCTTAGGATGCAATCAGCATCCTCTGCCTGCAAGAAGGCCCTCTCTGTTCAAGGGACAGTCCCCAGCCCTGCACCCAAAAAACATCAGCGTCACCCACAGCCACCCTGTGCCATCCCATCCATGTGGGAATTCAGATCCATGCTGGCTTTGGAGGACGTGGTTTCTCCAGCCACCTGATAGGAGCAGGTGTAAGAAGGATAAGCACAAGGAAACATACTGGGCTCCCTGACAGCTCCTCTGCTCCACTCAGATTTGCTGATCCCACTAAATGGTCCAAAGGCTGATTTTTAAGAGCAACCTCACAATCCCACTGAAGCCTGAAAGTTTTGGACAAAGACTTGAGTTCATTTCTCCTATCAGGGCAGCACAGGTTTTCCAAATTGAGCTTAGGGGCTCCCTGAAACATCTGCTCAGGGTCAAAAATAGTCACTAGGGGGAAATGGCACATTGAAGGCATGGGCCCAGGGACAAGTCATGGTCCTTGAGGTACCAACAGCTGCTGCTTCCCCTATGCACAAATTCAGGCTCACACCTGCAATCTCGATGCTCTTATTTCAAAGCTCCCTTACATTTCCATCCTTGCCCCATTTCTTCAATCAACTTAAGCAACCCGTCAGACCATGCAACAGTTCCGGCTATTGCTTCCCGCAAGGATAAGCGAAGTGCTCCTGGAAGACGGGATCCTCGTCTCACTGACAGCTGTTGTGAGCTGCAGCAGCACCTAAGACCACAGTCTAAACTGAATTTTAGCACAGTGTGACCCCAGGACAAACACATCAGGTTAAACCCGCTTTGTCTAACACAGGCAACTGCACCACTGTGACCCGTATCCACAGCCTGAAACGTCAGAGAACCTTGGCAACAGGGGCAGAACTCAGCTGTAAAGCACAGGGCGACTTCACACGAGTTCCCTGGCCAGCGGTGAGACAGAAGAGCCGGGACATGCCCACGCCAAGCCCTGCAGAAGGGCGGGAGACCGCAGCACAGCGGGGTCTCACGGCCATGGACACGGAGCAAAGGAACTACCACAGGTTCTCAGGGCAGCCTTTCCCCCTAAAGCGGCTCATTTTACAACCCCCTGTGATGCCCGCTCAGCCCCTCACTGACTGAACGCCGCTGTCACAGCGGTTCGGGCGCCGGGCCCCGAAGGGCTGCGGCAGCACAGGGACCCCGGCACAGGGACCCGCACCGGGGGCACCGGCCCGGCCACCCCACGGGCAGCACCCGCCCGCCGTGACCCCGCAGGGGCGGCACTCACCCGCTCACTCTTCACCGAGCCCGTCACCTCGTCGTCGTTCAGGTGCCGCTTGAATTTGGGCGGCATGGCCGGGCTAGGGATGCTTGGAAGGGGCAGCGGGGAGCGGCCGGGTCACCCGCACCGGCGGCCCCGGACGGTGGAGGGGAAGGGACGGGAGAGAACCGGAGAGGACCGGTGAGCGCACTCGGTTCCGGCCCGGGCGGGCGGGAAATGGCCGGTGCGGCGGAGGGGCCGCCGTCACATCGACCGCCTCGGCGCTCCGCCCGCCGCGCCGAGCGCCGAGCTACCGATGCATGGGCAGGGCAAAGGGCGGGGTCTGTCGGAGGGGGCGGGGCCACACCGGGAGGGGCCACACCGGGAGAGGGCGGGGCCTGGAGAGGCGGGGGCGGGGCCGGGATCAGCTCCTTCGGCCCCGTTCCCGTTCCCGTCCCCGCGCGGCCCCCGCAGGCTCCAGATTCGGGTCCGGCGGATCCTCCCCGCCCGCGGCGGGGGCAGGTCCGCCCGCCTTGCCCTCGCCGTCACCCCTGGCACACGGCCCCGCGGCCGCCGAGCCCAGTGGCCCCGGGGAGGCGGCGGGGGCAGTGCCGGTGCCGCCGCAGGCATCTGGAAGGTTTCTGCTCGCCCGCCCCCCGTCGCCCCGACCCTCTCCCGTATAAATGTGGGCGGCTGTGCCCGGCGAGCGCAGAGTGGCGGGGGCATGCTGGGGCTGTGGGGGCTGCTCTGGGGGGCCCTGGCCCTGCGGGGCCGC